>SRMA01026016.1:71653-335462 GCA_007224835.1 Danionella cerebrum | reverse complement strand
ACACGTACTTTGTAGTATTTTAGCACTAGTTTCTTGATTCAGGAGGGACATGATAAATAATTCTTAGAGTTTGCAGTGTTCAAACACACATTAAGATCTTCCGAGAATGTTTATGTAGATGTAGTGTTACTGTGGGCTGTGTGAATTCTGGGATAAGAGTTAGACTTAGGTCTATTTATACCCAGCTACCCCTCAATTTTGCAAGTTCACACGAGATGAAGGGGTGTCCCAAATCTATTCTGAGTCGTTGGGTGGCATATACAGCTTCGTAGGAGCCTTGTCCCAATTCATAGATATATTTTTGTAGCCCTTCCTGTGTTTTCAATGAAGACTAAAAACCAACATGGCAGCTGTGCATGGGCGTGCAGTTTATGTTTCAACTCCAGAAATATCAGGTAAAAGTCCATGTGCTCACTGATCTGGTGATTACATATGTGAAGCATACATTAACTGTAGAAACGAAGGGTTACTTCACAACTAATTTATCCCATTTCGATACAGTTATGCATTTAGGAGACACTTATATCTGACATGTCCAAAGCTTGGAGGGTTTTTTCATGCCTAGATAGACTCTTGAAATAGAGTTTATACCTGCCTCACTCGCAAGGTAAGGTTTCACATATTACGTATTTATTTTATCAAAATCTATTACGTTAACAAAGTGTAGATTTAAGGATTAAAGAAAAGTTACTTGATTTTTCTCTTGTTTTACATTTTTTATCAACTTTCTGAGAGCTATTGCATGGATAAGGCGTTTTCAAAACCACAAATCTTCATTTAAGGACTTATACAAAAGTGATAAGTAAAAAAAAATAGCTGTAACTGCAAATTTGTATGATGACTCACCAATTATCGATATTATAGGTAATTAATATATATATATATATATATGATATGGAATGAAAGAAACATCTTAAATATCCAAAAGTTGATCATGCTTTTTTATTAAATAAAGACTGGAAAAACCCTTGATTCATTTTAACCAATGCTGAAAGCACGAAATCAAGTCATAAGTTATTTAAACCACTATTTAGTCTTGAATGCTCCAGTGATATTGATGAGGAATTTGTAGACATACCTACAACCTCTGGGTCCTTCACTACTATGTGTGCATTTAGCTCCTGGAGCTCCTGGTGCAGCTCCTCCACCTTCTTATTCGATTTCTTTAGCATGTTGTCCACATAAGCCAGGCTCTTCTTATCGGTGGTCACCTTCCTCAGATTCTCAGCTCCTTCTTTAATTTTCAGCTCTTTGCGGATCTCTCGTTTGATCTGGTCCTTAATCTCATCCAGCTTTTGTTGGACCATGGTGTCTGAGAGGTCCAGATTTTGGTCGAGATCCAGTCTTCCCGAAACCATCTGACCTCGAGCATCATTCTGAGGACCGGGAGAAAGAAAGAGATAGCAGAGTTGTTTACAACCATCCGAGGCATTCGTAGATATGCACTGCATCCTGGAATGCAGCAACATTCTCAAGGCGAAACGTAATGGCAGCTTCTCAGAATAATAAGCATCCTGCATTCTGCGAAGAGTATCCTTCTGTGCTGCTCAACCAAGCAAACTTACTTTCCTGGTGAGCACTATGATATGTTTGATCCGGCTGAGGTTGTTATGCAACAGAATAAAGTACTTGGTAATCAGATTGAGGAGGCCTGGAGAGCTCACATTGTTACAAGAACAATACTTTCAACACAAGGATCATACACAAGATGTCCGAAAAAGAATATCCAGGGAAAGCCCTTTTATTTTAACAGTTTGTTTTAAAAAGTGAAATGTGCACGCTTTATTGGTTCCCTATACACAAAGTGATATGGTTCAAGCCTATTATTTGTTTACATTTTATCAGTGTTTATTAAAGATAAATACAAAAAGAAGAAGAAGAAATACAAGTGTGTTTGTGTACTGTATTGTTCTCAGTACTTTGTTGGGCCTCATTTTACACTAATTACAGCATCAGGGTATCGTGGCATTGAAGGCAATTAGCCTCTAAAACAGTCGAAATGCTATAGGAGCCAAAGTTGCTTTATATTGGCCTTCATAGCCTTAGCCATTAAAGATCTCTCTTCCTTCATCTTCCCCAAAAACTGTCAAGGAAGTGTAAAACTTACTTACTCACCTTATTTACATTTTAAAATGTATTTATCTTTCTAAAGCCCCAATGGCAACACGGCCATTTCAAGGCTATCTCCACTTTAAAATTTTGTTTACATTTCAATTTAAAAGCTCATAGGATCATCATTTAAAAGGTGCTTTAAACTTTGAAATTTCCAAACGAATGAACGCAGCAATGGTGCATTTGTCTTTGAGGCTAAAAATGAAAAAAGGATTACTGAATGAAGCTTGAATGTTGAAGTTTGATGGGCACTAATGGAACCCTGTGACTTATCAAGTTGGTAAAGATTGTGACAAATTGTTTTTTTTTTTTTTTACATTTATAGCTAAATCAGAATGGCTCTCATGATTATATACTTTTCAAGAAATTAAGAGGAGAGAAAATTTGACGAATTATGAGGTACATTGTTTTAGTAGTCAGATGTGATTTAACAATATATAAATTTATCACTACAGTATGGTGAAAGTCTCAGCTTTTGCTCAGGCAAGTACAGCTTTTGTTCCATGTTACTTTTTATCAATGATATGAATTAAACTATATTAACCTTTGCATACTGCGATGGACTGGCAACCTGTCCAGGGTGTACCCCTGCCTCTTGCCCAATGTGTGCTGGAGAGACCACGTGACCCCCCTCCCCCGGGAATAAACGGGTTGGAAAATGAATGAATGAATGAAAAAGCTTTGCATATTCATCAGTCCAGAAAGTAGGATATTTGATTATTTGCAAACAGGAAATGAAACGTTCCTGCCCTGCATGGGATTTGTGCAAGACTGATAAAATTGGTGCTGTTGATGTTTATCAAAATCTGAAAAGCACCTTAGAGCACATCTAACCTGAGCTAAATAACATTCTACTGTCTTGAATAGAGCAGCTTTGCAGATGAAATCATGGTGAATCAACACAGATTAATTTTAGAGGGGAATTAACCTTTTTCATTAGTTAAAATGTGTTTGGAAACATTTAGATCTCAGGAACAGATCACAGTGTAGAATATATTGGATTTTTGTACAAATGCACCAAAAATCAAAATCTTAGTTGTCCAGAACAGAGCTCATTTTCTCTGCATCCTCAAGTATCTCTTTAAAGCATTTTTACGCTGATTAAAATTTTGTATTTGCAATCATAACTATGGCACAGTCTCATCCAACAGAGACAAAAAAAAGACATCAAAAGACTAAATCCATGGACACTCTTCCAATGCATGGCCTGTAGAGTTCTCGTTAACTCAAACCTGGCTGCATGGCGGATGAGAGAAGCCCTCCCGAGAAAGATTTATGGGCACAGAGCAAACATGTTCTTTGGCATTCAAACTGTGTGTTATCAGCAGGGTGGGGTCAAAACACACAGCACCCAAACTGTGCACAATCAACGAGATGTGGTCACAGAGAGGGAAGAAATAAAAGACATGAGACTTTAACTACAGGTTTCCTGCAGAAAAGGGAGCATAAATGTCTGGAAGGTCACCACAAGTTTTAAACTACAACCATCCATTTGATGTAAATCTCTAGGCCTGATTTAGCAAGGAATTAAAGGTAATTTACCATGTCAATAGAAATAGATTTGAAAGCAGATTCATTTAAACTATGTCCGGTTTAACCCATCTCTACAAACCTGAAAAAAAAAAAAAATTAAAATTATCTATGAGTATTTAAAAAGTATTTAATGATGAGAATCGGGACTTCTAAACGTATGCAAGTCTGAAAATAGATGTACATTTTATAGACTTTTTCGGACTGTTGTATAATATAATTAATAGATAAAATTTTGATTAATTATCTATTAATTAATAGATAAACACACACACACACCCACACACAATTTTAATGAATATATTTTTTGTATAAGTGATGCAGCAATCAATTATTTGATATTCGATTAATTTACCACACATAGTGCTACAGCCCTAATTATTATTATTGCCGATTACATGGTGGGAGGCAGTAAATGTATGGTTTTGCTTATTCTCAGTGCATATCTTCTAGGTCTCAGCTAGGGGTTGAAAAATCTTGTTTGATCGTCCAATCCAAAGGGATCTCTGCCCTTTAAGAGTCCAGGCAGACAGAGAGACATTTCTGTTTCACTTTAATTTCTGAGGAAACAATTTTAAAAGCTTTTTTCCATATACTTGTATTAGGTAGAAATCATTTTGAAGCCAGTCCGCTTGGGGCAATCGCCATGGTTTGGCTTCACTCCACCAGCCACGTGAGACAAACTTGATTTCAATACTCCAGAGAGTGAGGTTGAGGTCAGGTGACCCTATCAAGCACCGTCACAATATTGAAATTTACCCAGCTTTTGGATATTTTAGACAGTCTAGGTCAGGACTGTCAAACTCAGTTCCTGGTGGGCAACAGCCCTGCACAGTTTAGCTCCAACCTCAACTAAACACACCTGATGCAGCTTGTTAGGTCCTTTAGGATGTTTGTAAGCTTGAGGTCTGGGTCTCTCTGAGCAGGGTTGGAAGTAAACTGTGCTGGGCTGCGGGCCTCCAGGAACTGAGTTTGACACCTCTGGTCTAGAGGCATGCCAAGTCCTGCTAGAAAAAAAAATTGCATCTTTCCCAGACAACCTAGTTGAACAACAAAAGCAGAGGAAATGACCGTCCAAATCAGTGGAAACTTCTCACTGAACATCAATAAACATGGAATCTTAGCCTCTCCACTGTTCTTAGACTCTTGGACCTAAGAATCATATCAATTCACTCAACATTCTGTAAATGCTAGCTTACAGAAATCTATGACAACAGTTACTACTTTAGGCAATTCTTTTATGACATAATTTCTTTGTAGATGGAACTTTGTCTAGAAAAATTTTTCTAAACATTTGTGAAACACAGATATTGGTTTTCACTATATTTATCCAAAGTCCGCTTTCCAAGAAATAAATTCCCTCACGACTCATGCACATCAGCAGCAACTAAATTTTTTATAACAGATATTGGCATTCGAACCATGAAGACCTGACATAGGTGCAAATGTTTCTGAAGCAAGAACCAGCATGTTTCACCACAAATCTTTCACTGAATAATTTGAGTCAATGATCATTTATGATTGAAAAGTAAGCTTGTGATTTGCTTTATCATGTAAAGAGAAAGAGTGCACCAAAGGAAAACACTCAGAAATTTCCAGTTCCTTCCACTAAATCTTTAAATTAAGTAAATAACATGAAACTGGAGAGAAATTAGAAGCAGAAGGGAGGATCACAATAAAATAAAAAAGCAAGTACATTGTTTGTAAAGTATAATGACCACATACCAAACAATTAAGATTGAGTCCTTACCAAGAAAGTTACGATTCCAACGGTGCACACAGAGCCCAACATTGTTCTGTCTTAATAGCAAACGTCTTTAACAATCATGAGGACTAAACTCTCTTGCAACATTCCAACTTTAAAAAAGTATCTATAAAACAGCACAGAACTGTAGTAATAAATGCTGCTCTACACACTTATACAGCATGTTCTAAGCTATAGCTTTGGCAGCAAAGAGCTCCATTCAAGGTAAGCCTGATGTCGGCTAAGCTGTTTGTTAAGCCATAGCTGAATGACGGTGACTCAGACTGAGGTCACGTCACCACTGTCTTAAAATAACAACAGTCAAGACATCAGGCATGATGTAGTTCCAGCTGCCTAAAAAAATATCCTGGAGAAAATTAAGAGCTTTGTGGGAGTATTTAGAAGTAAACCTTAAAAACCCCAATTGGCAACAATGGCAAAATATTGAATTCTCATTGCAACACAAAAGTCATTCACTTTAGTTTAACTTATTTTTGTCAGAACCTGTAAGGAGACATATTCAAACTGGTTGGACTAAATTTAACTGTTGTAAAAGTCATGTGCAATATGGTAAAATGAAAGGTCAAGGATGTTCTTTTTATTCTAATAATCATGCCCTCACTGTTGGTGGACCACTTAGTGGCAGAAAAAATCCCACGTGGAATGAATTAAGTAAAGCAAGTAAATGAAAATGATGTATAGAGCAGGTTTTTTTAAAGCACTTTCTGGAGCATCTATGCAGATAATGATTGGCAGGATAAAACTCTTAGAAGAAACATGTTTCTTTTATTTAATTTTCACTTTCTCCTTAACAGGTGAAAATTTAATGAATGAACTCACTCACTGTCAAAATCATAACAAGCTCACATCCAACTAAGGGCGTGTTTGTTTTCCTGATTTCAAATATCAACATTAACTCCCAAAGATCACATACCACACCTTTAAACAGAGATAAGCACTCTAATAAGCCATGTCCACATGTACCTGTGTCTTTTTTCTCACACTGTGTATGCACACAAAAAAAAACATGGTATCCCCACTGACCCTCAAACACTTGACCAAACCAACAGGTGGCAGTCAATTCATGGGAAATTAAAATTATTATTTAGCACTGTGTGCACACAAACACAAATGAAACTGTTCTGTGATCAAATAGGAAACAAACTCATGTAATCCTGTTAAAGAAAAAACAACAACAATAAAGTCCTCGTTTTGGCTGCCATTGCACTTGCTGTTGGTAGTGTGTTGGTAGCACTTGACAGAGTGTAACAACAACGACAAACTTCATTGCTTGGACACACATGCACGCACGCATGCACAAAAAAACCTCCAGTTTCCCTGTCCACATGATCTGTCAAATATTAAATCAGCATGGCCACCTTTTTCAAAAATGAGTGGTGACATGAAAACGATGCTGAACTTACGTGTGGACGGAGAGCGTAACCACACAAAAAAATACCCGTTTTTAAAATAACTGGGTGCTTGTGGACAGGGCTTGAGATGCATGTTTATCTTCAATGAAACTTTCATCTTCTTCAATGAAACATCTCTTCTTTATGAGATGATGGCTCATCATTATGCCTATATTTATTCAGAAAGCTTCTCCGGTTCTGTTAACCATGTTGTTTGTTTTTGGCTACTTATATCTGAATTACTTATTTAAATTTGTTTCTCTGGTGCCGCCAGTAGATAAACAATATGGAAAAATGTTGATTGTTTTTCTCATTACAGAAAGGGAAACACACACAATCTTCATATTATTATGGTTCAATTGTTTTAATTATACAATATGTTAAGCCAAGGTGACATGTATTGTATCTCAGCTAGAAAAGCTCATATCAATCTTTAAAAACAAGGCTACATAAAATGAGAATATAGTGAGTCAAGGGATTCAAGGGCCAACTTCTACTTAAGAGCTTAAATCTAGGAGAGACTTGACATCTTTCTCATGTTTCTGAAAAATAGTAGACAGAGACAGGGAAACCACTGTGCAATGTCTGAGTAAAAGGGCCTTGGCAGGCTGAACATGGAAAGTAACACAGCAAAGGAGAAATGCCTGCAATAAACTCTGAAAAATTAGCCATGAACGAGGGGGTTATAACCTAAACAAATGTATAAAGCATGCTATAATAAAGGTCCAAATGCAGATTGCTTATTTTGCTGCAAAAGACACTCCACCCTATTTGTAGGACCTGGATGAAGAACAAATCCACTCAGACAGAAAATAGTGTGCACATTGCATAACAAACTCACTCCCACACATGGACACCAGGTTGCCACTTGTTCTGACACACTCATTTTCAAAGACCTTAATATGTGTATATGTATCAGAGAGTTTCAATGCAGATTTGAAGTAAAATAGTTATTGCTCCAGCTAAAACACCTACAGTAAAAGCAGTTGAGTGTAAAGAATTTTTTGAGAAAAAAAAAATAATAATAATAATCACACTGACCAGCCTAGAAAGTAGAGCTAGATGGAACCTTTTTTTCTAAACATTATTTTGTTTTGGATAAAAATGGTCACATAAATGTGTTCCACGGCAAAAGCTCTGACTAACAAGAAAGGATTTCTAACAACTAGAGCCAATCACTTGACATAGGTGACACGCCATGTTTATGAGTCTCCTCCCACCAAGAATAGTAATGAATGACTTTAGAGCCAATGACTGAGGATCCCTCTTTGGCCGTCATCCTATTATAGTTTTAGTAGAACCTTGTGACGTCTGTACTGAAAATTAGTCTTGACCTGATCTGCTCTATTACTCTATTCCTGCCATAGGTAACTCTCCCTTACTGCAAACTCATTAGCATTTGTGGTCCTCCACAGGCTCTCAGGCAAAGGATTCTGTAAGGATCACAGAAAAAAAATAAATTGCTTTACACAGAGAAGTAAGTTTGAAAAGTTTGACTTAAATTCCTGGTCTTCGTCGTTGCTTGTTTTTGGATATGACTATCAGTTCAGTGAAAACATCTTCAATGTTTTGTCTTTTTCAGTTATTTAAAATAAATAATTTCAATGAGCCAATGCTTGTTTAGTTTGTGGGGAGGACACAAAATCAATCCAATGACAAAATAGAAATTAGAGGCGATCTCCAGCTACTCCTTAATTAGAAAAGCTTTTGCCAAGTGGTTTTCTGGGCTGTCTGTAATGCAACTTTCTGTACTGCTTTAAGTGAGTTCATCTTTGGTTCATTCTGAACATTGAACAGAAATATTGTTTTTATACTGTCCACCAATGAGTGAGTTCCATGGCATTTCAAAAATGCCACTAGATTAATTTAGCATTCTTTAAAGAAAGCTGGGCTCTAATACAGTTAACTATGTGTACGTTTGAGACTAATGAGTATAAACCACTTTTACTTGTTATACAATATTGTATTTTTGTTATTTTTCATTTAAAAACGGTATAGTGACTGAATGAATGTATGGCACTTTGAGGAAAACTGATTTTTTTTCCATTTGTGGAACCATAAAAATAAAAACGTCTGTTTAAAAGATGTCTCATATTAAAACATTCAAATTAATATAAACTGTATTAAAACAAACAAATATATATGTTACTATTTTAGATTAAGGCAAGTGTGCTAAGGACAATCCCAATCATTTATAAAGAGAAGATTATATATATAGCCACTAGCCCCTGGTACAACGAATCCTCCTGTAGACTGTGGCTTTACTATCTCTCTCCATAGCCTGGTGATTAAGCTGATAAGGCCGTGCTGAAGATGATACCCATCCCTCACAACTGAGAGTATCAGTTGGCCTGATGGATTACAGTTTCACCTCACTACAATCAGGATAGGAAGAGAGACTGAATACACACAGATCCCCAAAACTGCAATCCAACAAATGCCTTTGAGAATATCAGAATAAAAGCATTTTTGAAAATGCATTACATTAACTGTTACAAATCCTATTTTGATTTCCACTTAATTAAAAATTATCCATAAAAACAGTGTTTGTCAATTATATTTCAGCCATCTTGGTGCATTTGTTCACACTAACAAGCAATTATTTTCTTCACTAGCTCCACCCCCAAACAGTAATTTCAGATTACTGAAGATACATTTTTAGAAGATAATAAATCAAATTTGGTTGCAAGGTGAACAAAAATCAGATAGACACAGGTAAAGGCTTTCTCACATCCATCCAGATGCCAAGACATTGATTTGATTGTAGGGGAGTAACAATATGTCATGGAACAAAATATGGCCAAACAATAATGTCACAATACGTATTGTAAGATTACTGGAACATATCATCTAAGAGCTACTATACACCATGTCAACAAGCACAACAAATAGCAGTATAGTTTTGTATTGACAAAGGAATATTTTAAAACCATGAATAAAACTAGCTCTCTCTCTCTCACTCAAAATGCCTTCCTCATGCTTTCACACCTCCAGTTCATCAAATTTGGTCCGGACAAAAAGAAACAACTCATAAGTCGCTGCATTCTTCAGTAGATTTTGTCCCCATTCACACCACACTGATCGTTCTGGTCTGCACTATTTAAAAATACAGCCATGTGACATCATACGAGACAGTCATTGGTCTCACATGTCATCTTAAGTGTTTCATCGAATGATTTTTGATTTGTTGAACATGAACATGCACACAAAAGTTAAAAACATAGAACAGAACGCCTGAACCACATTATAGTTCACTTGCAATAGTTTCCGAAACTGCTCAGTCTCAGACCGCTTTTGAGTCCAAAAAGGAAAACTAACTCTAGTTTGAATGAATCATAATGAAATATCAAACTATCTATAACAAGTAAAACTATAGTTTGTGAAACATATTTTTTATTTGTGTATTAATATTTTTTTTCTAACATCATGATACATATTGTATTGGGGACATAATGTCAATGATATCTAAATATATATATATTGGGAGAGAGATTATATTTTTTGATAAGGCTGCTAAAATAGCTTTAAAGATTTTAGTGCAAGGCACATGCATATATTCTACCAAAGTTTACTCTAACGTTATGTAAGATTATGTGTCTGTTTTGTGGCTTGACGTACAAAACGAAACGATGAGCGAACATTGCATAATAAAATATGTAATGTTAATAAAGTACATTCAACTACACAATAACAGAGACAAAAAAACAACAACACGTGTCTTTATTAATTACAATGACAACGCGCTGGCCTGCTATAGGTTAAGCTACGTAATGGCATTTGTAACAAACTTGACAGTTTAACTACAGGCTGGGCGCAGCAACAGTTGCTCTCTGTGTCAATATTTCTAGGCCATATTTAACCCTTTCGGACAAAGTTAAAAATCACTGGTGTGCTCCTTAGAAAGAGGGTGGAATGTTGTTGGAATATTGTGAGCAGACACTGAAAACACTGCAGCAGCGTTCAGCGTGTTGATGTGGAAGCGCGTGGTTTGTAAACAGAAGATTAAATATTTCTCACCTGCACCGAGTCGGCCGCCATCTTGCCTCTTAATAACTTTGAATCAAACTTAAGTGAGCAGAAAGGAGTAATGTCAGAAACCAGACGAGCCTCTCCTCTTCTCTCTTAAGTTAGCATGTACTTCTTTCTGATCCCGAAGAAAACACATCGGACCCCTGGACTCGTGCTATTCCCAAGCGCAACCGGTAAACTTCCCAATTCCCATGACGCTGCCGAAAACCCCGGGTAGATATGCACTAAAACGCTCCTGTAAAAGCTTTAAAACTCTCCAGAAATCCACACTGCAGTCTTCTGAGGCAGATCCAGGTACGGTGACGGGGAAATGCGGGTGTTTCGAAAGAAAGCCTGTATTGTTGAACACATTCGTGTACTCTGCTGCTCTCCCAGCTGGAGTCAAATCCTGCACTTCCAGTCATGTGATCTTCAGAAACTCCATACAGGCTTTTTCCCGTGTGTCCCCTGCCAAATATAGAGCGAACAGCGTCGTTCTTGTATGTTTTCAAGAGCAACACGGTTACAAAACACATTAAACTGTGTTTCCTCTAGGAGAGGGTTCCACGTCTATGGAATAAGTCTCAGAACACACGATGTTAGTGTTGCTTGTTCTATATATAAACAAATGCATTAGCCTTTCAGTGGGTTCAAACACGAGCGTTTGAATGAATACACATTTGTAACATTAATATTATCCACTAACCACGAAGTGTGACTATTTAAGAAGTTTACATTAAATGTTAATTTTACTCAAACTTACAAATATTTTTTTTCTTTAAGCATTTTTACCATTTACATAAAAATTTACTATTCAAATACATTTCCTTAATTACTTGTTTTTTATCATTTGTATACACATTATTCTTACAATTTGATTTATATAAATGTTAAACATTTAGAATTAGAATGACCGTCCATCCATTAATAATAATAATAATAATCTTTCAGTAACTTTTAAGTCTTGATCCAACAGTGCTGAACAATTTCAGTAAATAATTTGACATTTTCAAAGCTAAAAATAAGCACAAAATATCTACGATTTTCAACAAGCTAGTAAATCAAACTTGTTCTTTATTTGGGTTAAATAAAACATCAACATCTACCAACTCGTTCTGGAAATAATGTCCTGCTCCTTTGGGATTATGAAACTTCCTGTGGTAACAATTGGACTTCCTGTCTCAGGCCGTGTGTGTGTGCGTGCGTGTGTGTGTGTGTGTGTCTAAAGTCACCCATAATAATGTGATGGATTTTATAATAGGTTATAGCTATTCCATGTCAAAATTGTATTCATTACATTGACGTAGAAACCCTGTAAAGCCATTCTCTGAGCAACGGGGCTACTTATAATAAAACCTTTTATTGTCTGCAATACTTCAGTGGGTTTTGGTTCCCTGTGAGTCAAAAGACTTGGCTGTAATGGAGTCACATAGAGTAATGATTGTCATATGTAAAGGTAAATTCTCTCGAGTAGTGGTTTGGGATTAGGACCTAAACCTATTCTGACACGAGAGTGTAGTCTAGTGTTTTATATTCAGCAAGTTTTTCTGATGAATAATTCCCAGTCTAAGTGCTAGGGAACAGTGACAACTCTGAATTGAACAAAATGATCTCTTACAGGGAAGTTATTCTGTGTCTCCATCTAGTGGTAAAGAGTGGTATTGAGCATTTTAATTTTTAATCTCTAAATCAGCTTTCCTGCCAATTTCTCAGAAATTCACGAGAATAGTTTTCAATTTTAGCTCAGTTTGGCCACTGGGCCTATATGGGGAGCAGGGGTCCATGCAGAAAAACTTTGTCTGATCATCCCCTGACATCAAATTTAAAGCGTTTAGAAAATGTATAGAAAACCCCAATGTAATGAATGGCAGCGGAAATGGAGTCGGATCTGCTGCAGATTGGGCCCCTGGGGTCCGAGCTTTAAAAAAAACCCTACAAACCATAAGAGCCTTTGCGATTTTTTTTTTCAGGACAAAGAAAGCAAGTTTAGGTGCTCAACATCGGTGTAAAGAGTACTGAAATATTATACTCAAGTAAAAGTACCATAACTTGCCAAAAAAGTAAAGAAAGTAGAATAAAAGTATCTGTTTTAAAGCATACATTCTGGCTACACATTTGAGTCTGGATAGTAATTACCCAGCAGGTGGCAGTAGCTATCAAGATAATAGAGCTGACGTAAGTAAAAAGTAGAGGATGAGAAGAGTTTGTCTGGTCCCTTATTATTGTTGAGCTGAGCTGTGTTGTGCTGTGCCTGTACGTTTTGTGTTAATATTACCTGTCTAATAAAGCTAAGAACCCACGAAATAATCTAAAATCTAAAATTACGCTTTTGAGCCTCAAGTGTGTTACATATGTTACGTCTGAAATTAATTTCCCTCATTTAAACACCAGTTTAAAGAAAATCCACCAGAGGGCAGCAAATGATTTGTTGTTGAACCTTTTTTGTTCCTTGGTCGTCTAAACTAACACTCGCCTATTGACTTATTATTCATCATCATGTTGTTCCAGACCCTACACTAAAACGGTAAAATCATTAAAATAACATCACAAAATTTTTGGAAAAGTGCAGTATGACTATTGAAATCGGACAAGCTGATTGTTACATGCTTGTTTTTTCTTTCTTTTTGTTGTCTTAAAGGGCTTCCTAGGAATCTTAAGTAGCCTTACATAAACATCCAGCATATTTGCTCATATTTCAGATGAAAGACTTCATCATGGCCTGTGGCTTCAGGGTGAAAAGTCCAGCACCTTGTACATTCCACATGGGTCACTTCTCATTATAGATGAGAAAGTGTAAATTTAGAAAGTGTACATTTACAATGTACTTAATAAAATAGACAGGCATTTAGAATACGCTAGTATTAACAAATGTGTTTTTTTAAACAATGGGTTGAAAAATAAATAAAGACTATCTTTGCATTAGAAAAAAAAAACATGTTACAAATGTAAAGACCTTGTATTTGCATATATTTTTAACATGCACAAAAATGGACCAACTAAACTATTAAAAAAAATTAAATTGATTTTTACAAACCAATAAGTTCCTTCATTCATTCATTCTATGTCTATTTATAAGAGATTATGGGATCTTGTGTCGTTCTGGATTATATTCAACACTTAAGACAGTGGTAAAACAACTAAAAAAGTCACCACATTATTTCTAAATGAACCACCCAGTTTCTAAACAAAAATGAAATGATTAACAAAGATCAAGAGTCCAGAGAAAACAAATGTTTAGTGAGTTAAGTCAGGATTCCTGCTCTGACGTCTGAGCAGATACCTGCATGCTTCTGAGATGCATACATATGGATGAGGAGTCAAAGTGACATGAAACCTGTGACTTTATCATCTACTGACACTAAAGAGCAGCATATCAATGTTTCAGAGACAGTGAGAAGCTCCTAAACAAAGTTTTCTATCTTGAGAGGGTGCTGTCTCATTAGTGGCAAATCACAGCTCTGACATAAGGCTTCCAGACAACATGAGCTTGTTTGTTCCTGAAAACAAGTCAGGAGAGGAGATGGATATAAAAAAAATAAATAAAGAAATAAAAATAAATGCTGACTATCCCAAGTTATTGAGAAAGAAAAATATGAAACGCTTTATGTTAAAAGGAATGAAATGCCATAGCAAATATAAAACTCAGTGAGAGTTTATTTCAGTTTGTGTTTGATGGTTAATGGCTTATTAACTACACATTTGTTTATTGTGATAAAAGCCAGGTTTTGGCTGAGAAAGGCTGTTCTGAAGTCAGGTCAACACACTCTTTACCTTGAATCAAATCAGATGGCATTGACAGAAAGGTACGGCTGTTACTGAAACATTTCAAAGATAAAACTCTTATCACAGCAGAAAATCTGATTTACATTATCTACTACAAATGATCAATAATTTTAATTCGTAATAAAAAACTGGATAAAGACATTGAAAAATAATGTCGTGCATGGAGTCTGCATTTCATGTGAGCAATAAACCTCAGCACCCTGTTTCAGATTTATAATGTAAGATGAGTGAGTGTGTTCTTTAATAATGCAAATGAATTAATGATAACAAATAAGAACAATTTTACAATAAAATGGAAAACATTGAATGGAACTTAGTATTTGCATTGAAGTAAAATATAACTGTTTATTGATGTGCATCGATGGTTATAAATTAAACTACTGGAACACCCTTAATGTGTTAATTTCAGACATTATTTGCCAACACATTTGACTTTTTCTATTCTGCGTCAACAGTGACTTTACGTGTTAAGCTCTAAAATCTGTTCTAATATTTGACTGCAAAAAATGTATTTCAAATTTAAACAAACAGCAATATCAAAAAAATCGAAGCTAATGAAGATTAAAACGATGCTACTAATATTAACTTTCTTCTAGAAATTATCTACCAAATTTCTTTGGCCACTTCTTACAGATTAGGTTCTCCAGCTTACATTGCAGCTCACCTAGGACAGATCTCCACTCATTTTAAAATGGTGTTAAATCAACACTACTGTTGTGGACTTGTATAAATAATGCTCCAGTGTTAAATCAACACTACTAGTCTAAACATATAGAAACACTGCCTCATTGTTAAATCAACACTATCAGTGTTGAATAATATAAATACTGTCCCAGTGTTAAATTAACACTATCATTTTGGACCTATATAAACACCGCTCTAGTGTTAAATCAACCCTACTGTTATGGGCAACAGTTAAATCAACACCAACAGTGTGAACCTATATAAACACTGCCCTAGTGTTAAATCAACACTATATGTGTGACCTATTTAAACAATGCCCCAGTGTTAAATCAATACTTCCCTTGTGGACCTATGTAAACAATGCTCCAATGTTAAATCAAGACTAGTCTGGTGGACATATAGAAACACTGCCCCAGTTTTAAACTAATACTACCAATATGGACAAATATAAATTTTGCCCCAGTGTTAAATGAACGTTACTGGTGTGAGCCTATATAAACATGGCCTCAGTGTTAAATCAACACTAGAGGTGTGGACCTATATAAACACCGCCCAGTGTTAAATCAACACTATATGTTTGGACCTATGTAAACAATGCCCTAGTGTAAAATGAACACTAAATGTGTGGACCTCTTTAAACAATATCCCAATGTTAAATCAACACTACCTATATGAACACTTCCCCACAGCAGAGAGGTGCCTCTAAACTCTGAAGAGAATCAAAACCTTCCCATGGACATCTGTCGCATGCAGAGCCATCTTAATGCTTTGGCCATGCTCTCTATGGC
Source organism: Danionella cerebrum (assembly GCA_007224835.1). Lineage (NCBI taxonomy): Eukaryota > Metazoa > Chordata > Actinopteri > Cypriniformes > Danionidae > Danionella > Danionella cerebrum. Next base: position 319,401 of record SRMA01026016.1, on the reverse strand, counting down.
ATATAACAATCCCTGACTCTAACGAGAGTTATTATTTACTTTTTGTGTCTTTATGAATAGGACAAAATTAAGAAAAAGTAAAACATTAAATGTGATGTTTTTCATATGAAAAATTCCACATATGTGTGACATTACTTGTAGTACCCTGACTACTACTAATATTATTTTAGAGACAACTCTAGAGCATCTCAGTCACGTGTAGGCTGCCAGCAAGAGTTTCTGGGGCCACCAGTCTTCGGTCTTCCTGCAGGTCTCTCCAGCCGTTTCTCCCGAAGGCTGTGACTCTCAGCCTCCTCCTTCACTCTGGTTCCGCCCACTGAAACTCTCAGACATACACACACAGAAAAGCGGGAGAGGTATTTAAAACTTTTAGAGATCTGTCACAGACTTTATTATCCCCAAACCTTGGCGTTTGTGGCACGAATTGTCACGAGATTGACCGATGGTTTTGCGCTGGACTGCATTTGAATTTGCAGAAAAGACACGTTACTCCGTCTACTCCCTAAGAAAGTTTTCATCGGATCTTCAGGTTTGCTGGTAGGATTTGTATTTGTTTTAGACGTTTTGTTTGGATTGTTTGCAAGTTTAAGGTTCACGCGATTAGTTAAATGTCCCGATAACGTTTACTAGCGATTGTACACTGCTGAGACCAGTGGACGCTTCAGGGTTCAGATGTTCAATAATGACGTTCGTGTGTTCGGCAAAGTAAGGCTCGTCATGTGTTTGTCTAAAACATTTCAGATTTGGTTTTAAACAGCGTTGGCGATTGCAAGTCTCAGGCGAGGCTGTGTAGATGTTGTCATGTGGTCAGGATGAGAAGTTAGAGCAGAGCTGCTTGATGTTGAGCCTGACAGCTGGCCGATCTGCAGAGATCTCCTGAAGAAAGTTGTGATTTCATTTGCCAAGCTCTTTTTAAGGATGAGTGGACTTCCTTGCAGAGGATTTTCATTTAATTATACTAACGCACATAGCTCAAATAACATTGCAATGTTATATAGTTCTCTTTAAGGAGGCGACACCTTGGGAAAATAGGATTTCTTTATTTGCACTTGATACATTTTAATGAGACTGTTATGGCACATTTATATGATGAGACTAAATTGTCTCTCATGGATAATTTTCTTAAACTAAGAAGTTGTTGTTTTTATTAAACTGACACATTTCTTCATGAAAGCCTCAATGAAAACTGTAATTGCTTGAGGAACTTTACAAGAAAGTTTTACTAAAACATTTTTGATGGTTCATGCTTCCAGAAACTTTTTGATAAATACATTTAAAATATTTCCCATTTGTACATTTAACATTTCTTTATTCCCTTCCTCACATTTCAGAAGCTGCGTGCTGCTCTGTCATGGGCATATTCTCAAGTTTATCTATGCTTAAAAAGACGTATAGTGCTTGTTGTTGTTCATCCACTTTTTGCTAAACCCCCTGCTAAAACCTGCTAAAACAGCAGAAAAAATGATAATTGCTTTGCTCTTCTGAACTCTAATAAATAAACTGTATTCGTTCTTTCTTCAAATTAGGATTAATTGATCGATAGTACAATGATTTAGCGTGTCCACAATCAGCACTGAATTTCTTCTGGCTGACCCTAGGATCAGTTTTGACATTTGAATCTGACTGGCTACATTGGTTCTATATCATTTGTGATCAAGTGTGCACAAACTGCATCAAAACATTCACAGGCTGCAGCAAGGAACATGAAGTAGCAAAAACAACAACTATAAACAATATATGTATTCATAAATTCGAATATTTTTATACATATATTTGGAGTTTGAAAAAAAAAAAATAAAATAAAGGGGCTTGCCTTTTCCTAAGAATCCTCAAAGTTTAAGGATGAATATTGTGATAATTCATAATAATGACCTGTGAGCAAAATGAGTCAATATGTCAAGCACTTACTTATATATTTCATAAGCACTTACTGTGACCACACTTTTAACATGTCCATTCTGCTCAGGGGCATAATGCGGCTGGCACCTGTATCATAAAGACTACAATTTAGAACCCCTCCACACAGTAAACATATGCTTATACAAAGATCTCTTCTAGTCTCCACCAGAAGACACAAAGTCATCGTTTCCATTATAAAATGATGACATTTTGTTTAGTTTTCTCAAGTTATAAAATGCCATTGAATATATAAACTGTATTATATGCTCTGTGATTTGTTTTACTCTTATAAAAGTGACAATTTATTAGTTAATATCTAATTATACATATTAAATATTATGATTGCAGAGATATTGGTTCAGATATATTAACTATAATACATTTAATGGTAGAATGCAGGCTGAATGAACATTTTTATACACAATCTGGAACTCTTTGCAAAATGTTTGTATACCACTGACTTCAACCATAGCCTACATTTTTTTTATCAGGTTTATAGTTATACTAGTGCTGTCAAAGCCTCTTTCACCATTTGTGCGTGACTTTTCTCCTCACAAGATTTGTTCTGGTCCTGGTCAGGCTTTTCATGGCTGTCAGACAGTATATGATCTCTACTAGAGAAACCAGGCTTATTAAAAGCAGTGAATTCCAAGGGAAAACTAATCAGGTTTTTTAAGGGCTTTGAGTGCTTTTGCATAAAAAAATACTTAAATAAGATTGTATCCGGCAATGGAAAAGTGGAGGCTCCTGCCTACTGGTGCAATTTGGGTTTCCACTTCGACAAAAAGTTTAGCTGGGTGGAACTTTGATCTGTGATATCACTGTGATATCAACTTCAGCTAGCAGATTGGAGAGGTCAGATGCTTGAGGTTTTTGATGACTCAATATGAAGCAAAGGAACATGATGAGGATGTCAATATTGCAATAAAGAAGATTAGAGAATACCCTGTTCGAATTTAGACACGTTCTGTAGTAAATTGTTAAATTTTTAAACAAAGCTGTTTTGTGGCCAGATTCAAACCAGACGCATCAACATGCAGTGAAATTCTGACTTGTTCAGGAGTATTGTGACTGCCCAGTTAGTCCCAGAGCTACTATTTAAATCAGCTATTTAAATAAACCTCAAACTCTTTCTCCGGATATGCAATAGGAAGTGACAACAACAGCAGTTTATCAACTGACCACTTTAGGCTGGTTGCAGAAGTAAGCAGATTTACACCCATGTTAAAGTAGCACAGAGACATCTATGATGCGAACTGTGTGGAGATATTTTGAAATTTGTTCAATACAATATCAGTAACTTAAAAAACAAATATGCAAACATTTGATTTTAGAAACTATGACTCCAAAGTTCGAAAGGGTAGCTGTGCTTCCTCTGACATTAATGGCTTTGTTTAGCATTTTACACAGTACTCTTTGTTGATGGAGGTTTGTTGATGCTCCATTTTCATATCATTAAATTAATATTCTACAACTTTCAAAACAAATAAAATTACTTACAGAATCCTGTGATCATTAAAATTTGCTTAAACTACATCCACTCTTTCTTCCGATTAGGATTTGATAGTGGGCCGTGGAAAGTTTGAGTAGGTCTTAATCCTGCACCTAGCATCTCTTGGTTATGCTCAGCGCTATTTTTCTGTGTTAGCTGTTAGCCTCCTTTGTTGAGGCAATTGTTGCTTCAATGTGTGACATTTTTTTGTTTCTCTAATTCTAACAACTGGAGGTGAATGAGTGATAATACATGCAAGAATATGTGAGTTACTTTGATGTGAGTCAGAAACTAGAGGTCGCACACAGAGATGTTCTTTATAAGTGTATGCGTGTATATGTGAACTCTGTGGTCATAGTGGAGACCCTGATGTGTGATTGGAGGTATGTTTGTGTGCATGCTGTGCCTGGAGCTAAACATACAAAATCATCCCACTGAGTAGATTGATCAGATTTGGAGGTTGGGGTCCTGAATGAGTGCAGCTGGCCACTTCATGTCCCTGGAGTGTCACTGTTTGACACGTGGCTGAGCTTGCCGCCAGCACTGAGTGGATCCATTTGGATGAGCCTGCGAGCACATCTTCCATTATAAACATGTCAGAGAGGCCCACGCCAGATTCACTTACGCAAACGGGAAGTAGCTCTCTGTTTAGGCTGAATGGCTCAATCCAAATAAGATTGACTTACATTAGACTGTATAATGGGTTTCAGGATGCCTTCACTTTAAACGTGGCCCTGCAGGATAAACGCTACAGGTAGCCACAAGCCACATCTTCAGAGCACCAAAGTATCACATTACAGAAGATACGATGCGTTGTGAATCACTACAGAATTATAACTAGAGAAAGATATTGCATCATTTATTTGAGTTTGTATTATATTATTGCATTATTTTATGTACCTATATATCTGCCTAGAATAAAATACTATTGCATTAAACAATTAATATGAAATATTCATATTAATTAATTACGTTTTTTTTTAACCGTTCGCTTCATTATATTTCTATGACATTCTATAGTCATTTTCAGTGGTTATCAACCCCTAGCTGGTTCAGTAGTTTAAACCACCAAATGGAATCCTTGAGTAGGTGCAGTAGGACTAGGACCTATCATCCGATTCTAGGGCAGATAATAACATGTGCATCTAATAAAGGCTTTGTTCTGTCACTTAACTGGATATTGATGGGATGATTTGTTTATGCATATTTTAATGAGGAGTATATTTCTTTTCATTGCTGTCAAATGTTTACAAAACCTCAACCAAAACCAGCAATTTTGTAATTGAAAAAAAAAAATCCTATTTTCTGTGATAGAACAGAAAGTTGCTTAAATAAAGGAGCACAACTAGGCTCTTTCCTTTTAGCTCTTTGTCCCAATGCAGCACACATTAGCTAATAGAATCTGTAATGTTTAAGCTAAATAAAGCCATGTTTTTTTGTTAAATATTCTTAAACCTTGCTTTCAGATTCTTCTCACGTGGATTATAAATTAATGTTCAACAACAGTTTCTTAAGGTAAAACCTGCTATCAAAAATGCAACCTACTGCACACACCTAAGCTGCCAGTAGGTGGAGCAGGTACGTACTTGCTCAAATTAATCGATTACGTTGATCTCACATTCAAAATGATGTGAACATCTTTTATTGGTGGATTTTAGACATCATTTCAGAAATTATTACATTAATGTGAGACATAATATGGAGATTATTTAAACTTTTGACATTTTCTCAAACCCTTAATGGCCAGAGTATTTTTTGTTTATTAGCTGGTGTCCCTTTTGGCGTCTTTACATTCATGCATTTTACAACTTTATAGTAATATGTATGTAAAATAATGTAGTATTTGTATTTTTGTATTTATAGATATGAGTCAAATTTAAACTGAGCCCATTTACTGGCTATGAACCAGTGAAGGTTGACAACATGCTCTTATCATCCCAGTGGGTTGGATTTTCTTCAAATCTTTGATTCTAAAAATAATTTCAAATGTTATGAGATCTAAAATATTTTCTGACCTGCCTGTGAATGGTTTGTGTCTTTCAGTAAGTCATTTGGAAGTGAGGTATGGATAGTTTTATAGCTTCAAGGCATGCTTCTTTCTGCAGAGTGAAGTGGCTCTATGAGTTCAGACTGAGGCTTTGTATGAAACCATATGGTTCTTGCCACTCCACCTACACAGTAATAGTGCAGAGTAGCTACTTATTATGTTCAGTTTGGGGTCTACTGCCTTGAATTTTCTAATGACTTTTCCAGACTTTTCTTAGTGTTTTTATACGATATCTTTCTGCTAAGAAGAGGAGGCGCAACACAATCTTTCAGTAGAAGTCATGTGAGGAGATTGGTGTCTAAATTTAAACAAAAATCATTGTATACCCTGAATGTATAATAATGGTAATGTGAAAGATTTTAGCACCTGGTTGCAAAGAAATTCTTTATTGTTATCTTTTTTAGGTTTGAAAAGTGCTTGACTATTGGATTGAGAACTTGAAAATGTATAAAGCATTATGTCCATGTTTGGGGTCATGGAAAGCAATTTTCATTTTAATTTCTACCAAGCAAACCATTATTTCAGTAACAACAGTGGACATAATGCTTTATAAAGTTGAAGAGTATGTGTTCAAATAAAAGGTCTGTTTGAAGATGTCCCTGCTTTCACAACTCAATTGTTGTTAGGTGGAAATTTTGGTTTATTATGGTCTTAGTCTAAAATGCTCCCTAAATGCAGTCATAGTTTGGTGAAGATAATTGTTATGTTGTGGATTTTGCTCATGGGTTATATACCAAAAGTAGACAATCTGCTATATGATATGCAAGGTTTATGACCATCTGTGATGTAGTAATGCCTTGGGACTTTAAAAATCAGCTCATGAAATCTGAGTGAACATCTAAATGTACTGATTTGCATAGTTTAAAATAAAAAAAGAACAGGAAATGAATGTCTCTCCTTATAAGTGCTGCGTTTTGTTTGAAATGCTCCAAAGATAGACATGGGAAGTCTGAGAAAGGGGCTTACATTTAATATTTAAAAAAGTTTAGGAATCTTGAATACAAATTAGTTTAGTTTAGTTTATCTCCGTTGAGTTTAGCCTAGCTGAGTTCATTGTAGTTTGAGCTTATCGCAGCTCAGCTCCTCTTAGCTCATTTGATTTTAGCTTAGCTTAGCTTAGTTCATTGAGTGTAGTTTACTTTCTCATCTCAACCTAGTTGAGTTTAGTTTAGCTTAGCTGAGATTATTAGAGTTGAGCTTATAGCAACTTAGCACAGTTGATTTTAGTTTAGCTGAGAATATTTGAGTCGACCTTATTGTAGCTCAGCTCCTCTTGACTTTGCTTAGCTTAGTTTATCCGAGTTATGTTAAGTTTAGTTTAGCTCGGCTGACTTTAGCTTAGTTTCTTATAACAACTCACAACATTTAGTTTAGTTTAGCTCACCCAAGATTAGTTCTGTTTAGTTTATCTTAACTCAGTTGAATTTAGCGTAGCTTAGCTGAGGTTAACTTTAAAGCACATTCTTTTTTATTATTTTTTTTACCTATTGTGTGCCACTGAGTGGTATTAGCTATCGATAGTGGTATTAGCTATTACTGTGTTGAAAGACATATAAAAATACTGTTTCCAATCTGAACTTCTCAGAGATCTTACAAACCTCACATAAAAAAAAGTTTTTAATCCAGGGCTCATAGCAGGAACCTTAGCTTTGATCATGTGACCAATGTGATGCCCTTTTAAACTTTTTCTTTCTTAATTTAATAAAATTTGGCCCTCTCCCCTTTTTTCAATATAAGTGTTGTGTTTCACTTTTTTCTTTGTGGTAAAACTGCTACAAAAGAATAAAAATCTAACACCTTTCTACATTCTTAAACCGCTTTGATTGAAACGGTACAAAAATGGCGTGTGAGAAAAGCAAGTACTGTAGCAGAGGGCACGGACTTGGGGCCCCTGTGCTGAAGTGCAATATTTGTTGAGATCCTCCAGAAAGTCTTCCCAGCTTCAGCAGCTGCCCTTGTGTGTGAATGGCTCTTTGTTCCTGCAGCTGTTTGTAGAGAAAGAGAGAGGTCTTGCCTCACCTTACTGAGAGCGAGTTTGAAAAGCCAGAGAGAGGGCAAGAGGGTAGAAGGAAGGAAGTGAGAGACTGCTGGAGATACATGAACTTTTGACTTTCATTACTCTTCTCTTCAGGACACCCTCCATCTTGTCTAAGTTGTAGTTTTTAACAGTGATGGATGCTCTGATTCATATCTGTGGTTTTATTCATGCTCCGTCACTGTGCATTTTGTTTTGTGTAAATTAGACACATATTCATCTCCCACGATGCTCTGCATTGTTTATTTGATAGAGTTTCCCACCTGTTGCTGCATGGGTGACTGATTGCTCTCACCGTTACTGCTAAAACCATTAGCAACATGCTTGGTTTTGCTTCATTGCACTAGCGTGACAAGCTTGTGATGATGTTTACTCAGGTTATTATGAGTGTTGGGCTGTCTGTGCATTACTGTGTGTGTGGCATGGTGATAAATGGCTCTTAAAATATGCTACTTTCATAATAGGCAATATTTACGATCTGGTGAAAGTCACATGTGAGAAGCAGCCATGTTGAATCTGCAGAACTGTTTGACAGCCATCCTGCTACACTGTAAATCAAGGATAGGCAACCACGTTTTTGCAGTGCTGCAAGTATGATGAAAGATTCCCTGGACTTGCTTGGAAATACTGGTTAGTTTTGCAGGTCACTGGTATCACGTGAACAGTTATTATTAGTATTCATTATAGCTTGATAAGGAAAAAATTAAATGTTGTTTATGTATTATTATTTTTTCCAATCATAGTCCATGCAGAAGTGTTGTAGAGTCAACATGCTCACATATTACAGGTAAGAGATTCTTGATATTAAAATAATTGAAGAAAATGGAGCGGGGTCATGTGACTCCACGCTGTAGTGCTTTGCAATGAAAAGTAGTTGAAAAATTGGCCTGGTTAGTTTTTAACGATTATAGATTCTGAATGTCCATTTCGATTACTTTTCAGTTAATTGTCCAGCCCTAATTGGGTATTAAATTTGGCCAGCCATTTGACTGCATCAAAATCTGATATATTTTTAACATAAGTAAATAAATCTTTCTCTTTGCAAGTCATGCCAGGCTTTGTAGTAATACGACTAAAATATTTGTATAACAACATTTTGAATCAGTTTTAAATTAATATTTAAAGTAAATATATATATTTACTTTAAACAATAAACTAGAGTTTATCAACCGTTGTCTTTGTGTCTCTGTCTCCTTTTATTCTCATCCCGCTGAATGGAAACATTAGCGCCTGGAGCCGCTAATTGTATCTCCCAAGTGTTATATTGTATTTCCCAATGTTGTATATTGTGTATATAACTGTATAGATGTAGATTGAACATGGTTTCTAAATTTGTCACTGCTGCTATTTATATTTATATGAAGAACTCATCGTCTCTTTTTTTGCACTGTTTACACATATCCCGATATTGCTACTTATTTAGTTATCTTAAATGTTTACGTATTATTTATTTTCATTATTATTCAAACATATTTTTACTATTTCTATTTATATTCTGCCTATTTTTGCACCCTGACAATCATGTGGACAGCAAAGTAAGAATTGCATTGTACAGGGAAACTTGCTTTCCTCACTGTATATATGACAGTAAACACTTTGAATTCTTTAAACACTTGAATATAGGTATGTATGTTTGTATTAATATATATATATATATATATATATATATATATATATATATAATTTTATTATTATAATTTTTTGTTAAGTTCTTTCTTATATGATGCCTTTATTTTGTAAACAGTATTGCATGCATTTCAATGCACAGCTGAGATTTGTTAGAGTGGGTGTGCATAGTTGAAATTGTACCATGCACCATATCTGCAGCAAGACCCTGCTCCGCAAAAGCTTACCTTACAATGGTATACTGACTCATGTAACATTTGAGCGTTAGGCTACAAGTAAATATAACCATTGTGGTTTGTGCATGTAAACATATTTTATCCATAAACCCTTGAACTTGAGATTTGGGACTTTTCAGAAGTCCATTTTGTCCAAATGGATTGTAGTAGCGGGTCTGATGTGACATTTAAGTGGATCTAAGCAGACATAAATGTTTGAATGCCACTGTTCAGATTTGTTTGAAATGTTTTTACTTCATGAGTAGAGATCCATCATTATGCAGATGGTATGTTTACTATTGGACCTGTTCTTGCCAAACGGTGAAGTAAGTGAAACTTCATGTTGGTAATGAATGCTGTGTTTATGCTCTACTGATGTGGCATGTGGTGGCTTTAACCCACCCTCTGATGAACTCTGCTCGACTGCTTCATCTCTTCAGTTCAGTTGTGGTCATGTTAATCAGCTGTCATCTGCTAATGCTCTTAACTGCAAACTCCAGCTGTCTAACCTGTTCATTAAACTGACTTCATCTAACTTTACCAAAGTAATTCTTCTCAGTCATACAATCACTAAAAGACCATCTTCTCTCTCCAGCGTTGTTCATTTTGTTGACCATTCTTTTAGCATTGCTTCTTGGAGAAAAAGTGTTGTAGGTCATGGTCCCAAAGAGAAATCCGTCAGACAATATGACCCTTTTATAAATATACCAATATTGATTGATTTAATCAAATGATTAAATGATTGCACTTTTGAAAGTTTGTTTTGATGTTCGTTGTATGTTTCCTTTTATGCATAAATTATGCATGTTTTCCCATTTTTCTTTATTCAGGTTTACATTTGAGTGTATTTCAAAAACTGCAGTTAAAACACTTCAAAATACACTTATTGTGATAAAAATCATTATACAGTGATACATCGAGATGCACGGACATCTTCATCGAGAATGTTTCACGTCACGAAAATCCCAGATACAAAAGGTCTCTCTGGAAATATTTTGTTTGGGGATATGAAAAAAATTCCAAGATACTGTTCTGCTTTCCTATCCGCTTGTTAAGTCTGACGTCACGATGCGCTTCCGGGTCCCACCTCTCCACTCTCCCATTGACAGACTATGGTAAAAAGTGCTGATACTTTGATCATTAACACACCAAAAGCGTTTTAAATCAAGCAAAACATTATGTGTAGATTAGCAATAATGTGTTTTAGAAAAAGCTAGCGTCAAGGTGAAGAAAGAAATAACGTTTATAAAGTGGAATGCGCTGTTCTGTAGCGCAAGTTAGAGGAGCAACCCCTGTGACGCATTCTCAGAAGCTCTCTCTCCATCCCTTCCCACACGCTTTCAGTGCCGTAATGTTTGCTGGCATTCGTTCCACCTATTCGCCTCAGAGCTTCACTCCCAAGATAAGGTTTCACATTTGTATACATATTATTTTGCATTTATTTTATTCCATTTTATTGTTTTGTTATCATTTATTACATTAACAATGTGTAGATTTAAGGATTGAACAAATGTTACTTGATTTTTCTCTGGGTGTCCAATTTTTTTTTAATTTTTTTTACCAATTTATACAGTTTTTTTCTGAGAGCCATTGCACGGATTAGGCGTTTTACATGTAAAACTCGCTTCGAGATCCGAAAATTTCAAAATAAGAAGGCCACCCTGGATTTGGATGGCAATCCTGGAATTGGAAAGCCACCTGATATATTGCATTATTCTTGAAAAAGAACTGAAAAAAAATGCATAAAATTTACAATACAAATTTACTAAAGTTAGCTTTCAAGTTTAATCACTCTTAGGAGATTTTTTAAAATATTAACTTTTCTAAACAATCCAGAAGAAGAATCCTAATATATTTTTTATCACACGATTCACATTAGGCTTAAAATGTTGGGTTGAGGTTAACAAGCGCCGCGAGCTCAACCCCAGCCCTGCTGTCTCTTCACATCTAAGCCCACAGGAAGTGACATTAAGACCCTAAAGCCCTGCTGCCTGGTCACTGACAGACATCTTTCTCTGTTTTTCTGCAGAGTGTGTGGGACGCGTTGGAGAAGACACCCCACAGCTTGCGTTTCTGCCACGTCTGGCTACAAGAAAGACTTTTCTTCCAGCCATGTGGTTAACGGCACATACACAACCCTCCACCATCCTATTCTTGACCCTCAGCAGCCTGGCCTGGGCAGGTAAGCGCTGTCTTTCTTGTAACTCTTCTGGGATTCTGGAATAGCGAGTCAAGAGTGAATGTGGCAATTCTGTTCAAAACAAGATGAAAACTTTATTAATAGAAAAGTGAGTGCTCAGAGAAACAAGGGCAAAGTTATATATCCAATGGATGCCTTTATTTGTACACTCGTTATTACACACCTTAAGATTTTAATAACTACCTTTATCAAACTAGAATGTGTATTTTTCAAATATGGGCTCAAATATTGTAATTTTATGATCTTAATAACATTTATAATCTTAATTTTAAACTATTTTTAAAATTCAGAAATCTGTTCTTATTCATTGTGTGCTGGCCATTTGTACGCATGCTGATGTGGTGCCTATAGTAAAAGCATTTTTTCTTTTTTTAAAAACATTTCTCTGTATTTGTGATTATATAATAATGTGATATGATAATGATTGCTTACTTTTGTGCATTTCCAAAATGCAAAGCGGTTAAACAACAAAAAACAAACATCAATTTTGGGTGTTACCCTTCAAATCAGCATCAATTCTTTTACAGTGGCAAAGGTACAGTGGCAAAAAGGATTTTAAAGAAATATAGCGAGGTGTCTGAGTAACCAATTCTTCCAAACATGTTCTCAATGTCACAACTATGTTATAAAAAGAAACAGCTCTGTTGGAGGCTTGAAACTGGGTGAGAAAAACCCAAACAATACTATCAAGTTGAGGTTGAGAAAGTCAGTTTCTTGTCAGTTTCTGGGCACAGCAACAAGACACAAGGTAGTTATACTGCATCAACAAGGTCTCCCAGACAAAGAAATATGGCATGTGTTTCAAGTTTATTAAGCGTTAAGAAACAAGCAATGCTGAGAATCGTTCATGCAGTGGTTGATATAGGGCCAACTTATTGCAGCAGATACGCATCAAGCTAATTACTTTACGAAAATGGAAACGTCTGGACAGAAGTGGTCTTCACTGAAGAGTTGCAGCCAAAACAAATTTTAATATTTAACTGCAGAAGAAACCAATTGGTTCATTGAAGGACTGGGAAGGTGTACAATAACGAGTGTCTGCAGGAAACAGTGAAGGATGGTTGAGGTTCCTTGAACATTTAGGCCTGCATTTTTACAAATGGAGACAAGTGGAAATTCATTCAGGTTATGTGGTGTTCTCAATGCTGTAAATACCAACAAACGTTTATTTATATACAAATGCAATACCATCAGGGAGGCATACCACTGGCCACAAATCTTTTCTGCAGTAGGACAATGACCTGAGATCTGAATTATGTAGGGACAAAAGTATGTGATGAAGCTCAGAACCAACCAGTTCTTTCAGAAACTGTGTACATATGTACCTAGGAGAAGGAAAAGGGTGGTCACACCAAATAAGGATTTTATTTAGATTCCCATTTTTGAAAGCATTCATTGTTTACAGCATTTTGTCACACTTGTCTCAACGTCTCTTTCCATTAAGTTCAAAATGCCTACGGAACAGTCATGAGATCTGTACCCTAAGCCACAAGATTTTACTATCCTACACCCCCAATATGAACATTCATGGCATATTGGCAAATAGGTGACTCAGTGATGTAGCCATCAGTTTATGTTAGTCACACCACATTTGGTCGCAAACATGTCTGAATGGTTTCTCTCTCGGAAATCATGTTCTTCACTGAGACTCTTCATTGGGTGAATTCTTGATAAGCTGTCGAGTTGGCGCTCTTTGTCTTGACAGAGTGAAGCTGTGTTGCCTGTTTTGTCAGGCGATCAGGATTCGCCCCCTGCACTGGGAATTTCCCTGGTTCCGCCCAGCATGAGTCTTCCAGATCTGGCTGTCAGAGAGCAAAGGCCGGGGGGATTTACATTAAGAAAGTGCTGACAGCCTCAATCTCTCAGCCTGAATGTCAGCTCTGCCGCCTTTATCTCTCCCGTTGATCAGGGCTTTTTGGCTCAGTCTCTTCAGAAGAACTTTGTTCCCCTCTGGCACAACATCCCGACATAGCTGCACGCCAATAGAAGAAAACAATGAAAACAAGATGGCACCAACTAACAAACAAGCAAACATACACACAATGATGTGACAGCCTCAAGGTTCGTCAGATTAGAGTGGTGGGATTCTGTTGTTTATTTGTGGTAATGTGTCCACTTGATCTTTTCTAGGTCACTTTGTTGCTGAAATTCCCATGAGTCTTTCGTAGTGGTTTTAGATTTAGTTTCTAACTAATACAGACCAATTTGTGCTCCTGAAAACATAGTTTACATTTATAATTTTAAAAGACTCGAAAAGGCGAACTCTTGAAATAAGAGAAATTAGTTGGCTGTGATTAATCAGATAAATTGAATGCATCAACACAAATATAAAGTTTGAGATATAATATAAAGTTTCGTTTGTCATTTTAAGTTGTATAGAGTAAAAATAGAGTCCAGAAAATTGGTTGCCAGGGTAAATGGTTTGGTTGCTAGGGAGATGTTTGTGATGGTATGATTTTTTTTTATTCGTTACTAAGATTTAACCCCAATTTCTCTACGATGTTTTCGTCTTGAAGATAATTTTGTTGCTTTATCCTATTTTTGTTCTAAAGCCATCATAAGTAAATAGTAAACTTTTAACTCCTTCTAAAGCCTAGGTTTAAAATATTTTTGCACAATGGTTGATATCCTCCAAAGGTATGTTCTGAGTGAAATTGTATTAGGTTCTCAGTTTGAGTTATAGTTTTTACATATTAAGTAGGGCTGAGCAATATGGGCCAAATAATCAAATTTTTTTTCTTTTCCCAACAAGCCACATACATGTGCATAAATTCTAAATATTTTTTAATATAGATACATTCTAAATATTTGCAAAAAAATGTAATAAGTTGTCAGACAACATGAAAAAATAAAGGTGAACTTACCTGAATTCCAAGCATTACAATAAATCATGCGCACAAGAATGTATTCTGAATAAAAATCAAAATAATTCAACAGATAAAACTGCAGCCTTATGCGGTTTAGAAATTGCATGTGTTTAAATTGCAATTTCTTTTGTTTTTGCGATTGCAATAAATTGCACAGCCCTAATATTAAGTCAATGGAAATTTCCCAAAATTCCTTAAGTCAGACCAGTTATCTTGGCAAAGTTTGATGGCTATAGCTCTGTTGCTCTAGGATGAGATGTGTTAAGAATTTTTGAAAAGTTGAATGTCATACGTAATGTCAAATGTAATAAGGATCTACAGGAATGATAGCAGCATTGTAATGTTCAATCGAGGGAAAGTAAGCCATGGTCATGGCTGGTCGCAGAGGTCAATTTGACTTAAGTCTCCAGCTCCTCACTGTTCGACAGTTCCTGTTTTTGGTGATAAAACAGGACAATGGCCAATGTGTCAGAACATCCCTCCAGAGTAATCTCAAACAGAGTTTTGTTTAGCTCTTCCTTTTATGGAAGAAAAGTAACGTCTATAACAGTGTTTTTTTATATTACCTATTTTTTTTTAAGTCATTGTGAATATACTAGTCCAAGATTCTTTTATAAAAACGTGGCGGATATTAATTTAAGGACTTGCATACTGTTTTGAAAACACGTTCTCATCCTTCCTTGTATACCCTAAAAGGGGTTGATTAACCCTACTTTTTAATGTAAAGTACTCAAAATTCAAATTTTCTTAATAAAATAAGTATTTAATAATTTGGACGAATACTGAATTGCAATTCAGAAAACATACTTTCTATTTTAGTGGCAAGGTAAACAATGTATGCTTTATCAATAAATGGTGGATATGTGTATTTGTTTACACTTTGCATTTTGTGCCTATTTAAATGACAAACTTCTTATAAAGTGACTATCTGTGAACAATAATTCTCATCCCAAATGGCATAATTTCTTTTTTTTACTGCTCCCTTGTTTAGTTTGCAAGCACCACAAGCAACGTCCACCATGTCACCATGTAATGAATTAATTAATTAATGAATGAATTTTTTTTTATTTAGTTAAGTCATTACTTAAATTCAAATATTTGTTCTAAAATTGTTGAAGACATATAAACAACTTGTTTTTCTGGTTATATAGTCTGGAATAGGTCATTAAAACAGAGTTTCAGATCATTTGTATGATCATTGTATGATTTACTTTGAGATCAATCTTTTACATTGTTTTACAAGTAAATCTCAGCTTCCCTTTGAAACTCCCTGAAGTCCCTTGTTTTCCAAAACTAGGGCACTATCTAATCTGCTATCAAAAGTGTCTGGAGCCCAGATTTCTGCCGATCACCGCCAGTCATAACCTGGGTTCAGCTCTAATCTCCTGATTATAGAGATGACAGATGTGCGATATATGAACACCATATCTTTAAGACACTGTCATCAGAAATCTCTGAGCAGCCAGTGGGTCTAGGGGGGTATGTATCTGATTTGATCAGTGTGACTCAAAGAAAGGAAAATGGGTTTTAAAATGTGTAATTATATACATGTTTTTTGTACAAACCAGCTAATTAGTTGCAGAGTATAATACTTAGCTGATTTCAAAGAATTCTTGGTGTAATTGAATTGCAACTTTATTTTAATAAGGAGACCCTTCACATTTTTCCAATTCGGTCATCGGACATGTGGCTGTTGCATAGCTTCATCGCTCGTACCAGTTACCAGCTCATGCCACTACCACACTTGCTGTCTCCATCCCTCCCCATTTGTTATCTAAAAGAAGCATAGCTATTGTGTTGGGGAGAAATGTCTTCTCACCCTGATGTCTTACGGTTACAGAGTTACAGTTGTGTAAGATAGTTATAGAGCAGCTCTTATATTGTGGAATATATCCAAGCTAAGATTTCAATGAAAGACAAAAAATGGTGATTTACATTCTAAATGAATAAGTACATTTAAATAATAATTAATTATTGCAGACACTTTTATTGTTGCAAAAGAGCTGGTATTCTCTATATTAGAATACTTTATTTTTATATATTTTATCTTACTCAATTGGTAATTTTGTAGCTCCGATTTTCTTTTTTCTTTTTTTTTTTTGGTCTTGCATTTGCCAAGCTGTAGATTCTTAGAACAGACTGTTATTATGAAATGGAAAGGCTTTTGGAAGGCCTGTATTATAGCTGGTAAATGGAGAGTGCAGCAGAAATCTTAATATGCAGCTCTTGCCAAGAACAGCTCTGACAGGATGCTGGTTCTGCCGAAAACTGAGCGTGTGGCCTGTAGCTTAGACGAAATTGCTCGATCTCCATCAGTACTCTACCCCTCTACCATTGATGTTAGGAATGACTGATAGTCACAGCATGGCTGTATATCACATCGAGATAATTTCTGTTTCCTCTCATTTTGCCATTTATCAAAGACATGAAAAGAATTAATGCTGAAACATGTTTGTGAAAATATAGTTCTACTGAAATGTGAGACAAATCTAAAGGACCTCATTGTTTTATGTCATACAGGCTCTGAGTTAAGAGAAAATCAACTTACATATTGAATCAATTCATCCCCAATATTCAAACACAAAAGTATGTTAAATAACTGTACAGTTTTTAAGGCACATTTGTCTTGTGTCTTTTGAGCTGGAGTTGGTTCCAGCTGGTGCTTTTGCTATTAATAACATTTAGATTGTGATATTGATTTGGTGTCATTCATGATATTGATTTAATTTTCTCCCTGCAGTAACAAATAATAATTTTGATGTGTTTTCAAGAGCTGCTTTGGTCCTTTCACAAAAGCTCAAGTTAAAAAATAAAATGGCTCAAAATGTGCCTAAAAGTGCTCTTTTACAACTGCGGACTATTGCTACGGACTCCTTTAACCGAAAAACAAAGAAGAGATTGTGAATGTTTTGATAGAAAGAACATCTTTTGATCGCTTTTATTGTAAGGTACACGCAGAGGTAAATTGTATTTAAATAAAAGACAATTTATTTAACATTCCTTCTCCAATCCAGCTCCATCGCTCCCACCTTTCCCCCCTTTACCATTATAGGGCTATAAAAGTCTACTCAGATGCATCCAAGCAAGGCACATTCGTACCCGCCCTACATTCGTACGCACTTAGTGCAGGTCCAGATGATCGAATTCCTGAAAGAAACTCTGAGCTGTGTGCACTGTTTATTATTGTCCCTACCTGTAACGGAGTGATGTAGTTCCTAGTTGTAAACAGTAAAAAAAAACTGTTAATCTCTAAACCCCATCAGTCTTATCTTAAAGCATATAGGATGTTTTTCTTGTGGCTAAGTTGGTAGAGCATTGCGCTTACAATGCAAAGGTTGTGGGTTCAAATCCCAGGGAAAGCAAGAATTAATAGAATGTGTTAATTGCTTGAAATGTTAGTCGCTTTGGATCCAAATTCAAAAATTTAAATGTTAAATTGCTGAGCCTTTTGACTTTGTAAAACCATGTGCACATGGCGGCAACTGAAAGTAGAAATTTTGCCATAAAAAGGAAGTTGTAAATACCTCAGCCATACAACATTAATATAAAAATTGATATGGTACTTTTTACCAATGTTGACATGTGCCAAGAAATGACAGACAATTATTGAACCTCTAATATAGTGCCACATGGGGGCCATGACACTTTATGTTAAACTTGTCTGCTTGTCCTCAAACCAGGCAGTGAATCAGACCAACTTTAATAACTTTGAGAAGACAAATGATCGATGTGCTGTTCTATAGCTGGTGTGACTGACTGCGTCTGACAGCACGTACGTCTGTGTGTGTGGGTATTTAACGGCAGCCAAATAGCATTGCGCAACCACTGCAATCTGAGCCAAGGCACTGGGGAGGAAGTGAGATCCAAACCACCACACACTCCATACTCACTGCGGCAAATGGAAGAGAGCTCTCCCTCTCAAGCAGATGTGCTCCGTGATTCAGTGTTAGTAACCAGACTCCTTCACTGTTCCTGTGTTGGCAGAGAGAGGTGTAGGGATGTTTACTTAGCAACAGCGATCCCCCATCCACTTAATTACAGCTTGCTGCAATATACACCATGGCTCACAATCTCTCCAAGTCACTCACATACGCTCTTTTGCTCTCTATCTTCTTTCTCAGTGAGTGTGTAGTAACCTAATGGAGAACATCTGGGGTGATCCTGCATTTTCCATCTTGCTTCATAGAGTTCAGAAAAAGAAAAGAAAATGAAACACAGGCCACAAGATTTGGAAAGGTCTAGGGAGCGTGCCTTGAAATCATTGAAAAAGATGGGAAGAATTGTAACTCCTTTTTATACCAGCTGGGAACATTTACCTGATGCATTTACACAGCTGTACTTTTAGTTTCATAAACACTCTGTACATATTTTAGAATCCTTCTAGAAAACAATTTTTACTGTGTTCATGGTAGCAGGGATGGTCCTAGACACTTGAAGGCCTTTTAGTAGAGGTCCCCCTTTCTCCGCTATGTCCATTAAAAAGTTACTAGCAAAAAGCTGCTATTTTCAGAGTTGTTTTGTAACATATGAGTGCAGAATTCAGGATTTCTCTTTTATATCATCAATGAATAGAACTCCCAGACCCAGTAGTCGATAATACTATCCAATCAATAACAATCCAACAGCTGTCAGCTAAATCCTAGCGAATGTCATAATCTTGCACAGGGGAGTTTAACTTTCGACTGGTCTTTAATTGAGTGCCTGACCCTTGGACTAAAAAGGGCTAATGTCCTGCCCTCTGTGTGTTTTACAGCTTGTGAAACACAGAAACTCATGCTCATGCCTTCGTGTTGCTCTGCCTCTCACACTCACAAAAGGCCCTTGCGTCATGTGCGCCATCTCTGCCTGGCTTGATAGGGAGACATAGAGAGAAGCTTGGACAAATAAAATGATTGATAGATCAACATAACTATAAGTTCTAATTGTTCTATACGTTATATTTCTACTTTGGGAACTCCTTATTACAAAATCTATATCTAGTTATTTAAATATAAATCAGAAGGCATTCAACAACTTTTTAAAAAGACACTTAGCTTGAGCCTATTTGAATTTAGTCTAATCTGATCAAGTGATGTTAGAAGAGTTTTGGGAGTAGCACCTACAGATAATTAGCCTTTATTTATTGCAGATATTAATTGTATGTTCTATTGTATGTTCGAAGTTCCAAGTTATCTTCTAAGTTTAGTTTTAAGTAGTATGCAACATTCAAAGTTACATTCTAAATTCTAAGTAATGTTTGGTAAACAAGTTTCAGGAGGAATGATCAGGGGAAGCCATCACTCACTCTATTTATTAAGCCAGTTCTACCTTCCTCTCTTTGACTTAGTCTGAGATTTACCCACCTTCCACCCCTTCTCCACACTGGGGGGTATAACACGGAAGCCTTCAGTGATTGGACAGCTTGCCTTGTATGTTCATACTCTCCACTCTATGCTTACTACATGGAAGGTTCTGGTGGTGAACTCGTGAAGTTGTATTCCATGTTCTAAGTTATGTTCTAAGTTCCAGGTTATGTTATAAGTTTAGTTCTAAGTTCTAGTCTATGTTCTAAATTATGTTTAGGTTCAAAGTTGCTTTATTATTACTAAGTTACATTCTAAGTTTAGTTCTAAGTTCTAGTCTATGTTCCAAATTATGTTTAGGTTCTAAGTTGCATTTTAAAAAGTTACATTCTCTGATATGTGCTAACTTCCAAGGTACGTTCTAAGTTTAGATTCTAAGTTGTATTTACGTTCTAAGTTATGTTTATGTTCTAAGTTACATTTTAAGTTGTGATCTACTTTATGTTCTAAGCTCTAAATTATGTTTAGGTTCTAATTTGCATTTCACATTTTAAGTTACGTTCTATGTTATGTTCTAAGTTTCAAGTTACGTTCTAAGTTGTATTCTATGTTCTAAGTTACATTATTTTTGTCCATGTTCTAAATTATGTTTAGGTTCTAAGTTGCATTATAAGTTCTATGTAATGTTCTAAGGTCCAAATTATGTTCTAAGTTTAGTTCTAAGTTGTATTCTGCATTCTAAGTTATGTTTAGGTTCTAAGTTACATTCTAAGTTGTGATCTACTTTATGTTCCAAGTTACATTCTAAGTTTAGTTCTAAGTTGTATTCCATGTTCTAAGTTATGTTCTGACTACATTTTAGGTTTTAGTTACATTCTAAGTCCAAAGTTACATTCTAAGTTATGTTTTAGGTTTTAAGTTGCATTCTATGTTATGTTCTAAGTTCCAGGTTATCTTCTAAGTTGTATTCTATTTTCTAAATTATGTTTATGTTGTAAGTTTCATTATAAGTTCTAAATTCCATTCCAAGTTACTTTCGAAGTTTTATTCTACATTTTAAGCTACATCTTTGATAAGTTCTAAGTTACATTCAATGTTCTAAGTCATATGTTGTATGTAAGTAAAAAGTCAAATTTAAGTTCCAAGCTATGCTCTAAAGTTTTAAATGGCCCTAGTATGGTTTGTCTTGGCTTTTTATTTTGATTTATTTAATTACAAATAGACGAAAATCACATCAATAGTGATAACACTTTTTAAAGCCTTATTTTTACTTGTATTATTCGTTCTTCTTTTTATTTGGCTTTTTGCTTATCAATCATACTCAATTAATGAGTATTATAATACCCCTTTCCTGGCCACTGCTTGTTTAAACTCTCTTTGAAGGTTGATCTTGAGGGAGGGTGGAGCTTCTCCATTGGACTCACTGACTGCAGGAACATGACGTCATTGTTTATCTGGAGGGAGTCAGAGTAGATGAGCTGTTGTGCATGGATGGAAGAAGAAGTGCCACAGACACAAGAGTGTTTACTCTGATTTTGAACCCTTGCTTTCTTTGTTTATGTACAACAGACAACCTTTGCCTTCAGTTTATACAGGTGCTTTTAGTGTAGAAAGTATGTCACATGTTCTTGGTCTTTGCAAAACAGGACGCAACTATCCGATCAAGATAAGATCTTTCATACTGCAATTTGTACAATAAAACTAGGTTGAAACTAAACTGCTTCTGATTCCAAGCTTTGTTTATCAACATTTTTACCCTGTGCGCACCCCGTGTACTCTCAATATGTGCTGTTCGTATGCTGACAATGCAGTGAGCTCAGAGGAATGTTTATATTGCTATTACGGTAAGAGGAGCGATGGGGAACACACTGTACTAGTCTCATTGGGAGCACTCTTTCCTGCCTGACTCAAGCCAGGATTCTGTAATACTAGACAAACACAGTGTAATATGATGGTTCGACTCTTTCTTTGTAAAAAATGGTAGATGATAGAAGGCCTTTCTTTTGAGGAAGAATACCTGCGTTCGTCTTAATATTGAGTGTGTTTTCCATACAAAGCACTCCTCAAACCCTCAAATGTCATGAAGACATTGATGCATGACTGTGTGTGCAGATTTTTTTCACCTGTACTATGCAAGTGCAAGTGGACTGTTTTGGCAGGACATTATAGCTGGGCATGCACACATGTGTCGGTCTGTATGGAGCAGCTGCTGACCTGCTTTTTCAAAGTCTTCCTCTTTACTTCTCCTGTTTTCTTTGAAATGGTGGTGTCCTGCTTTACTTCAAAGGCTGCTGATTTATTTCAACCTTGGAGGATGGATGAGTGAGAAAGACAGAAAAAGACCAAGAAGAGGATGGAAGGAAAGGCATGAGCTCTTTGCAAGACTCTCTCTTGTCTCTTTTGTCTGGTAACAGGGGCCATGAATTTTACTCTGACCCTGTAGCTGCTCTCTCTCCCTGGCTGAGACGTGAAAAATGTGTCCCTGTAGATACTCTCTGGAACATTGCAAACCCGCTGAGTGCCACAACTGTCCCTGAACTGTCCCCAGAAATACACCTGGTAATATGTTTGGACCATATCAAAGGGTTGAATAGTTTGAAGGATGTTGTTGAGTGTCGCCTTTCTGTTGTTTACATTACAAACATCTGGCTATGTCACAATCCCTACAGCAGGGGTACTCGATAGGCAGAATCCAGTCAGGATTCAGACCAGGATGTGGATCTATCTAGATTCTGTAAAATGAAAAATAAAAAGCTCCTCAAAACTAATCTAATTAGCCTTTTACCAAACTCGTTGAACGTATGAGAGATTGACTCCCGTCCGAATGTGGATGTCTGAGATTGTCTTAAATATTTTTGGGTAAAATGTATTTCTTGTGTGTTTTGGAAAACGTGAACTTGCCGTGCAATCTCTGGTGCAATAGAGCTCAAGTTTCTATAAACCTACAACAATGGACTGATGATTAAACCCTTTGATGATTTCAATCAAGAATTAATACTGACAATATCAGTTCTGGGTAAGATTTGCCAAATATTTCAGCAGTCATTTTGTTAATATGATACATGTATTCAAGTGGATTTCTCACAAAACATTGCAGTTCAGGAAATCTGATCAATTGAACACCAATCAAGTGACTGCAAGCCAAATCGACATTTGTATCTTTGTAAAAGATCATGGAATCCGCAAGAATTATAGTGTAAATGAACGTTGTGCTTCTCTTTCGTTTAGTTCTCTTTCTTCTCTCCACGAACTCTTGCGTCAGTACCAGTGCCAGCTCTTTTAGCCCTCATCAGCTGACCACAGAAGAACTATAAAGAATTCATCACACATTTTAGATTTTGTGGAAACAAGCAGAGGCAGCAAACCAATGCAGCTTGTGGTTTCTGTTTTCATGAATCCGAGATCTGTACGTTTCAGTGATAAAGTGATACAGGAAGTGTGTGAGTCCCGTAACGGAGCAGAAACAGATTCCGGAGGTTCCCCCATTAATATTTTTTTTTGGTAAAATAAAATGGTTTACTGTTGCTTGTGTAACTTCTTTTAAAAGTCTTCAGAGTATGCTATACGTTGCTCAAATATTAGTTCAGCAATTGTAAACAAATATAGTTTATTAGCCCTTCTTTATTTTTAGTCAAAGAACTTGCTTTAAAAATACATCACATTTTCCCAGTTTCTAAGAATTCCTTTTTTTTTATCCTTGGCTGCTATACATCGATGGTTTTTATTGTTCATAAGCATAAAAGGAATCAATGTTATGATCACAAATCAGAATTTACTAGAGGGGTTTACAGTTGGCATGTCTTTTTTATGTTTATTGACTTGGCAGAAAATAGGAAAACTGTTTTGTTGAAGGTTATTGACTTTTCTTGTTAAAAAAAAAACAACAGATGGTTCAATTATTGGCATTTGTTTTTATTAAAATTTTGTAATTTGGGCTTGTCAGTTCTTCTTCTAAAGTGTCTAAAAATATCTGTTTAAGCTTCTTCTGGCTGTTGATGCATACTGGTTTAACATCTCTTTAACTTTTGAACCTATCTCTTCACCTACATGTTGTTCCCGTGTGGAATTCCATGAAGATATACTCCCTGTATATTCACAGTGAATAAATGTTTTGGCTTCCTGTATTATTGCTCTCATAATGGACTGGCAGTGAGTTACAGTTGCTAGTTGTGTGCCTACAGAGAAAAACACAAGCTGGGGCAATATTGTGTTCATTAAAAGTGCTCAGTGGAGCTTTCCAAAAGCCTGGGAATTTTAGAGAGGAGGAAAGAGGCTAAAGGTTTGTAGGATTCTTCTTAATCCCAGTTCAGCATGAGAGGAAAGATTTGTTTCCTTATGGTTTATATAGATGGAGCCAACCATTGAATTTGTGCCTTCTCTGAGCCTGCATCCACCTCTGCTTCCATTTATAGTCAGGAGACCTGGTTTACCCTGCTTTAGTTTTCATTAAAACATAGTCTTTATTGCTTTACTGCACATGATCAGGTTTCAGGTTATTAAGTACATTCTTGTAGTATTTTCTCTCAGATGTGTCTGCACATATTCTTCATGTGTTCGTTGCATCATTTAGAAACAGAATATTAATATGATCAGATTTAATGTGGAATGTAAGTTGAGAACAGTCCTGAGCCAGTATAACATTCTGATGGATGGCAACCTTAGGCTAAAGGGATGTTTGTAAAATTGGTTTCAGCAGAAACAATCCGGACAGGCCGCCCACATCACTAATCAATGCATCAAATACATACAGTATTCAAGCCAGTCCTACCTTGTGTCATGTGACCAAGACTCTCTAAGCTTAGAGACCCCTGTGTGAGAAAGGGGTGGTGGTGGTGTGCTTTTGGAAATTGGCAACAGACAGAAGCTCATTTAACTGGTGTCTTCGGCTAGGCAGGTAATTAAAATGTGATCTAATCATTATCAAAATGCCAAAAAGTCCCTGTAACAATTTCTGCTTTCCAGTTGGAATGCGAAATGTGCATGCTATCCCAGTACCATGATGCAGTGTGCATGACTAAGCTGACTGTCAGAATAATGGAACTGCTACAATAACTTTTATTTGAGTAGGAATTGCACTAATCACACACACGCCGAGCATGTCATCACAAATAATGCAAACTTTTTACGGACAATTGATTTATAAGCAACTTCCTGTTTGTGAGGAAATTTCAACAATGTCAAAAAGACATCGCACATGCATTAAGCTAGACTGATGAGTTGAGGAGTTTGTTAAAGTATGACATGAGCAAAGTGACTATTTTTTCAAAGTGACTGGTTTTTGCAAAATAACAGCCTTCTTGTTGATTTTGGAAACATGATCCATATTACACAAAATTAAGTCTTGATACCCTACACATGTGTGCCAAATTTCATTCATCTACAACAAACTGTGGTGCTATAAAGCCAAATTTGGTGACTTTTTGAGCTCATTTAGACCCTTAAAAGTCTCCATAAAGTGGCAAAACAATAATACACTGAGCAGTTACAATAGGGTACTAAGCACCTTTGGTGCTTGAGCCCTAAATATCTTTGCTTGAGTCATTTTTTTTGCTTGAAATTCTGGTTCTTGAACATTTAAAGGGGCTTTTCCTAAGATGATATGCACGTTTAATCCGCTACATGCCAGGTACAAAGACTAGCTAATCAGGTTGTGGATATGTCATTTTGCCTCTAGTGTGCTTTCAAAAACACCAGTGTCAATGTGAATGTATGAGGATAAAATTTATCATTTTGTTATTTTCTTCAAACCAAATGAACCAAACAAGAGTGAACACACCCTGAGACTGATTCCCTGATGGATTAATTGGTGTATTTTCTTCTCTTCAAGAATACTACATCAGATTTGATTGACCCGTTCCAATTCTTGTACCTTGGGATTGCCTTAGAATCAAGTGTTTTTCCTGGAAGTTTCCAGCTTCATTTTGAGTGAGCTCTTTAGAAGTAACCTGAGTACTGTCAGTGCTCAGATGTTAAAATGTTCTTGTTGAAAAATTCTACAAGAGAGAACTATCAGCCAGGTCTCTTTCCTACTTTCAGAATCCATTACCCGCTTTTAGTATTTCCAGTTTGTCAGAACTGTGACGTATTACAAGTGAAGAGAGAGGAAACTGCAAGGATCAATCAGCTGGCAGTTACTTTAACCAAAACAGCAAAAAAGGTCAACATTTACTCACCCATACCTCCTTTCAAAACTTGGGGGAGTTTACATTTTTATGTGGAACAGAGAAGAGACTCTGAAAAATAAACTTTCTCTTCCATTTCTACACAGCTTTAATTGCCTTAACTTATGTCAGAGTTTATTTTTCTTTTGACATTTATACTCATTAATTGAACTTGTTTTATATTTGTGTGGAGAATTTGATACAGTTTTGAAGTATTTTTTGCACACAAGCCATTTTCTGATGTTGGTGGAGATAGGAGTGAGTTTACTGCGTGTCGCTGGGACATGTGTGTGCTGTCAGTGCTGTGTGGTGTTGCAAGGTTTCAGTTTTCTGGGTTTGTCTTTCAGCATCAAAGAAACAGGTGCATGTGGTTTGTTTCACAGGAAATAGAGCATTTTGTCACACTTTGCTTGACGCGTGGTGTTTTCACAAATACATTGATTTTGTTTGCCTTGTTTAAAATTAATATATTTGAGAATTCATAGAGTGGAATCATGTTACACATTAAAATAATAATAAACATTTAGTAAACATCTAGTGTAAATATCTGCTGATATTTATTATTATGTATGTATCAATAATATGTGTCCAACTCAAATTGATCTAAACAATTTCCCATCCACATTATTTTCCAAAAACCCAGTTTCATCCACCTTGAACAGGTTCAAAAGTGGAAAAACATATTCACGAGACTAAATGTATACAAAGGAAATTCCTCAAGAGCATGAAATAGATTCACAAGCAAAAATCATTTCCTACAAAAATACATTTCCACCTTTATTTCACCTGCAATCCTAAAACTATTCTATTAGCTTCATGAAGTAAATTATCAGTCAGGTCTGTACATTAGAAAAGCATTTAATGTTTATATTCCCATTTTAATAAACATTTATTGTTTTATTCCCAGTGATCCATGATCAGTAAATCATTTTGGATTGGTCTTTATGTTTTTTTTAATCTCAGATTAAGTATGTTTATAATCTCAGATTAAGTATCCCAGGGAAAGCAAGAGCTGACAGAAAAAATATGTTCATTCAAATGTAAGTCGCTTTGGATAAAAGCGTCTGCCAAATGCATAAATGTAAATGTAAATGTAAATAATCCCATTATATCACATTTTGTGTTTCTGAGACTTACTTACTTAGTTTGAACTTTTCAGTTCCACACTGAAAGATGAAGATTTGGTCTTTTATGAACTGGTTGTTTTTAATTGTCTCTTTGTCAACTGTTCCATGCACATTTTTATCTGCAGATACAAATATATCTGGCATCCTGAAAGGGTGTCATTGGTTGGAGGTCTTTTAACAGTCCCTCTGTTCTGGAGGTATAAACATTGAGAATACTTGACACCTCTCTTGAATAGATTTAGTATAAGTACTGAACACATTACTGGATAATTCAATGACTGCTATGAAACATCTTAAAAAAAGACTTAAATGATTCTATAAGTGACAAGGGGAAAATAAACCACAGAATACAGCAAATGAACAAGAATACAAGAAGTCGTGTGTGCTTTTGAAGCTATGTTTTTCAGGCTGAACAGCAATGTCTCACTCTGTGTTTTTGTGGGCGTCCAGCAAACAGCCACAAAAGCTTCCAGACAGGACCAGCATGTCCTCACTGTGCTGAAAGAGACAACACAGTCATACAAAGACAAAAACATATGGAGTTTCACAGACTCTTAACCAGAAAGTCAATGGAAAAATAACTTTTTTTAACCAATAAAAGGGAAATTATGATCAGAGACAGTTTTAGAGGAACAAGATGAACCACTCATAGTAAAATAAAAAAAAAATGACTTGCTATATTTTTATTTAACTGCTTTTGTAGCATATTAAAATATAGTCTAGTTATGTTTTTTAGATCATGTCTGAGCTGGTTTAAGGTTTGTAGTATTCTCGTAAAGAGCCAATTTAATGCAGCACAAATCCGCAAGAGCACTTCTTTAAGTTGTATGAAACAACTTTATTTTGTATGTACTTTAAAATATTTTAAGTGCCATGATTTTTTAGAATCTTATGTAAAATATTTGTCCATAAGGAACCATTTTTGTATCAATCCAATCATTGACTCACTTAAACGTGGATTTACGTGGTAAATGTCTGGTAAAGATACTCAAAAGTAAAATACAATAGTAAAATACAGTACATTTCACAAAAAAAAACGTCTTTTGAATTTGTGTTTTTAACTCTTTAACTCTGTGTTTTCAGCCATTTCAGGGTGACTTTAGCCACAACTGAATGATTTTGGTGACAAATATTGTTTTGGGAAAAAAAAAATCCACTCTGGGTAAATTGACTACCATTTTGTGTTTTTCATGGTTGAAATAAAGCCACTAAATGAAACAAATGATTGTGTATAAATCTCTTTAAGTACCTAATTTCTCATCAAAACTATGAAATTGCAATATGATTTTCCCAAAAAAAAAAAAAAAAAAAAAAAAAAAACTATAAAAATGGCCTGAATTTTTTTGTAACCTTTTATCACAGTCTTGGACATGTCAACGGTTATATAATGAAAGGCTTGTGAATTTGAACTAAGCACAAGGGTTAAACTTACTTTATGTTTGTACATTTTACAATTCAAGGAACCGTCACCATTCTTCACTGTTGCTTGCAGACATTCATTATTGTACTTTAGAAACCACTCCAGAGCACCTGCTGCCATTTACAGCACCACATGTTTTCATGGATTCTTGAGTCACTTGACCTCCAAGTCAGAGGTATGACTTTTCGGCTGCAACTTTTCCATTAAAATAATTTCTGGCCAGACTTCTCCAGAGAGTAGATGGGTATACATGGTTATCACTGCTTACTGCCATTTCTGAGCTGATGGCAATTCGCTTGATGCGTCTTGCATATGCTGCACGCGTTTTCTTGACTCAACATTGCATCTCTGACCCTCAACACTGGGCATTTCCTTGTGCTTCTACACATCTTGGAACACTAGTCTGCTTGGAAATCTTTGTCTGGGAGAGACCTTGTTGACGCAGTATAACAACCTTGTGTCTTGTTGGTGTGCTTTAGTTTTACCCTCTCACCTTGATAGCAGACTTAGAGTATTCTTCAACAAGTTTTAAGCCCCCTACCAAGCTTTTTCTGTTTAAGTTCATGATTGGGTTTCAAACTCATTAGCACCTATTTAAAATGCTGACCATATCACTACAAAGTCCCTGACATTATATACAAAGAATTGTTGCTGGTTTGAAGGCAATTTTCTATTGTTCGTGTACATCTGTAAAAAGAAACAATCTTTTTATATTCTATTTAGGTGTGTGTACTTACATTTTTGTATCGTAATAAATAGTTCTCCAGAATGGAATCACTTTTCTTCATTTCAATTGCTTTTTTGTTAAGGAATCAGACAACAAATGCTTGACTTCCCGGTATTATTCTCCAGATCATCTGTATTTTCTACCCCGGAGCACTTTGTCTTTTCCCTAGGCAGTTAAATAAAGAAACAATATGGCTGCCCAGTATGAGCTGTAATCTTTTGGCCGTCTTCCAGACTCTGGCTGACTGGTGCTTGTTATTTTTCTCTTCTCTCTGAGAAGCAAAAAGTGAGTTTGAGTGATCTCAGATGCTGCAGTGAAGGCGTGATGCCGTCCGTTAAGCTTCATTCCACTGGGAGGAGTAGGAGGAGGATGGAGCACTCATGTCACACATCTGACTGTTAACCTCTTTATCTGGGATTTTCAAACCCTTCAGTCTTGATCTGCTTCTCCAGAAACAGCTATTGCTGTTAGTGCACATCAAAGAGCAGTTTGCTAGCATGTTGACGTCAAGGATTATGATGGAGGCCCTAGATAGGGGAAAAAACACCAACTAGGACCAAACCCATCCTATCTCTGAATGCTGGCTTTTTTCAAAATTACACTTGCTAGTAAATGATTAAATAAATGATTAAATAATTTGTCATTAGTAGTATTTATGTTCCATTGTTTACTGTTTTTTTTTTCATGTTCTGAAAAGGAATGAAAAGTAAGCATTTTTTGTGGAGCTCTGGGGGTGAAGGGGTTAGCGAACTCAACAAGTACAGTGCAGGCGACCCGAGTTTGAGTCCCAAACTTTGTGTCATTTCCTAGCCTTCCTACTCACTCTCCCTGATTCTCTTCCTGTCCACATGCTGCCCTATCTGCTCATAATAAAAGACACAAGTGGCTGAGTGTGAATCTATTAGGTATGAGGCCTCACCGCAAACAGATTCCAAATGATTTTCATCTGAGAGGGTTGAAATGCGAGTGTGTTTTGTGTGCCCCTCTGCACTGAAAAAGCTGCTGGAGAACTCAGCCTTGAGCTCCCTCGAGGAATACTACATCCTCAGGAAAGAGCTTGAACTTTTACATGTGTCACTCTGTCCTGATGTGGAATGTGAGTGTTAAGGTTACCATAAAAAAAAAAAAAACACACACAACCAGTCAGGGACCTGTTGATTATATGTTGAAGGTCAAGGTTTGTAATGATGTCAGATGCATTTCACTTTGCCTCATGCGATACTCGAGTGTACACAGGGTTATCTGTGCATTGGGAAAAAAAATATATTTTTTAATTGTTTTGTATGCACAGATAGCATCTATTGAACTAAAAGAGAAAAATAAATGAAACCAAATGAAATGACAAAACGAGATGAGACGATACGAAACAAACAATACGTAGACATTACAAAGCATGGAACCATATGCTAATGTTCAGTTGAAGTCAACTCGTTGCTCAGTTTAATGTTGGAAATGTTCAGTTATTGAATTTGAAACATGGGGATTGTTTTGAAACACCCTCATTTTTTCCCTATCATTATAGCCCTTTAGGGGTCAGTACAAAACAGAGTTTTTTTTTTTTTGTTAAAATTGTGAGGGATTGCAATCTTTTCGAGAGAACACAAAAAAGCTAAATATTTGTCATTTCACCCTTATTTTTTCCACTCTGATTTTGTCTCATAGAGTGACAGTTTAATTAAAAGTTAGTTTTTTTTATCACCTAAATAGCATGGTGATAAATATTTCACCAGTCAATAAACTAAGCTGCCAACTTAATTTAAGAAAAGAAAAGAAAAAAATGTATAAATAAATCAAATCCAATATTGAATTGTTTGAATTCAATATTGAAAGCATTAATTCAAAACATTTGAATTAAGATACTCTAAAATACTCATTTGTATGGAGCCCCTAGAGAGCTATGATGGTAAAAGGGGAAAAAACAAGGGTGGTATAAAAATTATTTAGTATTTTTAGTATTCTCTCGAAAAATACGTTTGCGAAGCAGTCCCACCAGAATCTGTAGATTTCCTCCACTGCACATGCATTGTTCTATAGAAATGATGTTGACAGATTCTAGCTGAAGCGCTTCTGAAATGTTTGCAACAGAACGCAAATGTGTTTTACGAAGGATCTTTGTGTAAAAAAAAAAATATTCATCCCACCTTTATTTTTTTTTCTTACTGTCCTGGCCTTTTAGAGGCTCCAAAGATTTTATCCTGATTTTTCTTTTCTCAGAGACTCAATGGAGACATTCTGGCTTTTGTGTCTAAGTCTTCTCATCTCCTCAGGTTCTATTGAGCTTTAGATGCTGATGCCTAAATGCAATCATCTCATGCCCTTTTCTCTGCAGGAGATTCTCTTTTGTATGTGCTGTTTATGTTCGTCTGTGTGTGCAGCCTTCTAACGTATTGCACGTATGAGTCCCCATAATGCTGTGGAAACCATTGGGTGAACTCTTGCTCTCTCTTGCTCACACTTGTACACACTCATCTTTCATGCACCAGATTGGGTTTCTGATTAGCTCAGGGCAGGAGAGGAACATTCTTCGTTTGCTCTCCCCTGTGATCTAGCTGCCATTTGTCTGTGTTTATCATTGACCTCTATCTAGAAGGTGCACCTCTCATTAAAGCACAACCTAAACAAATGAGAAGGTTGAACAGCCTGCAGTGAATTAAAGCAGACAAGTTTTGTGACCATTAAAAGCGGAACTGCACCTACAACCTTTTGCCCATCATTCCTGGGTAGGTGTCAAGAGGGTCATGTTCATCTTTCAACACCCGTTGCTGAGCTGCATCATTACTGCTGTTATCTTCACACAACGCATGTGTTTCTCTCATTATTCTATCATCTCTTTCACTGCTGGGTTTCAAGGCCGTGGCTCTGAGGTCTTCTGTGATTCTGCATCTTGTTATTTTTATTACTTGGTAACAATGGTTGACTTCTTCTGTGAGCCAATTAGAGGAGACTGAGATAGAAGATCAGCAATATGTGAAGCAGACCTTTTTTTCTTCTGAATGTGGTTAGGACAAAAATGTGTCCATTTATGGAGGGAGTGGGAATTATGGAAACGGTTGAGGCTATAGGAGAGGGCAGACTGGTAGAGCGAATCTTGGTTTTTGGCTCAATTCTAATTTGTCGAATAATCTGATCAAAATTAAAGGAATCTCATAATCAATCCAATGTAAGTCCAAGTCTATCACACTTTTGATAATCTGTCCAGTTAAGAAGCAACACTGATTGTGAATCTATGCAAATATTCAACAGAATAAAAATGGTGGAAGTGATTTGCTAGAAAACTTTATTTTTACTCAAATTTACTGTTTAATTTACTCAAATTTATAAGAAACTCATTATATTGTCACTGATTCATTCATAGCCACCAGACTACTTACCATAGCAACCAATTTGACCTATGTATCTCAGCCTTGGAAAATCATAGAGACATGGATTTAGATTTTTTTGCGCTCATAGTGATATGCAGAACATTATATTCTCACTGACCCCTTCATAGAAACCAGCATGTTTACCATTGCAACTAATCTGGCATATCTCTATCTCCGCTTAGAAACTTCATGAAGACACAGGGGTTGGTTTGTTTTACTCAATGAAATGGGGAACCGTATATTGTCACTGACCCCTCAATAGCAACCATGCTGTTCACCATAGCAACCAATTTTAACTATTTCTATCTCAGCTTAGGAAAGTTATTGAGACATGCGGGTTTGTTTATTTTACTCAAATTGACATGGGACAGATTGTATTATGTCACTGATTCATCCATAGCAACAAGACTGTGTCCCACTGCAACCATTTTGGTAAAAATGTGGTTAAATAAATGTCTACTTAAAATATATTTTTAAAAATTTGTGGCATCGTGAAACAGCTTTCAATGTATTTTTCTCAGAGTTACATGGTGTGGTTTTGAAATCACCTCACTACCTAAAAGTCTAGGTACATTCCAGTGACAAAATGTAAACAGCCCACCAGTAAAGCAAAATGTTTTGAGAACAATGAGGCAGATGTGAAAGCTAGGTTGAATTTTCACGTTATGTTTTGGTTTATGTGCAGGTCCATTGTCTCGAAGCCCTTGTGAACTTTTGCCAGTTGGTGTGGGTCACCCAGTTCAGGCCATGTTGAAAAGTTTTACCGTCATTGCTGGCTGTGCTAGCCGGGGAACCAGCAGCCTCCCTCAGGAGGTTCACATCCTCAACCTACGAAAAGGCAATGGAGAGGAAGCCAGAGGGAAACCAGGAGAGGTGAGGATTTTGAGCTTGTTTACTGCAAATGCAAAAATGACATAATTATGTGCACTCCACTGACATCTCTATTTGCAATGGACAAACACCAGTAAATATCCTGTCACCTGAACCACTTTTAGTTAACAGCGTGCACTTCTACCATACATTATAATTCATGTATTCCAGGATAGTGACCCAACATACATCCAAAATTTTGTTTAGGGAATCAACTTTTTCTGACAGTGTCTGGATATGAACCCCATAGAGATGTTGTGGGCTTGAGTGTAGGGTAGAGAGAATGGTCCATCAAGACAATTCAGCTGGCGGTGAAATTTCCTTTTATTGTAAAGTAAAGTAGATTGTATAAATGCGTGAGAGAATGTTTGGTGTTTTTATGGCGACATAAAGGTCTAGATGTCATAAATATGCATTATGTGTTATCTTGATACCTTAGGAGAGTTGGTCCTCATGTGCAAACGTTACCAGAATAAATGACCAGTGTTGGCCAAGCAGTAAGAATTATTTACATATATACATGGTAAATTGATTCCAAGAGAACTCTATATCTGTGATCAATTAAGCTTTAAATCATGCAGCTTGCGGTAAAAGTATCTTGATGCCCACTGCAAATCTTGATATACTAAAGAAATTTTGAAGGGCTTCTAATCAGCTTCACTGATGAAAAGCTACATGTATTTTATTTAGAAAACAAAGATACTGCTACCATTCTACTGAGGAAAGTAGTTAAACTAGTAGTGTCCTAGACTGAACTGCCCAACGCTGTAAATGACCTACTATGTTTTGGACTTCTGAGGCCATGAGGCAGTTCTAATATTACGAAAATTGGCATGTAAAAAATTTTTTCTGAATTTGGTGAGCTTTGTGTCCATTTGAGAAGACCGAAGTCTGCTTTGTAAATTTGTCTCTTTGTAAATGGCTATGCATCATAACATAGTATATACCTTTATGAGGCTTTTGTCCACAGCATCTTACAGATCGGGAGGAAAACTATTTTTATCGAGGGCAGTTATTCAAAGAAATGATCACAAAAGAGGTTCTATATTTAGTCATTTTTGCGTTCCACGAAGATCAGTCAGAGGATTCTGTAGTTTAAAGAAGAGAATCTGGAACCCTACGGATTGGCCGAAACTAAACGAATAGTGCTTAGCAGTAAATTCTTTTTGTATGTTATTTAACATTATTTCTTTTTTTCAGTGACTGTTATGTCTTTATCTGGCAGTGTAAGAATGTTTGAGTAAATCAAATCCATTGCTAACCATATGCAAATGTATACAAATTGTAGGGAATGAGGTGTCCTTTTTCAACAAGAAGACCCCTAGATAATACTTTGTAAATAAAAGAGATCCAAAATGCATTTTGACCTAGCCTTAAGCAGAGTTAAGCTTAGATATTTTACATTTCAATTTGCTTCTAGAGAATTCTCTCTTGTGAAACATCATACCACAAAAACCTGGAGACCTGGAGTTGTATAAATGGGTTCTTGGCAGAAAGTGTCCTGCAGGTTTAACTTGCAATGATGGAGTGCTCTTAAATATACTTTGATTTGGAGTTTGGCTCAAAAGAAGCGAGTTGGCTGACTTGTTGAGTTATTAGTCCTCTTGTAAGTTCATAGTGGTGGTTGGGAGAGGGTGGTGGTGTTGTAGAAACAGCGTGGGGTGCGTCCACAGGATTTGTGTATGAAACGATGTTGTAATTGCTGGAAGGAGCATTTGGCGGAGATCTCTGCTGACTCGTGTTTGTGTTATCATTCCTGTAATTACTGCTTTTTTCTTTGGGCACATTCACAAGAACACAGTTGGGTTCACAGAATAACAATATACGTTTCTAAAATGTACCTTTTCTGCCCAAGCTCCACTTTTGTACCAAGTCTCATTAGCAACTAATGTATTTGAAAAGAAAAAGATTAGCTTTTAGGTTTAAAACCTTCACATCCCAAGAAAAACAACAGCGGGTCTCTGGAAAGTTGGGGTTTTGGAGGCTGCAAGCCAAAAAGAACGAAAGAAAAGAGTACCAAAGCAACTTTTCTGCATTTGTCAGGTACTATCAGTCACGTGCATCGAGAAAGGCTCTTTCTCTTGCTAAACGTTGTGTGGCTTGGACTCACAGCTTCATTGAAATATAATCTCTGTCCTTCTTGATATGGACAATGCCTGCTTTTAACTGCCTCGCTTTTGCTCTTCTGTGTTTCTTGCATCAGGGAGCAAGTATCACTCAACTGGGTTGGTGTAGACAAAAGCTCACTTCTTTCCCCTTGCCAGGGTTCAAAGCCCTCTTGGATTTTACTGTTAGTGCTCCATTAGAGAGAAGCTTTGATTTATAACGTGTACTGTGCGCCCTCATGCTTTGTGATGAGGATGGCTGCGGATGGCTGTTGTTCCTCCATCCTGACAGACAGGAAGCGGGAGAAAGCACTCTGGCCAAAGCACAGGAGCCAAACGCTGTAAACATCCATCCCAGAGAGATCAGATTGTGTTTAGTGGCTCCAGAATGTGAAACAAAAGCCTGAGGAATGCTATCTTACATCACAAGAAAATGAGAGTGATAGAGAGGCAACACAGAGTCGATATTTGGATTCACAGAACAAAAGCATCATGACAGCTGTTGATGTACTTAAATCAAAATTTTCTGTTCCAAATTTTCATGAAGCAAAACGAAAAAAAAAATTCTAATCCAGATTTTATTATTTAAAGATTTATTTTAAAATAACTCCATGGCGTTTTTCCACAAAGTGCTATAAATCCAAGGCACCTGTCTCCAACAAGAGGTTGAAATCCATCCATGTTAAAAAAAAAAACACTTTTTAAGCTACTCTGCCTAGCGTTTACACGTACATCTCCGAAACTGAATGTCGAACATCAATACTCCATTCTTATTGGGTGGCAGGTTGATTATACTGACCTGGACTACATGTGCGGTTATTCAAAATTATTCACTCATGTGAATCAATGCACTTCTCCACCAATGATCTCTACTCCACCAATTTACTGCACTTTGCTGCTGGGAACACCGGCTAAGACATCGCTTCAACCCCCCCGCCCCTGGTGCACATAATCAAAAATCACCAATCCAGTAGATTTACCACCTATGTGCTGAGAAAGTGGACTGTATTTGTGGAGTTGTGGACAGTTGTGGCATCTCTAAGGTAAGGCTTCTATAAGACAGGTGCTCATTGGACGCTCGTTGGACGTCCGTACCCAAGCTCCACAACAACACATCACCCACGTTCACAAAACGCATTCCAACATAGCATCAAACCCTCAGACTCAGCAGCATCAGCTTCTTCATGCCAGTAAACTTTAATTTCATTCATTTTTTTACAGCCATACATATTAAAAATAATTTCTACATTTTTGTGTTGGCAAATGACCAAGGCATAATCAAGATATTCAACCCTCAGCTGTGCATCGGTTGGTTATTCGCCCCCCATGCGTCATGCATTATAAACATATAATGCGCGGCTGAGTGTTGGATATCCCTTACATATTACACTACAGTTTTTGCTCATAAATTATGTAAAAAGTACATCAAAAGAATGAACTTTTCATTTCGGAGGAGTAAACTACTAAGTGGACACCATTTTTTAATGGGTATTTATCGTATTTTGAAACTCTGCATTTTTTGACAGATTATGGAGTTACTGGGATACATTGTCCAGGAGCTACTATACTTCACATGACTCTGTGTGACTGGCTTTGCTCTTGGTCTGAATGTGCTTGCTCAGGACTCTTGTGTTGCATATCTATGGCTATGTGTGAAAATCAGCATGTCCCAACAAGGCTTCAAGATTCCATTGCTGTGCCTGATGAATGAGACATTTCATTTTTGCCATGCTATAACACTACTCGCCCTTTCTTTTTCTTGGCATGTGTCTGAAGTGCTTAATTCCCTATGATGCCATTGTTGTGGGTTTGTATCTGTATCTTGGTAACAGTTCTACCTTTTTTATGTTTCTATTTGAATGGAAGCCAACACTGAGTTTACTCAGCACTTTCTAGGGCCCCTGGCTGTAATTTATCTTGGTACATTTTCCTCGTTCAGATATTCTGTGTGTTTTTCCCTCATTTAAGAGGGATACATAAGAATATGACCTGCCTAGCATAAATAAAACTAGCAAAACACGAACAAATAATGACCAAGGTTGCTTTCACATCTGTGATCTGTTTTTGAGCACACTTGACCTTGGTTGGTTTTTGCAAGTGTGTAAGCAATCATTCTGCTCCTGGGAATTTTTTTTTTTTTGCAAGTTTGTGGTCAAAACTGGTAGGACTATGTTCTATTTCGCAATAAAGTTATTACCTGGTCAATTCAATTGTAACTAACTTTGAACAAACATGCAGCTTCTGGAAATGTGGCTGAATTCCATTAAGATTAAATTCTACCTGTCTAGGGGGAAAAAAACTATGAAACTATTTAAACTCTTCTCCATTTTTTACACTAAAAGACACAACACAGGCTTTTAGGCTTAACATTGTCAGACATTTCTGCACTACAGCACTACAGAATTTCTGATTGGAGAAAAGATGCCATGGTTGACAAAATGCAAAACACAAAATGTTAACATTTCTATGCAAATCAGTCAAATGCAAATATTGTGGCTGTTCTATTACTATTAGTGATATCAGTCCTTGAAATGAACACGATTCCTTTAGCCTCTTATCATTCATTCATTCATGCATTTAGGACAAAATGTGAATCCAAACAAGAGATTTTCATGAACTTTAGAGATGGATGTTTTTGCTGTTGTGGGGTAAACCCAGAGGAAACCTGCACAAGGACGGCAAGAACATGCAAACTCTTGAAGCGAGACCTGTTTTACTGAAAGGCCACTCTCTGAACTACTGCGCCACTGTGCCACTGTAACATATCATCATAGCATTGCTTGGATTAAGTTTCTTCTCTAATCCTTCTTCAATGTCAGACCATCAGAACTGAAATTAAGTTAACGGGTATAAAAAAAAAAGTTTTACAGCAAAAGAAAAGCTTAAATAAAAAAAAATAAAAATACTCGAATGACCAAATAAGTTTAAATGTGTTAATTTTGTCTGTGGCTTAATTTTCAGATACACTTCTCCCTTAAAGTACATGGTATGAGTAAATGGTAATTCATTGTGCATGCACACATGCACACACACGTTAATTTTGGTCTACTTTGCATTCTTTCTCTGTAATAGATTGAACTCACATTTCTTTTTACTTAAGCTGGTAATGAATAGAATTGCTCTCAAACAAGGTTGTAGTGTTGGCACTACTTTTGGAATTACAAAAATATCAACCTTTACATGTGGGAGAAAAGCCCACAAACTTTTCTCAGTGTTTAAAGAGTAAATGTACTAATGTTTCTGAAGACCTTTACAAACTGGATCTAAAGAGTCAGTTTGTTTGCATTTAAGGCGATTTGAAATGTCCTGAGGTGAATTTTGTCTACAAACAGACAAAGATAAGAGTGTTCCGCTGTATTCATTCCAAGTCACAGAGATTTGAGAAAGCACTCCTGATATTGTGCTCAATGATGGGGAATGAAGATTACGGATTCACAGAACAAAAGCATCATGACAGCTGTTGATGTACTCACTTCCGTACTGCGGATCTAAGGGCCAAAGGAGCCGAATTCCATCAAACGCACACATTTGGAACCTAAACGAGGAGGAGTCATGATGTGAACATTGAGGCTTCACTGTAGTACTTTAATTATTTCAATATGGATTTAATGTTTATTATATGACATATAGCAACATAGGAAAATAGCAAAATAGGTTATATTGTAAATAAAAAAAATGACGTCACCTCACTATACTGTGGTTTATCGTATTACTGTTATTAAGAGATGTATTCTTGATGCTGTATTTTGTAACAGAAGAATTCATATTTATTAATTTGAAAAGAGCTATTAATTTGTTACAAGCTTTTACAGATTTCATTTTATTTCATGACAGAAGTTAATCTCAATTCGGATCCGTGTTGAGGCCTTTAGGGCGATTAATCAGATGTGTGTATTCCTGTCACTGTGCCCTTTGTGGTCGGCTGTTTCCTTTAAAAATGCTCATGACTGTTTTATTACAGATATTTATTTGGCACCATTGAGTCATAATAAAGCATGTTCCTCATCCAAACAAACATTTTACTTTAGACTTGTCTACAAACAAATACTTTTCAATTAATAAATTCCTTTTAATCAGTTTGTTCAGCTTTAGTTTAAATGATGAATAATAACGAAAAGTTATAATGTCACCGTTCATCTAAACTCTAGAAACTCATATGAACACGCAAATCAACATAAAGATGATATTTTATTTAAACAAATCTCTTCTTTGTGTTAAGTTCTCTACACACTGATCCAAATTTTCTTTGATTTCTACGACTGTGCATCGATCCAAAAACATGTTAGCGCACTGCTCTGACAACAAAAGGAGTTTCGCAAAACAAAAGGAGCCAACAAAAGGAGTTTCACACTGCCATATCGGATCCGTTTTTTGCAAGAACGTTCAATGAAAGCTGGCATACCACAAAAAAGAATAAACTGCTCGTTATCAATCATTTTTTTTCTTTGTGTTCTTTGATTTCTTCTCTGTTGTCATCTTCTTTACTGTTTCCCAGTGTGGCATAGACACTGTAAACGCCAACTTCAGGCAGGGAGTGTCATTGCATCAATATTTCCTTGATCCAGACAAAGAGCACCATGCTGTGAAGCCATGAAGATTTGTGCACATATCAATTCGGATCGGTGTGTAGAGGCCATTCAGATGTGTGTAATCATGTCGCAGTGCCCTTTGTGGTTGGATGTTTCCTTTAAAAATGCTCATTACTGTAGTCTCAAATTCAGCTCGAAAAGCAGTAAATGATCAGGTCCCAATGGAGCAGTGTTGTGTCATTCTTGAGGCATCATTCTCCTTTTTTCCACCCTTTATCTGCTTCTTCGTGTTCAAAGTTCATGTTTTTGTCCACTGTGCCTCTTTTAAAGATAAAAAGCATTGTTTTGCTAATCACCCAGAATGCTAAACCGGCAGTTTCTTCCTTCCTGTTGGATTGCAAACTAGTCAAATGTCAAGCACAACTTCATGGCAACATGAAACATTCATGTTGCCAAGAGTGCAGAGTTTCTTCTAGTTTACATACGAACCCCTCTGTACTATTTGCTTTGGACTGTTACCAGATGTTCTCTATTCCTCAGTGGGATCTATGAGTTCTGAGTGTGTACAGTATTCTTTGGCTTGCTTCACTTTGCTAATGAAGGGGTGTTGGGTTGCAGGGAGTGCCAGAACGTTCCCTAGCACAAGTAATACTGAAGAGATTTTCTTGATTTGGCAAAACTGACATCCCTCTCTCAGGGCTTTCATCTGTGTGGTCCTGGTCTGGATGGTGGAGGACAGATAAATCTGCCTGGCCCTGACTCCCTGGTGTCACAGGGAAAGTTTTTATGGGCTGAGGCCAGTTATGGGGGTCATAGTAGTGGGAGAGAGAGAGAGAATTTACCCTCATGTTTTTTTTTTTTTTTACTCATTTAAATGGAGACAGATAAGCTCCCAAGGGCATTTTGTTGAATCACAAGCAGCCTTGACATTAACAACCCACCTACCTGCTGCACTGCCATAGATGTGGCCTTCTCTAGTTGCATACATATGGAATCCCAAACACAAACAAGGGTACAAAATATACAAGTTTGTTTTTAAAACAACAAACTTTGTCTTCCAGGCTCAACTTTGTATATAAAGTTGAAATTTTGAGTTGAAATAAACACTGCAAATGCTGACTTGTTGACTAAATGTCATGTAATTGAAAGCCTTTGAAATGTAACTGTAAGTGCTTGTAACTATATTTCAATACAGAAAATACTGAAACAAAGTTTTAAAAGCAGTTTAGCAGAAAACTTTGTGAAAACTAATAAACTAAAAAACGTTTGGCCACAACTGTGTATAGTACACTATTATAAGAGTTCAGTGGCGTTGTCTCTCTATTCTAAAAGCTTCTGAATGACTTTTGTCAGCTGACTTTTTTTCCTCCCATTGAGTTCTGTTATTTTTATGGTTTCTCCTCAAACCAATTGAAATGAAATTTAGCACATACACACTCTCAGTAGAAGATGACTCACAATGCAATTCATTTACTCTTTGCTTGAGGTTGACCACAAAAAGGACCAGAATCCCAACTGAAACTGATGTTAAAATTGTGAAGTCCCAAAAATAAAATAATAATGTAATTGAATATACATACTTTCATCCATATGCAGTACTGTGCATAAGTTTTAGGCAGCTTTGGGAAAAATGCTGTAAAAATGTTTGGTTTTGTTCCTCACAAATGTGTTAAAGGTATACTCTCTCACACACAAACACTCACAGTGTCCTTCAGTTGTAATTCAGCATGGAGACTGGTGCGGGGTCAAGTTTCATGTGCCCAGGCGCCACTGGCCTTCAGAGACAGATGGATCAGATCCTCCAAGACATAAACAGTTCAGCGAAGCCCTGATTTACAGCTCTCAAACACCGCGTTGAAAACCTAGAAGGACGATTAGGTTACTGGACATCACGGTTTCATTTAATAGACCATTAGACGATTAGCGTGTTTGGTTAAAACACTAAAGCAAAACTGACAAAAGTCAATTTGATCATTTTAAAAGTGTCAAAAGTTATTATAATGAATGAATCCAAATTGTTCACTTTAATATTAACATATTCGGAAGAGAAAAGCGATGATTGCATTCTTAATTTTTATAGTGTGAAGTGTGCAAGCTGTGTGTCATGCAACTTCC
This sequence comes from Danionella cerebrum, assembly GCA_007224835.1. Taxonomy (NCBI): domain Eukaryota; kingdom Metazoa; phylum Chordata; class Actinopteri; order Cypriniformes; family Danionidae; genus Danionella; species Danionella cerebrum. Next base: position 277,322 of record SRMA01026016.1, on the reverse strand, counting down.
TGGAATGTTGATCAGAGCGTCAAGTTGATAAATACGACTCTTTTTGTTTGAAGTGGCCTTTCTGCTGTTGGTCTTGGATGGACTCTGGGATGCATGTTTACAGAGTCCGCATGAATGCATCTGGTCTTTCACTGAAAGTATAACGAGGCCAGTCTCTCCATGCCCCAAATCCCCTCCAAATCGTCGAGACGTTTGCTTTGAATTGCAGAGTTTAGGGTCATGGTATATAACGGTTGATATTTTTTGCGGAACATGTTTATTTTATTTAACTGTTTGAACTGTTTCGAGGTATTGTTTGTAGTCTGATTTAGCCTGGCGGTAATACAATATAAGAACTAAAATGAGTCAAAAGCAAGGTAAAGGCAAGGTAAGGCATGTTATTTATGGAGCCTTTTAATTGTTTGGGAAGTGCCGGTATAACCTTTTGGTTCCCTTGACCTTGAGATGGCTTGGGGAATGATTCATGCATTCCTGAGCAGGAATAGGTGGGACATATGGGTCAGAGGAAGAAGAAGTTGCCAGCGTTGTTGATGTGACGGAATTATAGTTCCATAAACACACAATCAACACACCTGGGAGAAGATGATTGGTTAATAGCCTCTTACAATGTCACCTCACCCACAGAACGCTGTTTCACAAAAGAATTTCACAGAACATGCACAATTGAAGGCTGTATAGAAACCAGTTGTATTGGGTTGAGGAGGGAACGATAGCTGTGCAGATAACGGAAATGGCTCTTTATAACACAGCTCATAAATCACTGTGTTTCAAGGAGTTCTGTAACATTAGATGTTCATTTCTAATATTCCTCATTCAAATAGGACCACTCCTGGTTACTTGTCTCCTGAGTGAATAAGAATAGCAGCTACAAATTCCCTACAATATATTTCAATATATATTTTTAATAAATGCGTCTGCAACAGGAAAGGGTTTCTAGCTTTTATGTTAATGTTAAACAGTTCCTATCATTGTTTGAAAAGTTATCTTCATAAGATATCAAATAAAACAAAGTGGAGACCTCTCATCTTGAGTTGTTATTGGTGATATTGGTGTATTAGAATATTGGTGTTTTAGGTTAATACAGTGTTGATTGTGCACCAGGTCCTGCCTCCATCTTCTTCAAGCATAGGAGACTTGAAGCTTAAATGGCTCTATAATTTTGATTTTGGGATGTTGTTCCATGACTTTTGTTTATCTAGGTCTAGGATGAAGCCAGATGATGAACTGGATTGGTTCTCTGGCATAGCTATACAATTTTGAATCATTAAGGAGTCATTTGAGTGGCAGAAAGTTTGAAATGTAGATGTTTCAGTAACTATAAAGATATGTGAGTAATAAGTGAGTATGGAAATATTATTATATTATTTTGAAAGTAACTATGTTTTGCTATAGCAGCGGCCATTTTATGGTGGATCTTTGTTAGTTTTGGAAATACAGTGCAGTTAGTCTATGCAATGGTTTCACGGTCTGCACCAGAACATGGATTAATCGAGTGCTTAGTAACTTCATGTTTTTTTTTTTTTCACTCAGCTGAGATAACTCAAGAAAAACAGTCTGTTTGGCTTCAAATGCCATGAGTTTCTCATTTGGAAATTGCATAAAGTACATATTAATAACATGTTAATAACAACAATGCATCAACAAAGACTTACTAAAAGGGTTTATTTTAATTAATTCTAGGGTAGAGGTCTGCTTAACACTAAGTTTGAGCAAAGCCATTCTCCATTTGTTCTTTTTAAATGAATCTATTGTATTGCTCCTTACCCCTCTATTTTTTTTAGGTAGAACAGCTGCTTCATAGCTCTACGATCTGGAACAGAGCATCTCATATGAATCCTTTCATTCCTCTAAAACCTGTGTTGCTAGCTGTGGCTCTGGTACAGTGTCAAGAAAGAGCGCAGAGCTTTTAGTATAGTTTGTCAATAATGGAGGAGGTCCAATGTCTCAGTGTGATGTTTATATGTTATTTGGGCACGTTGTTGCTGGCTCTAATTAAAAATAAAGAATTAAAAATAAAATTGTTTAGTTTATTTCTATAGCACAATTTATTAAAACCATTATTGGCTTAAAAAATAAACCTTAACCTTTTTAGTTTGTGAAACTTTCACTGTAGCTTTATTGTTCCATCCGCTTTTATATGTGTTGGTTTCTTAGCTCATCACCCCTTTTAGTAACATTTGGGACAAAAAGAATAGCAGTGTTCGGCAAATGTCAAGGCATCTAATTCTGAGTTTAAAGCTTGTAATCAACATCTTAACCACTACCACTTCCTCTTTAAGGATGATGCCTAAACCCCCTGCTCAATGCCTTTGTTTGGGCACAGTAATCCTTTAGTTCCAGGTTAAATCTCTCCTTCATCCTCCAACTCCAATGATCTTACCAGGCTCTGCTGTGACCTGAGGATCAAAGTGCCAGAGGCTTTTCTCTCTGTCTGCAGGGCGCCCTTTTTCTCCCTGTTTCTCTAGTGTTTGGAGAGAACAAAGCCTCCATTCTGTGGCAATAGATGTGATCATAGCTGTAAGTTTAGTGGGGACAAGAGCGACAGGAACTCTGCAGGCCGATAAGAGAAGAATTACCCTATGGAACATTTACACTAGATTAGATGCAACACACTGAATGTGAATACATTTTTCCAGCTGGGGGAGACAGATGCACTACGTCATAACTACTTTTGCAGAGGTTCAAATGCGAACCATTCTCAAATACAAATATTCTCTGCTGTTGAAGGTTTTGTATGGTTATAAATAATGCATTTACAGTTGATTTACTTACAGGGAAATAGCATTTATTAATGTTTACTACACTATGTCATGTACATCTGTCACATGCAGTGCTCAGCATAAATGTACACCCCCTTTAAAAATATTTAACACTTGTTTAACTCCATAACAATTAAGGTTAATAATCTTACTTGGATCACAACATCTACAAGCAAAAACTCCTACATCTAGTATTTTTTTTTTATGAGTATCATGATTTTTAAGGACAGCATGGGCTTTAGGAGAGGCTTCTTTCGTGGAAGATACCTAGGCTTGCCATTCCTCTGCAGCGTGCGCCGTATGGCATTACACGAAACAGTTTAGCTTTCTACTGCTCCTTTCAAGATGTTAACTTTTGTGGATGGCCTGGACATCTCTGTACTATGGTTGCACTTCTCGGATCACTTGTGCTACAGCCTTTTAACTACTATATAAAGCCTGTAGCCCTCAGCTTTTCAGGTAAAGAAGTTTTATTTCTCAGATTTTGTGACATTTTTCTTCCATGGGGCGCCATTGCTGACCCCATGGAATGGGAAGGGCTTTTCTTTAAGTAATGCCCTTTATAGTCACCTGTCTGCTGGACATCGCTTAAATTAATCATTAGAGTCATGGTGGTTGAATGCCTGTTAATTAGAATTGTGTGGTGGCTTTTCTCCTAATAATTTAATTGGGTTGAACTCATTTTTGCTTTAATGAATTTGTTAGAAAAAAAATCACAAATAGTGTTTTACACATGGCAATCAATAGCCCACATGTATGGGAGTATTTTGGGTAAAGTATCTCATAGAAAATGTTGAATCTGAAAGGAAACGTCTAGGTTACTTGCGTAACCCCACGTTCCCTGAATAGGGAACGGAGACGTTAGTCGGGATTAGACCTACTGAATGGGAGCGAATCACCGTGGGAGCGAAAGCCGAACATATCAATGGGCAAATTAATTTGTAGGCGTAGGTGATTGATTAGCAATCAGCCGGGTATAAAGCCGGGCGTGCCTAAGCCTCCAGTATGGAATTTTCCGAGGAGCTGGACCCACTTACCTCCCAGCTTACCTCAGATCCATGACTTCCAGGGCATGGCGAAGGGTAACGTCTCCGTTCCCTATTCAGGGAATGTGGGGTTACGCAAGTAACCTAGACGTTCCCTTTCAGTCGGTCCTGGAGACGTTAGTCGGGATTAGACCGACTGAATGGGAGCCTCTGTAAAGGGCCATGCCCGAAGTCCGTCCAGACAGGCCGGCACTAAACACAAGAGAGGGGTTAGTAAGGCCGTAGTACCTGAATGGGAACTCCTTCTGCCCCTGCCCGGAATACTCATTGACGGGAAGTCGTCCAACACTGAGAGCTTCTGCTGTACTTGGTTGATGCTGACGACCAGAAGGAGGCACCCCTCGACCCGCAGGGAGGAGTGGCGGAGATCGCGTCGAGGCCCGAAGGGCTACCAGCGGGTCATCGTTCTGCAAGAGAGAGGAGGCAGAGACGGAAGTCATCGTTACGCGCCAAAACAAGGGGAGTAACGGAACGGGTTCATACTAGCCACCTGAAGGGGGAGCTGTATAGAGAACATAGAAAGGGAGCGCCAGAGAGGGACTCCCAGATCTGTACCCTAGTTCTGCGGGGACCAGGCCGGAGCAAAGCCACCACACGGAACCTGGCAGCGCTGACTGCTCCGCTCAGTCAGATGCCGAAGGGGGGAGGATGGGAGAGTCGCCCGAAGGGGGAGCTCTTAGAAAGGTGTACTTCTCCTGATGACGAGGAGAGTACTGCAAGCTTACACCTGCTCCGTCCCCTAAGGGTGACTGCCACCACTCAGGACCGCAGAGGGAACAGAGCCTATTACCGTATTAGGTGTAGACCAGCCCGCAGCTCTACATATGTCGGAGAGTGAGGCCCCTCTAGCCAACGCCCACGAGGCAGCGATGCCGCGAGTGGAGTGGGCCCTCAGATGGAGGGGGCAGGGAACCTCACACGCCTCATAAGCTAGGTGGATAGCCGCACTAGCCAGTGGGCAAGCCTTTGCTTGGAGACAGCGGAACCCTTACGCTGGCCTCCGAAACATATGAAGAGCTGCTGAGAGCGACGAAGCTCCCGGGTTCTGTCCAAGTAGATCCGGAGTGCTCGCACAGGACATAACGAACCCTGGGCTGGTTCTGCCTCCTCCCGGGGCAGAGCTTGCAGGGTCACCACCTGGTCCCGGAAGGGGACGGATGGGACCTTGGGGATGAATCCGGGCCTGGGTCTGATGGTAACCAGAGAATCGCCAGGGCCGAATTCCAGGCAGGATTCGTCGGCGGACAGTGCCTGGAGATCTCCCACCCTCTTAATTGAGGCCAGAGCGAGCAGGAGTGTGGTCTTCAGTGAGAGGACGCGCAGCTCCGCAGAGTGCAACGGCTCAAAAGGAGACTTCCGCAGCCCAGACAGGGCGACTGAGAGGTCCCAAGAGGGAACAGAGGGGGGTCTAGGCGGCCTGAGACGCCTAGCTCCCTTGAGAAATCTCACTGTCAGTTCGTGGCTGCCCACTGATTTCCCTTCGAACGTCTCCTGGAGAAAGGTCAAGCCGACTCTGATGGGGCACGACCCGGGGTCTTCCTGGCGGGAAGAGCACCACTCGACAAACCGACCCCATTTACCAGCGTAGCATGCTCGAGTAGAGGGTGCTAACGCGTGGTCCAAAGTTCTCACCACGGAGGGTGGTAGAGGCTCGGGGTCCACCGCGGACAGATATGCCATACGTGTAGGGCCCAGAGGTCTGGCCGCGGGTGCCTGTATCCCCCCCCCTGAGTAAGGAGGTCTGGACTCAGAGGGATTGGCCAGGGGGGGGCTGTCACGAGCGCGACGAGGTCTGGGAACCACGCTCTGTTCGGCCAAAAGGGGGCGATCAGAAGCAGTTCGTGCTCGTCCTCCCTGACCTTGCACAGTAACTGTGCTAGAAGGCTCACTGGGGGAAACGCATATAAGCGTTTGTTCCTGGGCCAGCAGTGTGCCAGCGCATCTGTCCCGAGAGGAGCCAGGCACAGGGAGTATAAAAGCCGGCAATGGGTGTTCTGGCGGGAGGCAAACAGATCTATGTGTGCCTCGCCGAAGGTGTCCCATATCTGCTGAACAGCCCGAGGATGGAGTCGCCATTCTCCTGCCGTGGGGTGGAACCTGGACAGCGAATCCGCGATCCGGTTGCACTCTCCGGGGATATAACAGGCTTTGAGCTACAAAAGTCTGCTCTGACTCCAGAGGAGCAGTCGTTGGGCGAGGTAGTGCAGAGCACGGGAGCGCACACCGCCCTGGCGGTTGATGTACGCTACTACCGCAGTGCTGTCGGTCCTGACCAGCACGTGCCGCCCCCGAAGGAGCGGGCAGAAGCGCCGTAGCGCTAGAATGACTGCAACTAGCTCGAGACGAGCGAGAGCGTCTTCCGGTCCAGGCACCGGATTCTCGGTGGGAACCGCACACAGCGCCCCAACCGGTCTTGGAGGCATCGGTGGTGACCAACACACGGTTGGGGTGGCTCGAAAGAGGCACCCCAGACCTCAGAAAGCACTCCTTCTTCCAGACCTTCAGGTAAGGGAGCGCGTCTGCCGTAGGCAGATGTAGGGCTCCCCGACGCCATGCCCAACTCGGAACTCGTGAGAGAAGCCATAGCTGCAGTGGTCGCATACGCAGGAGCCCGAGTCGGATGACTGGGGCTGCGGCTGCCATATGCCCCAGGAGCCTCTGAAATAACTTCAGTCTGACCACTGGTCGAGAAGACACCGCTAAAAGGGCGGTCAGCAAGGCCCTGGCGCGATCTACCGATAGTTGCGCCAGCATGCTCTCGGAGTTCAGCTCCATCCCGGGAAAAGAGATGGTCCTCACCGGAGTGAGGCGGCTCTTTTCCCAGTTGACCTTCAGACCCAAACGGTTTAAGTGCGAAAGCACCTTGCCCTGGTGTCGGATCAACTGGTCTCTGGACGAGGCTAAGAGAAGCCAGTCGTCGAGGTAATCCAGGATCCGAATGCCTGCCCGGCGGAGCGGGGCTAGCGCGGCCCTGACAACCTTCGTGAAGGTGCGAGGGGATAGGGCAAGACCGAAGGGTAGGACCTTGTACTGGTAAGCATGGCCCTCGAAACAGAACCTTAGAAAGGGTCTGTGTCTCGGTACCACTTCTACCTGAAAGTACGCGTCCTTCAGGTCGATTGTTGCGAACCAATCTCCAGGACGGATGCACGGTAGAATGCAGCGGATCGCCAGCATCTTGAACCGGTACTTGGCCAGGTGCCGGTTTAGACGCCTCAGATCCAAGATTGGTCGCAGCCGGCCTGATTTCTTGGGGACCAGGAAGTATGGGCTGTAAAACCCTCGTTCCATATCGGCTGGGGGTACCGGCTCGATCGCACCTTTTGTTAAAAGGGCATCGATCTCCTCTCGCAGGAGTGAGGCACCTGTTCGTGGAACAGGAGTGTGAAACACACCTCGAAACCTGGGGGCGGACACGAACTGAATCGTGTAGCCCTGCCGGATTGTCCGGACCACCCACTGTGAGACCCCGAGAAGCTTCCGCCAGGCTCCCAGGTAAGCTGACAGGGGTCGTGGTCGGGACGTGCCGATGGTCCCCATGGCGGGGCCGCCCGGAGGCGGACTTGTGGGCGGAATCACCAGGGGAGGACCCTGGGAGATGGTCAGATGAGGGCAGGGGTGGTGTGCCCCCGCGCTCTCTGCCATGGCCAGCGGGGCTCGGGCCCATGTCGGGGTCTTCGTCGGAGACCGAGGAAGAGGAACCCCAGACCGTCGGGCATGCGAGACCGCTATTCTCGGGTAGGAAGTGAGTTCTATCTTTGACACAATAGGTGTGTGGTGGACTCCCCCCCCCCCTGGGGGAGCTGGGTCGATGACCAGACCCAAAGACGAGCTCATTTCCTCCCGAGTCGCCAACCTCAGGGGCGCTTCTTCGTGGAAGCCCTCGTCTACAGTCAAGAACCCTCTGAGGTTGACTGCGACTTTCGTCGTGCAGGGGTCTTCCTCGGACCAGAGGTCGAAGGCTGAGACCGTGACGAGAGTCGCTCTCTTTGGCGTCGCACAGGCGGAGAGGGGTCCGGCACAGAAGCGGCAGGAGCCCGCCGCTTCCGACGCGGGACCATGAGCTCACCCAGACCCTCCGCCTGTTTCCTGATCGTGGAGACCTTTGACGCAAAATCATCCACGGCGATGCCAAAGAGGCCATCTTGGGAGACAGGTGCATCCAGAAACCGGTTTCGGTCATCGGGAAGCATAGAGGCCTGCTCCAACCAAAGATGGCGCTCCTATACCATAAGTGTGGCCATCGTGCGACCGATGTTCAGCGCTGCTGATTTTGTAGCACGAAGCGCAAAATCAGTGGCTGAACGCAAGTCCATTATGGACTGTTGGTCGCCACCACCCTGGTGCATGTCACGGAGGACCTTGGCCTGAAAGACCTGTAAGGTCGCCATGGCATGCAGCGATGCAGCAGCTGGACCCGCAGCCGAATAAGCTTTCGCCATCAGGGCAGACGAAACTTTTCCGGCTTTGGAGGGCACACTCGGACGAGATCGCCAAGCGGCAGCACTGCCGGGGCACAGGAGCACCGCGACAGCCTGCTCCACCTGGGGAATCGAGGAGTATCCCCTAGCTGCTGCACCATCCAGAGTGGTGAAGGGGGAGGAGCTAGAAGCCCTGGCAGACAGGGGAGCCCGCCAGAATTTTGTAAGCTCCTCGGGCACCTCCGGGAAGAAAGGGACCGCAGGAGCGCGGGGGACGGTGCCCCGGCGCTTACCTAGGAACCAGTCATCCAGCCGCGACGGCGCTGAGCTAGAGGGCACAGGCACCTCAAGCCCAAATGCGACCGCGGCTCTGGAGAGCACCGCGTGAGCATCGAGCTCCGGCTCGGCCGAGACCCCGGAGGGTGGCAGCGCTGAGCTGGAAGAACTCGAAGATCGCGCCCCTTCCGAAGCTGCGATGGATAGCAGATCAGGATCACACGAGGGGCCGGGTAACGCCGAAGCGCTCTCCGACTCATTCGCGGACCAGACGGGGAGCGCGCTCGGCATTTGGGGGTGGTGCGAGGAGTCACCTGACACCGTTCGACCCAAAACATCCGGGGAGAAAACAGCCGGCTCACTCCGGTTCGTAGGAGAGCCAAGAGCCGAAGCTCCGGCGTCCTCTTCCTCGAAGAAAGACCGTCTGTATCTCAGCGTGCGGCCCGGCAGAGCATTGCAGTGCACACACTCTCACCCCACAAACGCTGCGCAGGCGTGTTTGAAGCCCAAACACTCCACACAGCGCTCATGACCGTCTTTCGACGAGATGAATCCACCGCAGTTAGGAGTAATGCACGTTTTGCTCATCGTGTCGTGAAAAACGGACAGGATTTATGAGAAAACGGCTGAAACACTGGACAGGCTTGCCTGAGAGATCTTCGCGGTGCTGGCGTTTTGGTGGCGTGCTATTCTGGGCTAGCAGAGGTCAACACCAAGTATTGCCGAGAGGTAAGCAACCTACTGATCTTTCAAGCGAAAAAGAGCGTCAAAGTTCAGGAGAGAGAGGCTCACTCAGTCAGCTCCGAAGGAAAATTGCATACTGAGGCTTAGGCACGCCCGGCTTTATACCCGGCTGATTGCTAATCAATCACCTACGCCTGCAAATTAATTTGCCCGTTAATATGTTCGTCAGTCGCTCTCACTGTGATTCGCTCCCATTCAGTTGGTCTAATCCCGACTAACGTCTCCGGGACCGACTGAAAGGGAACTAAAGGTTTTCTGACAAATGTAGTTGGGTGTATTTATTTCTGCTGTGCATTGCATTCAATAATGTTTACACAAAAAAAAAACTGCCATTATCCCTTTTCCACACCAAAACCGCTTGGCTTTTTTTTTTTTTTTTTAGAAAATATTGAAATATCTAAATACCGCAATTGAATGCAACAGGTTTTCAAACAATCGTTGCATTCAAATTACACTGAACTAAAGCGGTTTAGTTAACAAATAAAAAGCATTTACATGTTACAAGTGGCTCTTTTGATCAGCTGCCATGTTTTGATACATGTCCTTCATAATTTTTAGATGCTTTTCCTTTTTGAAACAAAAATTAAAGGGCTAAGTTGGTACATTAATGTAGAGGTTTACCACATATAAGCTAGATCTGGAATACTTTGGATTTTTGGCGTCTGATGTTTATTGGGTGGGGCGTTTTCCTTGTCAAAACATCAGAGCGATACAAAATATCTACACTCTATCTTTCTTTTTACAAACTAGCTTAATTGTTTCTCAGCAGCATGGCGGGACACAGTGGGATAGCAGATATCTCATATGCCTCTGAGAGTGTGATTTCACAGCACGGCTGAGAATAAACAAAGTCAAGCCGCTGTAATTGAACTCACAGACCATCTTTGTCTAATCAATTGAGGGAAAGCTAGAGATCAAAGGGCAACACTTGGCCAGGGCTCAGCTTGAGACCGAGCGGATGATTGTTTTATCAGGTGGAATTCTCTGATAGAGCGAGTGAGAGACTGGAGCCAAGCAAAACCAAACATGAGAGTTTGATTGAGGTGACGGAGACAGCCGCAACATCTCATCCTCTTGCCTGTCGATGTGTCTTACATTGAGGGACTCAGCGTTTAAGCATTAGTTCCTATTGTTTTAGATCTGTGCATTTCTATCAGTTGGTTAAATAGCTCTAGTACTTCAGATTTTAAATATTATCACCTCTTAAATATTATCACCTGTATCCCAATTTACCATGAACTAAATTGTAGCTTGCTCATCTTTAGAAAATTCTTGTTGTATTTTGGAGTTGAGAATTGGTCAATCATTCTTTTTAAATTTAAAATGTGATTGTTTTTAGAAATGTATGCCTGGAAATTTCTGTATTCAAATTTAAACACATAATGACAGCCTTACATTGACCATATCAGCTCAAATCCATTTTTGATTCAAATTTGATTCAGATCTGCTTTGTTTTTTATAACGGTTTAAAAGAATATGCTTTTTCTAGCGTACGTTGTGCTAATGTCATTCTCCAAGTCTGAACACATTTCTTGCTGAACTGATTGGCATACACTCTTAAAAAAAAGGTTCTTCACCGGTTCCTTGCTGGTTTGAGTGTGCTATATACCTTTTTTTTTTTTTCAATTTAAAGAACCCTTTAACCTCCTTTTGGTTGTTTGTGATTTTTGAGGTATGATTAAAGCACTTTGTTGATGTAAAAAAACTATTACATGGCCTTTTTGATTCTAAAGTAGGTCTCTGTTGTTTTTAATGTGCTATATACAGATGCTTGTCATATATATCATGCCAAAGAACCAGATTCCTTTATATATATACCTTTATATCACCTTTTGAAGAGTGATTTGTAAATTGCAAATCATACAAAATGTTGCTGCCCGAGTCATTACCCGTACTGCCTGCCACATTAACGTCACATCTCTTTTACGTGTCCTGTATTGGCCAGAAGCTCTGAAGAACTGCGCTGAATTTTCAGGCATAACTGTGATTTTTGAGGGGGTTTTCTCCAGTAAGAATGATTTATTATCTCTGATCTCTCTTTATTTTGCTATTGCAGATTTTATTGCTGCTTGTAATGAGGCGTCCTTGAGTGCTGAGGAATGTCCCCGTAATTAAATCTATTAGATAGTAATTAGTAGTATTATTACCATAATGTAAGTACCACTCTTGCTCATAGTTGGACCAGTAGAACCACTGGTCACCAATCTGCTCTCACCTAAACTCGTTTTATGTCATACACAGTGCTAAGCATAAATATACACTTAAAAAGTTCAAATTTAATCAGTAGCTCAATGAACAAAAGAAGAACTTCCAAACCTTTCACAAAGCTGAGTCTTTTGTTAACTAACCCAGTTCTTATCAAGATGTTAACTTCCGTTGAAAGCCTGTACTTTTGACTTCAATATTTTACATTTTTCTATTACTTTTACTACAGTATTTTGACTCATATCGAAAGCTTCGCTGATCTTCTTGTAGCGCTCACCTTTTTTGTGTCATTTGTGACATTTTTCTTCCATGGGGAGCCATTGCTGACAGCATAAAAAAACTTGCAGATGTATGACCTACAACCATTTTTCATGGACCCTTCCAAAGATACCATTTTATTTTGAATATGGGGATTTTACGCTCTCCATCCACAAATAAACACAGCATTGCTTTCATGTACACTGTGTTGTTTTCAAAAAGCTCTGTGCTCCATTTCCCTGTGGACGGCGAAAATGCATATGTATCCTATTTGATCACCAAGGCACCTATGTCGATCACCACGCAACGCAATAAATGCTGAATACTAATGGTAGAAATGGCATTAATCGACTGCCACTTGGTTGCTTTGGAGTCTTTACAGTGCTTTGCGTTTTTGTGTAGGTGCAGCTGCTTTAAAAACAGGCAAGTGTAGAAGCAGGGATTTTTTACATGTTGTGAGAATTTTTTTTCAAAACTTTTTCTTTAAAAAAAAAGGGCATTCAGGGGTTCTCCAGTTTAGAATTAATGGCTGTCCTAGGAAGCCAAGATTTCCACAACCTCATGTCACACCCCAAGCACATCTTGCTTTTCACAATTGTACGTCAAAAAACCCATATTTTTGGGTTCATTTCACAAAATGAAAAATGTTTGTCTGCTCCCTGCTTCAATGGGGTCAAGTTTTCAGATAACACACACCAAGAGGCTAAGGGCTATCATTTAAACACATAGAACTATGACTGTGTTGCTATGTCTGCTGAGATTGTGATATAGCAGATACTTTCATCTGTTTGCATGCTCAGACAGAGTGGATAGACATCAGAGTGCACTGAAGGTTGAGAGAGGTCACAGATCATGGAGCTGTGCTGATAAGAGAGCAGGACTCGTTCTTCAGACCCTCTGACTTTACCGCTTTATTCTACTTCAGCCATCCAGAAAAAACTAAGATAAGCAAACCTTTGTGTTTAGAAGAGTACTAAACAGTTGTTTACAAATGTTCAGTCAGTCCACAATGACATGTAAAACTTAGCCATGCAAGACTTGCTGTGATTGTATCAAACGCACAAAAAAAGGAACCGCATAAAACAATGTGTTTCTAAAGAATCTTTAAAAGTGTCGCTGGGAATTTTCTCTCTCTGTTCTTTTGTGTGTAGCAAATCCTGGCATTAAAGTTCAAACAAAATGCTTAATATGGAATACAGAAGCAGCACACCATTTCCTGGTGCAAATATTTGCGGTAAAATTAGCCAAAATACACATGGCCATACACCAATGGCCGATTTCTATAGCTCCTTTGCCCCGATTTATGCAATTACATTATAACCCAGGTGATGATCACTGGGGATTCAATTAAATTTAGCAATGTGTGTTACTATAACAGTACGATGCAATTTGGTAGCTATGGTTATCCCTTAACACTCTGTTTTGATCAATCTTTAGTGACTGTTTTATGTTTTATGCCACAGATAATAAAGGCGTAGAATGTTTATTTTACTCACATTTGGCCTTGCCAAAAGTGTGATTATGCTTCCATGTCAAATCTTTGCATATTATACACCACTGATGTGCGAAACCCATAAACTTCTCTGCAGTAGCTTGACATGCACCTCACAAAAATTCGAGAACAGCAGGCTCTCTGATTGGTTAGTAGTTGAGCATTTCTCAGAGAGAGAATGATGTTATTAATCAATATATTTTTTTTTTATCGACAGGCCTAGTTGTTTAGCTCCATTTTAAGTGGAAAACAATGCGTCCATGGGATACCAAGCATAAGAGCATTCTTAATGCTTTTGTCTGATTTTGATCTGAAATCTATGAAATTTAAAATAGCTTGAGAAACAGAATAGCAGCAGTGTTTACAATCAAGATTGATTTGATTGAATGGTTTAATCAAGATGATTTGTGTTAATGTACCTGATATAATCATTCTGTCTAAAATGTTCTTTCCTTGATATTAAATTCTTCCCATATCCCAAGAAATGAAGGCATTCTTTACACTATCAAGATGTGCTTATCTTCAAGTTATGTAGCATCTAATTAGAGGATGTTTGAGTAGACTGAAGTTTTGGGAGGACTATCAGTGAGTCCTAAAATCCAACACCCTTTTCCTTTGAACTGCATGGAATTGCTGTCAGTAGCCAACTAGAGATTGTACACTACACAGACAGTTGGCAGCATTGATTTATGAGTCTTCTACACAAGAATGCAGGAATTCTCAAGTGCTAACAGAGAGATAGACAGGAACAGCATGGTATCGATGCAGGAAACGGCAGTGTCTTGTGGACATAGTTTGTTTGCACTGTTCTGTTGATTTGATTGGTTGCTGTAGTGTTAAATGACATGGCTAGATTGGTTCCCCTCAGCCCCTGCTTGCAGGATTGCTGGGTTCCTATCAAAAGAGGTGGAGTCCAGATGTCTCCGATCAGTATATGGAGTTTTGCTGAAACCTGATCTTACCAGGCCAGCAGTCATCATGTATTGTGCTTTAATGGCAGCTGTAAATGTACTCTTGCTTTTTCTCATTTCTCTAAGACTTAACGCATTTCTCTCTTGATACTTTTTTAATCAGTGGTAGTTCTCATAGTCTGTTCAATCCCTTTCTTCAGATCAAGAGTAAAGGGGCTCTGGTGCTAACTAATGGCCTTTCTTTCCCTCCATCATGGGTCTACTCCTCTTCTTTGCTCTGCATTCAATATCATAAAATCAAGTAATTTTATTAAAAATTTGAGTGTGTTCAATTAGATAAAGTCCTTTTGTACTTTTTCTAGAATAACTATCCATATAAAAACTATATCGTAAAAGATATTGCTACCGTGAAATAAATTTTCTCATAGGATGAAATAAACTGTTGGTCATATCGCCCAGCCGTAGTCACAGATAAAACTTGCTGGATCGTGTAATCCCACCAAACACAGATAGGTCTTTGTAGAGTTGCTGTGTTTGTAACTGGAAATAAGATTTAATTTCCACTTGAAGTTTCTGTGTCTGATTGACTGATTTGTTTAAGTGAATTACTTGACACCGGCTGTATTGATGTCTCCATGAGAATTTTTTTTTTCTAAGTGTATAACATCGTTAGCTTGTGAATGAACACAAGGTCAGTAAAATCTAAAGGGACTAAAATTAAAAAAAGTGTATCAGGCAAGTGTTTTTCAGATAAACACTATAGTTTTCAGAAAAATGCGTTTGCAAACACTAAAACAATATAGAACTGTCCTACTGTGATTTGTTTTGGAGTAGCTTTCTGTTTGAATGATTTGTGTGGTGTTTAAGTGTTTGCCACGGATCCGTATGTGGCGGATGATGAGGGTCAGTAATAAAGTTCTGAAGGTGGTGAAGCTTTGCTTGTTTGTCAGCTCAGTGTTGAGAGCTGCTCCATCAAGCCATGTCTGGAATGGCGTTCAGTTTCGACCCCACTGCAGGCTCTGAATCTGCAGGTTATATCTGGCCCTCTGGGCCCCGTTAGAGGCGGCTGGCTTGGGTATCAAGTAAGAAAACACCAGCTAAACACCTTTTCACAATCTGGAACTCATTTGTCATCACGTGACATTATGGATCCAAACCCCACAGTGCACCCTTTTCTATATAAAACAGATACATTTGTATTTTTATTTTGACTGACCTTTTATTTACTATGCAAAACCTGTAAATTCAATTCTAATGGATTAAATAACAAAAGCCCTTCCTGATGAGTGAGTACATGATATTGGTTGGCTTCTGGGGGTTTCTTTGGTTTTCTCCTGAAGTGCAATCATAAACTTTGCTGATTCTAAATTTGAATTAATGTGAGTCTGAAAGCTGGATGAATGTGGCTCTGCATTGGACAGGTGACCTGTGATGGTATGAGCTGGAGATGTTTGCTTTACCCAAGCATACTTAACAAGAATTCAAGAACATACTGTTTTAGTCTGATTTCAAACTAAAGCAGGCCAAAACAAAGTTAGTCTTGGGTTTTAGAGCTTAAATCTTTCACTTACAAACGTTTCAAACTTTCTGGAAATTTGATCTTTTAGCTGTGAAACACCTTCTAAATACAACTTGACAGTTTCAATCATGTTGGTGTATTATTTGTACCCTTGCCGTGTGTTTAAATCTCTAAATTAATTTCCTTTTCACAGCACATAGAGATCAGATGTCCCACAAAACAATATTCCAGACAGCTGCTGCATTCTAAATATTTTAAATGGAATGGGCAACTGTGTCTATGCATTGCATTCTAAATTGATCTTTAAACTTGTAAACTTGCAAATATCAACACAATTAAGAAAACTCAACATTGCAAGATTGCTTTTCAACCCATAGATTTTTGAGGGCAAACTTGTGAAAATGTGGTGAATTCAGAAAACGTTCCTTTTTTTCAAAAATGAAACTCCATCATGAGTCTCTCCTCTTCTTTCCTCTGCATTCAATAACAGCATCCTTTACGAACAAAAGAAGCTGTGTGTGAAAGTTCAAATAGCAGCGGGGCCACACATTGTTGCATTCTAAAGAAAAACAGTCCTTTCTCCATCCCTCTGTGATTATCAGTGTGTGGAGACCAAAATAGCACAAGCTCCGATAAGAAGGAACAGGCGTCCACAGAGTTGCTGAAGTCAGATTTTGGCACAATGTTTTCAAGGGTTTGGTTGGAATGAGAAAACAAGGCAGATGTTTATATTAGAAAACAGAGGACATTTTTATATATTTTTGTCTTTCCCTTACGTCTCCCACCTTTCTTGCCCTCATCTAACTCATGTCTCTGTCTCATAATTCAAGGTGCTGCTACATCTGAGACCCATCCAGTCCATGCCTGTTCATCAGAAACCGCTAGTGTTTATCCTGAACTCAGTTCAGCCGGTCCTCTGGAAGCTTCGCACTGAGAAACTCATCTCTGGAGTCAAACGCATCTTCCATGTGAGTCCCGCCTGCATTATGACTCTCCAGCCGTCTCTCTATCATATACCTGTCTGTCCCACCTTTCTCCACAGGACATTCCTGAGCCAAATCTAGTTAAAGTGTCCAAGCACTCTCTTGAAATACCCTGCAAATGATTATTATTTTTGTGGTTAGCTGGTTTAAACCTGTTATAAACTGGCCAGGAGCTGTTTTAAGGCTTTCTGTCCTGTTTTCAAATAGTTTACCCAAATCAAAAACATTAATCCATTTGCTTTTTATCCCTTTATTGATTTTGAAAATAGTCCTCTGCCTAAATGAGTACACCCCACTACATTTGCCCGAAAACCTTTAGTTTCCTTTCGGAATCAACATTTTCTATGAGATACTATACTACCAAGTACTCCATTTATTGCAAACAAGATTTGTTAATTTGCAAACACAAAAAAGTAGCAAAAATTAGTAAACCCCAATTATAGTCTAAGCAGTAAGAAGCCATTACTTAACAAAGAAAAGCCCTTCCCATTCCATACTGTCAGCAATGGCTCCCCGTGGAAGAAAAATGTCACAGGATTTGAGAATTTGATATTTCTTAACACAAAAAACCAAAGGGCTACAAGAAAATCAGCCAAGCTTTACATAGCAGTTAAGATACTGTAGTAATAGTGATCCAAAAGAAAGATGGAAGTACAAGCATCTTACAGAGATGTCCAGGCCATCTACAGAAGTTAACATCTTGACTGGATCAGTAGAAGCATGCTTAGAATATGCTAGGGCCCATGCTGAATAAAGATGAAGATCACTGGGACTCTATACTCTGGAATGATGAGACAAGGATAGCTGTTTTCAGAACTAATTGTTTTAAAAGTGTATGGCATCGTAAAGGTGAGAATTTCAAAGAAAACTGAATGGTGCCTATAGGGAAACATAATGGTGGCAGTGTCATTATGTTGGGCTGCATGAGTGCTGCTGGTGTTGGGGAGCAGCATTTTATTATTGGCAGCATGAACTCAACAATGCCATCACCCCAAGCACTTTTCCAACACGCCAATGATCCAAAACACACATCTAAAGCTACTGTCTGTGGAGCTAGATAAGTGTTCAATAAAACTTGTGAAAAGTTGGAAATTTGATTAAATTAGTACTTTTTAAGGGGGTGTAACCATTTATGTTGAGCAGTGTAGCTGGAACCTCCTCTATTAGCACTATGATTAGCTAACCCTTGCTTATTGTTTGTTGTGTTTTTTTTCCTCAATCTGTAAAGTTTTGGATTGAAACATCTGCTAAATGCATTATTGTAATTGTATAACATAATTATGTTTCGTGTAAGTCTGTTTCTGTTTCTGTTTCTAAAATTCTAAAATGACATTTAAACACATTTGGGAAACTTTATAATTTTGTTTTTTTATATTCTGTCTAGAGTTGTTGGTTGTTAAACCAGAGCAGCTAAAAGTATTTTATAACCAGAGTAAATCATTTTATAGCAGCTACAAAACTCCACAACACATTTAACCAATAGTTGTTTATTTCTGAGTCATGAATATTCAGATTCTAATTCATTCCAAATCTTAAAGCACATACTTCATTTAGTCTCACTGCGGCTTGTCTCACCTTCTGCAAACGTCCTCAGTCAGTGGAGCTCAAAGATGCATTCAGGTGTGTTCTCAAGTATACCCATACTGGTAAACACAGCCCATGCCAACCCAACCATCTGTTGATGAGACCGGGACCAGGTTGATTCTCTAGCTGTGGCTTCTCTCCATTTCCCACTGAGATTTTGCTACTGAAACAATTCAGGCTCAGTGCGTGCCCCCTACCAGTTCAGACTGTTTCTCTGAGCTATGTTTTTTTTATATCAAATGTTATTTTAAGTCTAAAAAACCAAGACACTTGTTGACAATTTCTTTATATAGTTGTTTATGCCAGTAGGATGTCTCTGAATGAACAGTCTGAGGGCCTTAACGTGTTTAGAAGCCTGTTTTTGAATCGCCCTTTTAAAAAAAACATAGATGAGAATCATAGCAGTTTTGAACAGTTTTGTCATTTTTGGACAAAAACTTTAAACAAAAAATTCTAAACACCTCTCATTCT
The DNA here is from genome assembly GCA_007224835.1 of Danionella cerebrum. Classification (NCBI taxonomy): domain Eukaryota; kingdom Metazoa; phylum Chordata; class Actinopteri; order Cypriniformes; family Danionidae; genus Danionella; species Danionella cerebrum. The sequence goes on along the minus strand of SRMA01026016.1, from coordinate 258,653 downwards.
AGACCATTCGAACTACAGCCACCAAACTTTACAAAAACATCCAGACTGGTCAGACTTCAGTTGCTATATCTTTTCAGACTATTGCCGTTAAAAGAATCCAGAGAAATTGCTGAGAATGCTGAGAAGTGTTATATTAACTTAACAATTGTAACTCAAACTGAGAACTTCATTGAAACTTTAAATAGACCACATATGTAAAGGTTATCATTCTGTGCGAGAACTTACCAGCAACTGTGCAAAAGTGTTCTAGAAGGGGTTAAATACTTACCATTGACATAAAATGGCCATTAAAGTTAAATATGAAACAGCAAAAGTATCAACATTGTAGATAAATGAAGTTTGTATATGTTGATTATAATAACAAATGAAAACAACTGTGACATTACTGACAGCTACCTAGCAACCAAACTGTTTACCCTAGCAACCACATTTTCTGAACTCTATTAACATAGGGGTTTATCTAACTTATATTAACAAAGGGAAGATTACCATATGTCAGTGACCACTTAATAGCAACCAAAAATTATACCATGGCAACCAATCTAGACACATTTACAAACCAAAATCAAAGTTTGTGTACAAACTTTAGCCATCTAGTCTTTAACTGCTGATTCCTAAGTGCTCACGAGTGAAAGGCGAAATTCAAATATTAAAACATTTGTGTTTAATGGTTGTGCTTATAAAACTTTCTTAACGGCTCATGAACACAGAAATCAAAGTTGTTGTTTTTAATATATCCAAGCCACTTTAAACAATAAAATAAAACCTAACAGTTTGAAATAAGATAAATAGGTATGTGTGAAAAGACATATGTTTTCTAATAAATTCATGTGTATACGTTGTGTGAATATGGCAAAGAAATAGTCATCGCTTATGGCCTGAGTGACCCTGGAAATCCTTGTTGCAGCCTGTAGTGTGGACTGACTTGAGTTAGGCACAAAATGTCACATTTTAAACTTGTATCTCCTTGTAAAAAAAAAAAATAAAAATAAAAAATCTGAATAATCTACTGTGTCCATGTAAGGTATTGCTCTTTGCTCTTAAAGGAGATTATGATAATGACAGGATAAAATGACAATATTGTTTTTATGTAAAGGACATCCATTAATGTGATTTACATTAAAAGCAAAATACATGCAAGGCATTGAAAGCCTTTACATCCAGAGACATTGGACCCCTCTGACCATAAACACAGTTAAGGGGAAGGCTGGTCATTTAAAATATATTCATAAACATCCATTTCTACGTTGCATGACAATCCCACTCTGTGGTGCAATTCAAATGTGTTTTCATAAAGTTTTGGGAGGTCATTTATTGAATCTTTTATCTTCTAAATCAGTCATGTAATAGTAACTTAATGGGCACTCAGACGTGAAATAAAGACTCCCTGAATAGAGTATTGTTTTCCATCCATTGAGTTAAACAACAGAGTTACATCACCCCTATTCTCAGCCCAGAAAATGCAGCTGAGGAGATGGAGAGGGGCGCTTGGGAGCTTAGAGGAGAGCTGGAGGGGGTTTATTAAAGTAAAAACAGATACCCCCTCTGCAGACAATCATATTTAGTCAAGAGAACAAGAGGATTAACGAGAAAATGAAGGGCTGTTCAGGATTTTCAATTCAGGACGGGAAATGAACATTCAACCCAGCAGTCAGGTTCTGTCTATTTTTATAGTTTAATCTGTTACTAAAATGACGAAAACAGAAAGAAAACTATAACTTTTGAGTTGTCTATATTTTAAAATAAATTAAATGGCGTCCAATGTGTTCAACAAGTCGACATTCAACATTTGATGCTGGCTTTTGCTAAGAAAGCAACCGGATTAACACTCAACATAAATCTAAAAGTTCTTTTAAAAGCATTCCATTAAATTTGGTTGCTACTCAATTCTATATGCACTAATTAAAACCAAATTAAACCAGCTCTGCCTGGCTTAACTGTAAAAATACATACACAAATTGTTAACAAAATACGTACCTTCTGTAACATCACTTTAATCTCACCTTGCTGATTTCTCAGCATAATGACTGAGTCCAATGCTCATTCTACCCTCTGGAATCCAGAATACTGGACTTGTCATTCATAACTTGGGATTGAGAAAGGACCATTTATTCTTGAAAATGACCCAACATATTTCATTTTAGATTGTTGGTACATACTGAGCACAAAATCAACCCAAACCACTGTAAACCCTCTTTTCTGGCCTGGAAGCAAGGCTCAAGTTTCAGATGCTGCTTTGATTGTGCATAAGAAAAATGTAACATTGTGGAAGACTACAAATTGAGTTATTTCCAGTAGAGATGGGATGTATTCTCATGTCACCTTTGTGAATTTTCACCTAGATGACTATGAGCGCGATCTATTTCACAGGGGACGTGCTGAGGTCAACCTTGGATGTTATTCTCTTGTCAAAGTGCTTGTTAATATTTGGAAACCTGATACATTGAAGCAGAAGGATCTTTTAACGTGTAGCTGTAAACCAAGACAAATCCTCAAGTACTGCCTGACAAAAAAAAATATTAGTTGATTAATAATTATGAAACAAGATCTCTCATGATTTATTGAGAAACTGTTACAATTACTCAATGTATTATTTTCATGTCGTTCCAAATGCTTTTTCATGTGTTCCACAACAAAGTCTTGGTCTGTGGCTTTATGTTTTACAATTTTCATGGGCACTGTGATCCAGATCAGATTTTAGGATGCACAGACAGAATGAAACTATACATCCGGGTCTCTATGAGAGAAACTAAATATATATAAACTACTAACTGTCCGTTCATGGAAACTTCAATGTTAGCATCAACATCTGGTTGAACATCAAACTAATTCCCATTCATACCATTATGATATCCATCCAAGAGTTATCCAATTCTTCCTCTTGTCAGTTCCTTAATAGGAGACCCCCAGAGAAAGCTAGGCTGGCCACTAGCATGTTTCTATACGGTCTATATCATATTGGTTGCAAAGCCAACAATTAAATTCATTAATCTTCTTACCTACGGGGGTCTGAGAGGTGGGGGTACACCCTGGACAGGTCGCCAATCCATTACAGGGCAACACACACATTCACACCTGAAGGGAATTCGATTATTCAATTAACTTGATGCATGTTTTTGGTATTAATGGGAGAAAAGCACAGCAAGAACATTCAAACTCTTCCCATGAAGGTCATCGGTGAGCCCTAAAACGCAAAACTGCGTGCCACACAAACCAACCATACGATACACAAAATGTGTCAAAATTAGGCAAAAGCAAATAAAGTCCTGACCATCTGTAATCTACAAGTGAAATCACGTCCTTTTTATAACTACTTTTCTTTTAAATAAAAGAGTATACCAAAGTTATCAAACTAGCTCTCTTTAGTTGTAAAACTTTAAAGTTTGGTCTGCTGTTCATACAAAACACATTATCTGAACAAATAATAGTTAGTAGGAACATTTTTATGCAAAATTGCCTTGGACTTTTGTGTTTTCTTGTGAGCTCTTTGTTCAGAACAGGCAACTTTCACTTCATTCAGGTGTACAGTGCCAACTGAGGGATGAATCGGAACATTTTACCATGTTTGAGTTAAACTAGTCAAACATTTATTTTTGTAATTGCTGGAAAATTCACCAATTTGGACGAAATGGAATTTTTACGCTCACCCAAAACAAACAGCCATTAAATGACTTTATTAAATGGAAGTGGATTTAAATAGCTTTTGAGCTCGTTCATAACATATGACTGAGCTAATAGCTTGATTTGTAATGGGCTCTGATCATTGGAAGGAGCAAAGGTCAAGCTAGAGAGGAGCTTGGGACATGGGCTCCACTGACAAGAGATTTGTGAAAACCAATGTGTGAAGTTGCTGTAGTGCACATATTATCTATGATTGTTCACTTATTCGTGATGAGTCTGTACACAAAGTCATCCAAATACATTATTATTATTATATTTATATTGAAATTCAGCAGCAACTGATCCCAGCCTCTGTCGCTGGTTGTGTGTTAAGACAAGGCATGTTTTTGCAGACGGTGCCGGATTGCTTTTGTCTGTAGTAGTTCGGTTGTGATGTCAGTTTTTAGCCAAATTTTGTAACTTTAACTGTTGTTCTTTAGAGCTAAAACATTATGATGCAATCTTGTGGATGGCAGATTTTACTTTTTGTCACATGCAAGCTGTAAGCTGACTCACATTCCCCCTGCTCAAACCTTGGGAAAATAAGTTCAATGTGTGATACAGATATTTCATATATTGTACCGTTTGTCATTGTAAAGTCAACTGAATGATATCTTGAATTACTGCTAATCATGTGACCTGTTGTCCTATTACTTATCAAGAAACGTCTCAATCATTAATCAGGGCTGTGAGAAACAGACCTCACTGGTGAGTTGTCAACACATATAATTTATATTTTGTCAACACAAGATAATTTATATCTTCTTTTTGGTCTTGGTTGTGATTTTATTAGCACACATCTCATGATGACATCATCTGAAGTCATACAGCCCTCACACTTAGCATTAGATCAACAAGGACCACTTTTGTAAAAGAACCTCCCTACAATGCATCATTACTCACGGGCCAAGTTCATTCTTTAAAAAAAGCTGCTCTCCCAAACAGTTTTAACAAAAAAAAGATGGTGGAAAAGTGTATGTAAGATTTTATCAATATAAAACCTGCTAAATGTTGAGGGAAAAATCCTGATTAAAATCATTCTAGGAATTTAACTTTTCTTTATTCTGGAAACAGAAACAGTGTCTCTGCGACCGCAGTTGGCTGTGTATTTCTGGAATCGAGTAATAGCTTTATAAGGTTGTTGGTTGTCTGTGGATAACCTTGGCAGCCCTTGTGTTCGGCTTCCAGCTCAAAGATCCAGAGAGTTTTGAAGTTGGTGCTGAAAGTTTGCTGTTGTTTTCGTAGAAATATATTGACTTTACTGATGAAAGCTTTGGAGGCTCGAATTGGGAGAAGCCATCCATGGAAGTGAGTCACTACCGGTTAATCAAAATTGGGCAAGGCAAGAAACTTTGAATGGGTCAGTTATAAAACCGTAAATGGTTCAGATGCTTCAGGCCACTGGAACGTGAGAGAATTGATGAATGAAAACAAACAAAACAAAGCGGTTGGTAGAAGTTGAAATGAAAGAAGAAACGATGTAGATAAATTTCATCTACTTTATTTTCTACTTATAATATTACTATTTATTAAGTAATTTGTTACATGAAATTCAAGCTAGGGGACCATATGTAATATTTCAGGAGAGTTCTAACCACCTCACTCCCCTTCACAACTTATGGAGGGGTCTACTTGGATGTATCTGAGCGAGACAGCAGGCCCATACATTTGTATCCACCACACCGGCTCACAAACTTAGGGCCGGTCCAATGATCAAACTCCTGAAATGCTTTTGGGTGGTTGAGATATAAGCAGGAAATAGTTTGCTTCAAATATCTTGCCTGAAATACACAACACCTTTGGTAGCATTTTACAATATCTTGTCAGAGGAACAACATTTAAATTTGTTTTGCTTTTTTTATCTCTATGTGACTGTGATGGAGCTAAGCCTAGCCCATCACTTTTTTATTTATCTATCTGTTTTAAAAGATAAATTAAAGAGTAAACTTCAATTAAGAGAAGCTAAAGACTTGGTTTAAATTATGTTATTAAGAAAAGGTGTGTGTTTGTACTCCCTTGATTGGTTTGAACCATTTGACATTTCAGCAGGGTACGTCCAGATGGTTAGACCTGGAAACTGGGACAAAAGAGTTTAATAGAATGATTTCAATTGTATTTCAGTTGAGTTTCATTGAATATTTCATAATCATTTGTATGTAGTTAATTTGAGCGTTTATTTACTTTATTCGAGTTGTTTGTTTGATTTATACTTACCTGCTTTTGGATTCTTCCTACCTGAACTCTCCTTTAAAAGAGAGCACACGCAATCATTCAGGGGCAGTCAGGCAAGCTGGAGGACACTTGATAGGGCTCTAGAGTGCGACCAATTTGGTCGCATATGCGACCTAATTTCTCAATGGTGCGACTAAAAAAAATCAAAGGTTGCACCGGTGCGTCCCGTCGTTCGAGGGGGAAAAAAAAACGAAACTCCGTCTACGGCCGGTCCGCCTCCTGCGCGCGGCTCACAACACGCGTATCACTCATTCATGCAGCTCAATACGCGCCTATCGCGGCAAGCGCGCCGCTCAATTCGCGTTTACCGCGCCGCTGAAGCCTCAGACGCGCGCAAACGCGTCTTTGCATTGACTTAACATGGAAACCCTCCGCGCTTACCGTGCGAACCGCGTTCGATGTGAACGTACCTTTACAGCGGCAGGCAACTGCAAACAGATCATCAGACGAGGCCGAGATGAGAATTAAGTTTTACGTTGCCTACAATATTGCAAAAGAAGAACTCCCCTTCACTAAATTCAAGTCCGAAATAATTCTTATGAAGAAAAATGGCTTGAACGTTAACCCGATGTACAGCAATGATGTCGCGCGCACCCAATTTATAGAAGTCATCGCAGATACATTGAAAAAAAGACGTCTGTGCAAATTGCGAACAGTACAATTTCTGATCGTTCCTGATCGACGGAGACACATATATCGCCACAAAGGAATGCATCATTGTGTACAGTCGTATCTTGCGGAGAGGAAGACCGATGAATATATTATTGAACACATTGAGGTCGAGCATGCTCATGCCCAAGGTAAGCCATGTCATGTCATGGAGCCTATGTCAATAATATGCCTACCGTCTCGTTACTGCATTAACCATAATATTCTGACAAAAAAAAATGAAAAAATAAATAAATAGGCTGCATTATAAACTCTTGATCTGGGTAGTAAATGGTATTATCGTTTTTATTTGTATTTGCTGCTCTTAGGGACCAAAATCAGTTTAAAGTTTAAATTTCAGCTCAGAAAATCACTTTAAACACCTTTTCAGTAAGTTTTAGTTACCTTTCTTGTGGAATTGTGCTTCAAATAAAGAACTTTATTTTGACCAGGTTGTTAGTTAATCATTTACAAGTCAATATTGTCTATGGACAGTGATTTAAAAAAATAAATGAATAGATAACTAAAAAAGTGAACTTGTGAAAATGGGGTGTTAAATGTGATGCAGTTGAAAATTTGGGTGCACCTAACTTTTGTGCTGGTGCACCTAAGAAAAAAATTTAGGCGCACCAGTGCAACCAGTGCAAAAAGTTAGTCTAGAGCCCTGCTTGAGAGCTCCTGTTGAACCGTGGCTTGAACCCATTGCGGATGATGCTGCCTTGAAGGACACAAGCTCTGTTCAGAGCTAGGACTGAGTTTTCCTGCTGCCACCTAGTAAGACTTAGCTGACCCCAGTTTAGCAGTAAGGTTTTGCCCAAGTACATTTATCTTTTTGTTTGTAGCTTCAGTGTTTATTTGTATATATGTTTGTTATTTGTTTGGTTTGTTCACCAAACTGGTGGCACAATAAATACGGTGTTCGTAACTCTCCTCGTCATTGGCCTCAATCCGGTCCTAAGACCCTTGGATTTGTGTTATTTGTCAACCATCCATTTACATGCACACTACTCTTGAATTTCATTGTATCGTTTGCTTTTTTAATATAAATAAAAAGATATAAAAGATGACAAGTATGAGGATGCAGCATAAACAATAACAAACCTTAATTTTGAATGATGTGAGTGCATATCTTAATTTATAGATTTGTTCATAAACCCAGTATCACCGAACTGTGCTGGTTAAGATAAAACCTAAGATTTAATTGCTTTTGGAAAGTGCACCCCTTATCCACAAAATGCATATGAGCATCTAACCAGCAGTAATCAGCATGAAAAGTCTTTCTGCACAGAGCTCTGAACTTCAGACGGCTCTTGTTAACTTCGAGACTTGCTTGATCTGCCAAGCCTTTCTGAAATAAATGATGGCTCAACATTTTAAAAAGTTTAGCTGCTGTCAATTTGTTTCTCTTTCTGTATTTGCCAAGTGGCTATTTTCCTGATTTTAACTGCCTTGGGAGGTTAACAAAAAACAGTCTCAGTCTCTCTCTGATTTTTAATTGAAACCAAATATTGGTTTTTCAATGGAGTCTGCACTGGAGGAACTTTTGAAGACAGATGGGGCTGTTTGTTCTAGTCACAGGAACTGCAACGTGGAGATGTGCCATGAGCTTGATTGGCGTTCTTGATTGAGCCGAGCAAATCAGCCGCGAATCAACATGTAGTCTTTTTTGGTGGCTAATATTAGACCTATTTCTTCCAATCACGCCCTTGTTTTAAAAACATAACTACACAGTAATATCTTAAAGTACTTAAAGTAAAATTTATTCATAGAACATTTGGTCCCTCTCTATATAGAGGGAAAACTGACTCTGTTATTTATTATCATTTGTTAATAAAATATGATGATTTAATAAAATCAAATGATTATTAATTAATCATTTGTTATTGAATTATTCAGATTCAAAAATCTGAATCTGTAAATAAACATTCTGTCTTTTAGTTGTGTTTGCATTGTCTCCCTGTATAATCACAAACAATAAAAAAAAAGTATTCTTATTAATTAATTACTCTGCCACTGAGTAACTTTAGTCAGTGAGGGACCAAATGTTATCTGAATAGAGTTAATTTTACTCTGAGCATTTTCCTGTGTAGATACATTTCTGCTTTTTTCAAGAAATTCTACTTTTCCATTTGACACACCATGCTTTCTCAACATACACTAGTAATTTGTTAGTTATTGTTAGAAATTAATTGAAATATTAATATGTAAAAGAAAGAGGACAGAAATAAGTTCTATAACATGTGAATGTTACACCATTACAAAGTCAGTTTGAAAAACAAAGTGAGTGGGGTGTAAAATGTCTTTACTCGATTGAAAACTCCTTTGAATCACCTAAATTCCAGATGTCAGCCTTTTTCTTTCTTTTTTTTAAAGCATAAGGAGATAAAGCATTTTGGCTTTGACTGAATGATGTGATATTTGGTTGGGCTGTGTAAGACTCTGCAGCTCCATAGGGCATTTCTGAATTGGGACTCTAGAAAGTAGAACGTGGATGTTAGCTCACATCTCTAAGGGCTAAGCTCCAGTCTGGACCTGTTTACTGACAGATCAGGCATAAACAGGAAGATTTATTGAGAGGTACGTCTGATGAAATGTTCCAGCTTGGTTTTTTGAGTGTGAGAAGTGCACGAATACGTTGCAGAGACTATAAGAAATGCATTTGCCTTTTTTCCCTGTACTTTAACATCTTTATTTGATAGAGTTAGTGGAAAGATATGGTTAATATCTTATCTAGAGAAAGTGTTGGATGGTTAAAAGCTGCGTTTCCACTTGAATTTTACCACCATCATAGCTCTACATAGGCTAACTCTAATGGGTAACCCTATTAAAAATGGTAAAGGGTGTAGAACATGGGGTAAGAGCATACAAGTCGAGTCATGCTGTGTCAAAACAAGTCGCTGGAAAAGCAAATAATTGGCCAATAATTCCACCCAGATTTTAGAAGCGGCGCGACCCGGCTAGCACTACTTGCCACAGTAAGCATTTGTGTTTCCACTCACTTCCAGTATCAAATCTGAAAGGTTTAGACATGTCACTCAAGATACAGTTCTCTGCTATGCCATTCATGTTTCTTGACATGGTCTCCTGCAATCAGAAAAAGGAAGGTTTGTTTGCTGAGTCATTCCAACTAACAAACTAATGGTAGACTTGTTTGCTGGCCAAATTACTCATCCACATTACTAATAATATGCATCTCAAATCGAACCTGTGTGTGAATTGGTTTCATTTATGTGTGTGTGCACGTGTGTGCGTGTGTATGTCTGACAGACTGTGAGCGTTGTTGTATTGTTGTTGCCAACACTAAATTGTGGACTCTCATAATATATTATGGTATATTCTTTTTAAAACTCTCTGTCCATCTGTTTGCTGGCACTGAGTTTGATGGTTTGGAAAGGATGGAGATGGTTTTGGGTTGGGGATGGTGAATGGGGGTCTGGCTGAACTCCAAAGTGGGTTTATTGCGTTTTTGTTCACTTTTAGAATTCTTGAGGTTTGAAACTGTTCCCAAGGCCTGGAGCTAATTTAGTTATAGCATTTTCCTTCTAATTCCCTTTAGCTAATTACAGCCCGATTCCAGTAATTAAATTGATAAACTCTTATGATGTCTAGGATTGCCAACAGAAGGCCTCATTTTTGTCCTTCACTTCATTATGCCTGTGGAGAAAAAAAAAATCATGGAGTCCAGTTGCAATTATATTCGTAGGTGTACTATAAACTTGAAAAAATCAGACAAACACACAAATAAATCAGATTATAAAAATAGAGGGTCAATGATTAATATCGTATAAGGCATCCCATCGTTTGCCTTAGGTCTCAGCTCTCCTTGTTGACCATCTCTGATTCTAATCACCATGATTGTGTTTGCCTGCCACCCAATTTCTGGTCACTCCCGGTGTGTAGTTTATGCACACTTCCTTAGTCTCAAGGAGTCATGTTGTTCACTCCTTGAACTCCAGACCCACACACCTGTGATTTAATCACCTCCATCGTCTTTCCCTATCTCCTGTTTTTCATGTATCCCCTGGCTCTAGCTCCTCCTAGCATCATCTGGCTCCAACTAGTCCCAACATTGTGAATGTTTCCGCTGTATGGAGCACTGTTTGTTTATGTGTCATATTAATAAACCTGCTTCAATTTCCTCAATCTATTCCAGGTAGCAACAGCCAAAACTCTACCCAGAAATGAAATGCACAACTTGTGTTGGAAGTCTTTGCAGACATTTGTTATTTAGAATCCAATTGAAAAACTGTGATCTAGGTATGTCTAAAAGTATGAATTGATATCAGAGTAAAAGGAGAATTGGTAATGAGGAACTGGGACATGGTCAGAGTACACAAAAACAAGTATGCAAATTAACCCCTATTAGAGTAACAGGGATTTGCTGGTGCTTGCTCCGCCTCTCATCTGAATTTTCTTGACATGTTTTCCTGGTCTACTTGCTTGACAATACCCAAAAGAAGCAGTACGTAAAAGTAGAGAGTATGCAAACTTATTTTAGTCCTGGGAAAGAAAACCTTGTGGGATGTAAAGATAGTTACTTTTAAAGAATTTGGAAACGATTAATGATTGTCACTCTAAATTGTAAAGGTTTACCTTTAGTTAAGTAAAAAGAACTATGTTAATATTGATGCTAAATAAAAACATCTTTTTTTACCATGACCTCCAAATAAATAAATACAATAGCATTATAAAATGTAATTCATCTTAGTCTTAAATTTCTCTGCTACCTAAAACTCTTTTATTATCCTTTCTTTATTTGAATTCACTGCTTCTGGCAAGGATGCAGCATTTGCTGCATATGGAGACATCCAGAAGTCTTACAGATGTTCCATATGGTATGGGACAGATCTGAGTGATATCAGAGGATACAGCATACGGCTACCTCTATCTCCCTCCACCTCCTCAGTCTTTTACCACAGACGTCTGGTTGTCTGCTCTATGCACAGCTCGTGTGGGCTCCATCAGAGCTGTGGTGTGATAAACTCTACTGTAATTGGATAATTGGCTTTGCCAGCATGGAGTTGGCTCAGTACAGAAAGAACACCTTTGGGAGAAGGAGAGCAAATGAACAACTGAGTGGAAAGGGTCACACGCATGGAATTGAAATGAGTCTGGGCTGTCTAGACTGTGTGTTTGGCTGTGTGCAGTTGCAGGGCCAGATTTTCTACACATGTGAATGTTTATCACTCTCAAATGGACCTTGTGGCTCGAAGGCTGTTTGGTGCCAGAAGGGAGGACTTTCAGAATTAAACTCGGCCCCCTTGAGCAGAGGAACTCACTGCACAATTCTATATACTTCCTCACAAAGGCTCAACATTTTGTTTCCAGCATTCTTAAAAAAATTCTCCTTTCAAAAAGAAAGCTTTCAAAGTAACTGCTTAATAATAAATTGTCATTTTGAAGTGAATTGTCGATTTAACAAAGCAGTTCCTTTGATCTAAAGCTAATATTAAAGCTTGCTTAACTGTCCATAATTGCTATCATTTGCAGCTTGGCCTCTAAACGTAGCTTTTAAAAGAAATCAAGCAGAAGTGATATTTAGAGTCTTCCAGATGAAAGGTTAGCTGACCAAGCATTGATTGGGTTGTTGAGTTGCTTAAGTGAATGATGAATATATTAGGGGATTACAGCATCACTGGATCTGCTGTTGGTGGTTGGTTACAAAAGGAACAAGCAAAACAGTCTCTGTTCTTGTCTGTTCTGGAGGTTTACCACTCTAACACTGCTGCGCTGCACTGTTTGATCACAATCAGAAATGTAGCAGTTACTCTTCTTTAGTTATAATACAAAAGTATTTTATATAATAATAATAATAATAATAATAATACGTAATAACTTATCGTTAAAAATACATTATTCTGTACAGAGGACAAATGGCTCTAATGTGACTCAAGCGCCTTTAATAAATACTTGAAACAGTGGACGAACACACCGTAAACACTCACCTGGAGCAGTGGGCAGTCATACCCCTGGCGCCTTGGGAGCGGTGGAGGAAACTGGTGCCTTCGTCTTGGGTACCACAGTTGTGGTTGTCACAAGCTTTCAACACTCACGCCACCTTCGACTCCCAATGGAGATCGAAATAGAAACCTCCTAATCTCCTTATTCACTGGGCCACAACTGCAGCTAAGTTAAAAAGTCTGTAGGTCAATGTGTTAACATGACCCTGCAATTTCACCCCATAAGACGATAAGATATCACTTGGGCATATGCGGTTTAGGTTAATGTTTTTTCTCTTAAATATGATGTTGTGCGTCTTGGGATTTGCTGATCAGTGTTTTGTGCCTGTCAGAAAATTTGTCTATTTTCAATCACGGTGAGATTTTGCTGATTTCAGGGTGATGCAAGTTAAAACGTCTTGGAGAATGGTGGGAAAAAAAGTTTTTTTTTTTTAAATATGTTCTGTTAATGCTAACAAATTATTTTGTTTCGTTTTCAGATTTCAGCGGGATCCGAGTTGCACTTTGAGTCTGGGAACTTCTCTGAGACTTGTGAAGTGATGATGGAAACTCTTCCTCATGGTAATGATCACCTGCTCTCCTGGGCGGTTCATCGATATCAGGCAGTAACCTCTTTCAGTGAGCTCAAGATGGCCCAGGACATCTACATCAAGGTTGGAGAAGGTATGTACTTCTAAGCATGTGATGTACTCATATTTCATATTTCATGATAATTCGCTCATGTCAAGGATACACATTTACAGTACATACATAATAATCAAAACCCTTTATTTTCCCAATCAGAGGTGTGAAATGGTCAACAGATCCTTATATAAAATATATATATATATATATATATATATATTTAGGATCTTTAATGGATTTGAAGAATGAGATTGTGGTGAGTTTGTCTTCTAAAATCAATAATAGCTCTGGACTAACGTAGACAGTAACAGGGCACACACAATGTTTATGTACGCTGTGTCCACACGTACCTGGATATTTTGAAAACAGGTATTTTTATGTGAGGCTACGCTGGCCGTCACCTAATCTAATTGAAACGCTCCACACACTGGGTCTGTGTGAACAGTAAAACCAGAGTTCCCTTTCAGTCGGTCCCGGAGACGTTAGTCGGGATTAGACCGACTGAATGGGAGCGAATCACCGTGAGAGCGACTGACGAACATATTAACGGGCAAATTAATTTGCAGGCGAAGGTGATTGATTAGCAATCAGCCGGGTATAAAGCCGGGCGTGCCTAAGCCTCAGTATGCAATTTTCCTTCGGAGCTGACTGAGTGAGACTCTCTCTCCTGAACTTTGACGCTTCTAGCTTGAAAGATCAGCAGGTTGCTTACCTCTTGGCTCTTTTGGTGTGACCTCTGCTAGCTCAGAATAGCATGCAACCAACAGCCAGCACCTCGAAGATCTTCTCAGGCAAGCCTGTCCAGTGATTCAGCCGTTTTTTCAGTATCCTGTCCATTTTTCACGACACGATGAGCAAAACGTGCACTATTCCTGGCTGTTGTGGGCTTCTCGTTGAAAAGACGGTCACGGGAGTTGCGCGATGTGTTTGGTTTCCAGCACACCGACGCGGCTCTCGTGAAGCGTGAGTGTTTGCACTGCAGCACTCTGCTGAGTCGCACGCCGAAGTTTTGGGTAGAGCGGCGTCAGGTGATTCCTCGCGTCATCCCCAAACACCGAGCGTGCTTCCCGTCTGGTCTGCGGGTGAATCGGACGGCGCTTCGGTGTCGCCCGGTACCTCGTATGATCCTGTAAACAATCTGCTCTCCCACGCAGCATCGGAAGGGGCGCGGCTATCGGTTCTCCAGTTCGGTCTGCCTCCTTCGGGATTGCAGCCGAGCTGGAGCCGGAGGCGTTTGCGGTGCTCTCACAGCCGCAGCCTCGATCGGCGGGAGGTGACTCCTCCCCCCCGAGTCGATGCTGTCACGGCTGGAGCACTGGTGGCTAGGCAGGCGCCGGGACAGGTTCCCCGCATACCGCTAGTGCCTTTTTCTCCCCGAGAAGCACGAGGAGCTCACTAATTCTGGCAGGCTCCCCTGCCCGCCAGGGGATTGAGCTCCTCCCTCTTCACCACTCTGGCCAATGCAGCAGATACGGGTTACTCTTCGATTCCCCGAGTGGGTAGGTTGTCGCGGTGCTTACCCCGACAGCGCTGCTGCTTGACGGTCTCGTTCGGGTGTTCCCGCCAAAGCTGGGAGGTCTCATCAGTCCTGATGATGAGAGCTTATTCAGCTGCGGGTAAATCTGCTGCATTATTGCATGCTATGGCGACCTTACAGGTCCTCCGTGTCATGCACCAGGGTGGTGGTGACCAGCAGTCTCTCTGAGACTCGCTTCCAGCCGCTGATTGTCGCCTCGTGCTACAAGATCAGCCGTGCTGAACATCGGTCACGCGATGTCCACGGTTGTGGTCCAGGAACGCCATCTGTGGTTCGAGCAGGCTTCAATGCGTCCCGAGGACCGATTTTCGGCTTCCGTACGCGCCTGTCTCCCCGGATGGCCTCCTTCGACCTCTGGTCCGGGGAAAACCCCTGCATGCGGAAGACGGAGCCAACCTCTGAGGTTTTCGAAAGCAGACGAGGGTTTCTAGTGAAGCTCCTCTGAGGTTGGCGACTCGGGAGGAAACGAGCTCTTCTTTGGGTCTGGTCATCGACCCAGCTCCCCCAGGGGAGGGGGGAGTCCACCACACACTCCTTGCTGCCGTCCTCCGGGACGGCGGCACCTATTGTGTCAAAGATAGAACTCACTTCCTCCCGAGAATAGCGGTCTCGCATGCCCGACGGTCTGGGGTTCCTCTTCCTCGGTCTCGGACGAAGATCCCGACATGGGCCCGAGCCCCGCTGGCCATGGCAGAGAGCGCGGGGGCACACCACCCCTGCCCTCATCAGACCATCTCCCAGGGTCCTTCCCTGGTGATTCCGCCCACAAGTCCGCCTCCGGGCGGCCCCGCCATGGGGACCATCGGCACGGCCCGACCACGACCCCTGTCAGCTTACCTGGGAGCCTGGCGGAAGCTTCCCGGGGTCTCACAGTGGGAGGTCCGGGCAATCCGGCAGGGCTACACGATTCTCAATTCGTGTCCGCCCCCAGGTTTCGAGGTGTGCTTCACCTGTTCCCCGAACAGGCGCCTCATTCCTGCGAGAGGAGATCGACGCCCTTTTAACAAAAGGTGCGGTCGAGCCGGTACCCCCAGCCGATATGGAACGAGGGTTTTACAGCCCATACTTCCTGGTCCCCAAGAAAGCAGGCGGCCTGCGACCAATCTTGGATTTGAGGCGTCTAAACCGGCACCTGGCCAAGTACCGGTTCAAGATGCTGACGGTCCGCTGTATTCTACCATGCATCCGTCCTGGAGATTGGTTCGCAACAATCGACCTGAAGGACGCGTACTTCCAGGCAGAAGTGGTTCCAAGGCACAGACCCTTTCTAAGGTTCTGTTTCCAGGGCCATGCTTACCAGTACAAGTTCCTACCCTTCGGTCTTGCCCTATCCCCTCGCACCTTTACGAAGGTTGTCAGGGCCGCGCTAGCCCCGCTCCGCCGGGCAGGCATTCGGATCCTGGATTACCTCGACCACTGGCTTCTCATAGCCTCGTCCAGAGACCAGTTGATCCGACACCAGGGCAAGGTGCTTTCGCACTTAAACCGCTTGGGTCTGAAGGTCAACTGGGAAAAGAGCCACCTCACCCCCGTGAGAGTCATCTCTTTTCTCGGGATGGAGCTGAACTCCGAGAGCATGCTGGCGCAATTATCGGTAGAACGCACCAGGGCCTTGCTGACCGCACTCTTCGCGGTGTCCTCTCGACCAGTGGTCATACTGAAGTTAATTCAGAGGCTCCTGGGGCATATGTCAGCCGCAGCCCCAGTCATTCGACGCTGGCTCCTGCGTATGCGACCACTGCAGCAATGGCTTCTCTCGCGAGTTCCGAGTTGGGCATGGCGTCAGGGAGCGCTACGTCTGCCCACTGCAGACATGCTCCCTTACCTGAAGGTCTGGAAGACGGAGTGCTTCTGAGGTCTGGGGTGCCTCTTTCGAGCCACCCCAACCGTGTGGTGGTCACCACCGATGCCTCCAAGACTGGTTGGGGCGCCATGTGCGGTTCCCACCGAGAGTCCGGTGCCTGGACCGGAAGACACTCTTGCTGGCACATAAACCGTCTCAAGCTAGTTGCAGTCATTTTAGCGCTACGGCGCTTCTGCCCGCTCCTCCGGGGGCGGCACGTGCTGGTCAGGACCGACAGCACTGCGGTCGTAGCGTACATCAACCACCAGGGCGGTGTACGCTCCCGCTTCCTGCACTACCTCGCCTAACAGCTGCTCCTCTGGAGTTAGAGCGACTTCCGTCGCTCGAGCCTTCATATCCCTGCGGGGTGTAACAGGATCGCGGTTCCGCCGTCCAGATTCCACCCCTCGACAGGAGATTGGCGACTCCACCCTCGGGCTGTTTAGCAGATTGGGACATCTTCGGCGAGGCCCAGGTACCTGCTGCCTCCCGCGCGAATACCCATTGCCGGCTCCTATTCCTGTCCCTGGCTCCTCTCGGGACAGATGCGCCGGCTCACTGCTGGCCCAGGAACGCTTATGTGCGTTTTCCCCAGTGAAGCCTCCTAGCACAACCTCTGTGCATGGTCAGGGGGGACGAGCGCGGGCTACTCTTTCGCCCTCTTCTGGCCTAACAGAGTATGGTCTCCAGACCTCTCTGCGCTCGTGACAGCCCCCCCTTGGCCGATTTCCCCCTGAGTCCAGATCTGACTCAAGGGGGGGGGATACAGGCACCCGTGGCCAGACCTCTGGGCCCTACTTGTATGGCATATCTGTCCGCGGTGGACCCCGAGCCTCTACCACCCCTCGCGGTGAGTGTGCTACGCTGGCAAGTGGGGTCGGTTCGTTGAATGGTGCTCTTCCCGCAGGAAGACCCCGGGACATGCCCCATCTGAGTCGTGTTGACCTTCTCCAGGAGAGGTTCGATCGGGGGCTGTCCCCATCGTCCCTCTAGGTCTACGCCGCCGCTATTTCTGCCTTCCACCTCCGGGTTGAAGGGAAATCAGTGGGCAGCCACGCACTATGGTGAGATTTCTCAAGGGGGCTAGGCGCCTCCGGCCTCCCAGACCACCCTCCATTCCTCTTGGGACCTCTCCGTCGCCCTTCGGGGCTGCGGAAGTCACCTTTTGAGCCCCGGCATTTGGCAGAGCCGCGTGTCCTCTCACGGAAGACCGCACTTCTGCTTGCTTTGGCCTCAATTAAGAGGTTGGGAGATCTCCAGGCACTGTCCGCCGACGAATCCTGCCTGGAATTCGGCCCTGGTGATTCTCTGCTTACCATCAGACCCAGGCCCGGATTCATCCCCAAGGTCCCATCCGTCCCCTTCCGGGACCAGGTGGTGACCCTGCAAGCTCTGCCCCGGGAGGAGGCAGAACCAGCCCAGGGTTCGTTATGTCCTGTGCGAGCTCTCCGGATCTACTTGGACAGAACCCGGGAGCTTCGTCGCTCCCAGCAGCTCTTCATATGTTTCGGAGGCCAGCGTACGGGTTCCGCTGTCTCCAAGCAAGGCTTGCCCACTGGCTAGTGCGGCTATCCACCTAGCTTATGAGGCGTGTGAGGTTCCCTGCCCCCTCCATCTGAGGGCCCACTCCACTCGCGGCATCGCTGCCTCGTGGGCGTTGGCTAGAAGGGCCTCACTTGCCGACATTTGTAGAGCTGCGGGCTGGTCTACACCTAACACGTTCATCAGGTTGTTCAACCTTGATGTAGGCTCTGTTCCCTCTGCGGTCCTGAGTGGTGGCAGTCACCCTTAGGGGACGGAGCAGGTGTAAGCTTGCAGTACTCTCCTCGTCATCGGGAGAAGTACACCTTTCTAAGAGCTCCCCCTTCGGGTGGCTCTCCCATCCTCCCCCCTTCGGCATCTGACTGAGCTGAGCAGTCAGCGCTGCCAGGTTCCGTGTGGTGGCTTTGCTCCGGCCTGGTCCCCGCAGAACTAGGGTACAGATCTGGGAGTCCCTCTCTGGCGCTCCCTTTCTATGTTCTTATACAGCTCCCCCTTCAGGTGGCTAGTATGAACCCGTTCCGTTACTCCCCTTGCTTGGCGCGTAACGATGACTTCCGCCTCTGCCTCCTCTCTCTTGCAGAACGATGACCCGCTGGTAGCCCTTCGGGCCTCGACGCGATCTCCGCCACTCCTCCCTGCGGGTCGAGGGGTGCCTCCTTCTGGTCGTCAGCATCAACCAAGTACAGCAGATGCTCTCAGTGTTGGACGACTTCCCCGTCAATGAGTATTCCGGGCAGGGGCAGAAGGAGTTCCCATTCAGGTACTAACGGCCTCTTACTAACCCCTCTCTTGGGTTTAGTGCCGACCTGTCTGGATGGACTTCGGGCATGGCCCTTTACAGAGGCTTCCATTCAGTCGGTCTAATCCCGACTAACGTCTCCGGGACCGACTGAAAGGGAACGTCTAGGTTACTTGCGTAACCCCACGTTCCCTGAATAGGGAACGGAGACGTTACCCTTCGCCATGCCCTGGAAGTCATGGATCTGAGGTAAGCTGGGAGGTAAGTGGGTCCAGCTCCTCGGAAAATTCCATACTGAGGCTTAGGCACGCCCGGCTTTATACCCGGCTGATTGCTAATCAATCACCTTCGCTTGCAAATTAATTTGCCCGTTAATATGTTCGTCAGTCGCTCTCACGGTGATTCGCTCCCATTCAGTCGGTCTAATCCCGACTAACGTCTCCGTTCCCTATTCAGGGAACGTGGGGTTACGCAAGTAACCTAGACGTTTTTTGTGTTTAGGCAGTGGAGTTTGTCATTGTCCTCACACTCTGTCACTGTTGTGTTTACAAACACAAGCATAGAGCGGTTAAAGCAAGGACTATGTTGTTGTATTTTAAAAACGCCATGAATCGAGAATTATGGGGTGTTTGAGGGACTGTGGTGGACCTGGGTTTTTTGTACATAGTGTTAAAATAAAAAAAAAAATCCAGGTCATGGCCTTAATGTATGCATGAAATCATGGGTGCCTGGTGAGTGGGATAAGGGAGTTAGAAGAGAAAAGTGGGAGAAGAGAGGGGGAGGGGAAGCAGAGTAAAGAGAAATATCTTCTCTGAGAGTAGGGAGACCAAGAGGGGGAACATATCTTTGCTACTCTTTAAGGAACTTATTACTTCCTGGTTGTGATGTACTTCCTGTTTGTGATGTATTTCCTGTTCTGTCTCAGAATTCAACCAGACAAAAGGATAATAAATATTTTTGTTCTATTGTGTAACATAATAAATAAAATTTCTAAAACTAGGGAACCATCCTCTTTCTACTTCATCCTCACTTCTCAACATGAATTGAAAACAAGTACTTAGTGTATAGGTGTAACATTATATTATAGTATTATATAATTTGCATGATATTTATTTATATTATTGGTTTAACACATCTGACTATAAAAAATGTAAAGCCACATTTCAGCTAAACCTCCTTCAAGAATGCCAATTGACTCTGTAATTATCTGAATCTCTGGACAATTGAGCAATTGACACCGTCTCAGTGTTTCGATCGATTTTCGGAAAAAAAAAAAACACTTTCTGGAAATTTCTGGGGTTTATAAACGGCAGACTCTCTTCCTGTCTCACATCTCCAGTTTTTAATCAGTCTATTTGGTTTCATGTCAAGCTCATAAACAATGAGAGATGGAGAACTGAAGGAAGAAACAGGTAAACATATGAGAAGAGTTCTCGAAAGCTCTGCCTGCCAGCTTGAGCCAGTGGGCCCTTTGCCAAACCAGAGGCTTTCACAAAAGACCTTATAAAATAAGGAGAGGAAAGAATAGCACGGCAAGAAATAAACGCTCAGAGGAAATTTTTGGTAAGAATGGCACAGAAAAAAGCACTAAAGTAAATATTAAGGGGAAACCGCTCAGTGTAAAAAGTGCTTTTGTCCCGATTTTCTTTAGAAATCTAAAAATTTTGCTGCATTTTTCTCAATTATTTCTGCCATTTGTTAGAAAACAATGAGTTTGATATGGCATATAATCACTCAAATGATTATTTTAGCTACAACTGTCCTGTAAATAAATGACTTTTGTATAATGAATTTCGGGAGGAGGGACTGGGAACTGCCACAGCTGGTCATCCTGCACACACATATAAGTCAGTTTATGCATTCACCATTTGACATTGTCTGAGCGTCTCCTCCTTCCACCTCAGCACCTCACTGGGGGGCAGAAACACAGATGTTTTCTGTGTTTGGACAGCCTACCTTGTACATTTGTACCTGCCAGCTCCATGATGCTCCACATCAAGGCAGGTCAGGGTTGTGTTAATTATTAAAGTATTTTAGTAAATTATACAATTTTCAATTAAATAAACAAATCTATTGTTTTTTTATATATAATAAATAATATATACTTTAAATTAAGTTTAAAATCAGGTGCCAAGAGTGATCACAGGAGATGACCCCAGGTTCATGTGGTCAACGGTTTTTCTTACTTTTTTAGGGAATTTGATTTGTGTTTTGCTTTATACTCATAAAATAACTTTTATTTCGCAATGTGGAACTTGCATCAAACTTTTAATTTTATATCAGATCTGAGGAAAAATACTTTTTTGAGTGCAGAGAACCAAAGTTTTACAAAAACCCAGACCTTCTATTTTTAAAGCGCATAATAAGCTTCAGAACTTTGCACAGTGAGAGCAAATTTGATGTTTGTGTTTTTGGTTACTGATTTAGGCAATCGCGTAAACCAGTTTAACCAGTCTAATGGTGAGTTT
Organism: Danionella cerebrum; assembly: GCA_007224835.1. Taxonomy (NCBI): domain Eukaryota; kingdom Metazoa; phylum Chordata; class Actinopteri; order Cypriniformes; family Danionidae; genus Danionella; species Danionella cerebrum. The sequence continues at coordinate 237,400 of SRMA01026016.1, read as the reverse complement.
AAACTACTTCAAACAAGAGCTACTAAAAAGTAGTATTTTCATTGAAAATATTCAGATAACTATAATAAATAATGGTTGTTTATTTTTGTAAATTTACAAAATGCAAAAAAAAAAAATGTCTGAATCAAATAAATATTTGGTGTTAATTCTTAAAGTTACACTTCAGGTATTTTGTAGGATATTCTTATGATCAACCAATTATACCAAACAAGTAAATGCTGGATCAACAAGGTCTCTCCCAGACAAAAATTTCAAAGTAGACCTGGGAATACGTCTGTCAACCAGTTCAGCCCAAATCTTACTCATAAAAAACAAATGATACTGGTTATCAAAAAAAAGTAATACTTGTCTTAAATAATGCTCTTCAGGCTCTGAGCTTGCTTTGGTTGAACCCATAAAACCTTTATCCAAGTGTTGTTGGAGTTTATGGTTTGGCAGTAACCCAGGAATCAGTGTTCAGCTCAAGGGGGGGGGGATGTTAACTGCACACATGAGTGGGCAAGCTTGTGATTGATTTGCAAAGATCTGGCAACCACATCTCCCACAGGAAGATATTGTGTCAGCCTTTTATGATGAATTGACACTGCATCATAGATGTGTTCAGAAGAACTGTACAATGGCCAAATAAGGAAACATCTGTCCACTTCTCTCAAGGGGTACAGAGAAGAGTCTCTGGAGTAGCAAGATCAGGATGGTTTTCGCAGTCTATCACCGGACCACATTCACTCATCATTCACACCAAATACCTACCAGATGGGTTTTTGACTGTGGTAGGACACGAGCCCAGAGCAAACACAGGCAAACTCAGAAAGGATCTGACCAGTCTCATAACCGTATAATTTATCATTGAAGTTATATCTGAAGTTATATTCTGATTTCCAGAAAAGTGACGAGATTTGTTTTTTTTTGCCAGTTGTTCACAAAAAAATGTCCATAAAATTTTAATATTATTTGTGTAAATATATGACATCACAATGAAACCTTGTGCTAAATGTCTACAAACACAAAAAATGTGTTTTTCTTAATTTGTTTTCTTTAAATGTGTTTTATATGCATTAATTGTAAAAGTAAGTTTACATCTAGACTTCCCAAAACAAATCGAAAAACAATGATGTTACAAACATAAAGGTTTAACTTTAATCTAGTTTAATAATAACTTACTATACTTGTGTTATTTCCTGATAGTGTGCTTTTTATCTTTGAAAAAATCATTCTAATGAACACATTAATTACAAATTTATGTTGGCATTTAAAGCATATGAGTACTTTATTTTAAAAAAAGTAAAGACAAAAACATATTATTCTAAAACACTGGTAGACTCATCATCCAACTCATTGAATTTGAATTTCACCAATATTTGGGCTCGTTGTTGCATCAAAGATCCATTATTCGGGCTTCTGCCTAGGATCAGGATTAGTGCGCAGAGTGCGAGGGCTGGGCTTTGTTGAAAGAGGTACAAATACGTCCATGAAATGTATTTATATTTTAAGCTTTTAAATTATATGCCATACCAATAAACACTGAACATGTTCAGTTTTGAGGACCTTGAAACATTCTCCCATTGGTCTCTGTTCCAGACCGTGTCTTCTCTGAGAGCTGTAGGATTGACAACAAGTTCCTGTCCCTGAACTACCTGGCCAGCTACATTGAGCCCCAGCCATCTACTGGCTGTGTTCTATCAGGTCCTGACCATGAGCGGGAAGTTCACATCATTGAACTCCAGGCTCCAAACTCCAGCAGGTGACTGTAGAACCACTCTACTACTGTTTTCTTGATATTTTCTTTGACATACACATGTTTGAGTTGATAATTGTGGATTTCGTATTGTAAATCTCAGTAGAGTTTACTATTGAACCCCTTGTTTGTTTAGAATGTTTGCCTACAGATAAAGAAATTGCCACGTTTAATTTGTTTGTAGGTTAATTTCAATTGTATAATACCTATTTTTGGTAATATTTCAATTGAAAAATACTGAGAAAAAAAGGTTCTAAACAGATTAGATTATAGATTATAGATTAATAGATTATATGAGTGACATTGGTGGGTGTGTTGGACTGGGAACCTTTCCAGGATGTACAACCCCATCCCCCTGCGTTTAATCCAAATGATTAATGAACGAACAACAAACGAACGAATGAACACCTATTGACAGAGTTGGCAACTTAGATTGGTGCCCTAACACTTTCTGGCCATCACACAGTTCAGACGATCTTGTAGTTGCCCAGTTAGTCGGCACACATCTCAGGAGGAATGTCCTTCCTTCAGACAAGACGAGCTGAGTTGATGAATGTTATTGAAATATGAAGATACAGCTTTATTTGGCTTTAAACATCAAAGATGCTAACAACTAACAAAACAGCATTGAGGAAAGAGATGGAGAAGTGTTGTGGGGTGGGGGGGGCAACTGGCTCTTTGAAAGTTTAAAGCAGGACAAAAAGAGAAAGTCTCCCTGCAACCTCATTTAATGACCTTGAACATTCCAAGTTGAGATGTAAGTTCTTAGAAGTAATAGGATTCCAAATAGTTTTCTATTGAATGACAGAAAGCTTTTCTCTTCTCCTAGTTCACCTCTGAACCATACAGTTGTTCATTTGACAAAATCATGTTGATTTTCGATTCATTCATTCATTCATTTTTTTTCACTAGCTTCTTTCTTGGTCATGGGGTTCCCCAGTGCACTTCAGGTAAAAGATAGGAGTACACACTGGATAGGTCACCAGTTCATCATTTTAAGTGTTGACTTGGAAACAAAAATGAAAAACAAATTGGAATTCTTCCAATTTTGCCTTGAAATTGCCCAATGGCAGAGGTGCAGTGATGCGCTGTCCAATTGTTTAAACAGTCAATGGTCATAGTGCATTTGCATGCATCATATTGTCAATATTTTTAATGAACGTCTAAAGTCAATTCCAGATAATGTATTTGACATAAAATGACACAAAACTAATGATGCTGTTGAACATGTTTTGAAGGATGCATTTCTTTGCAAATGAGTGTGTTTCATACACTGAATGAATATTTTAGGAGGATGTGATTGCTTTCTGGTGAAAATATGCGTGTCTTGAGTGTAATGTTTCTATGTATGTGTTGGTTTAGCTTGTCATTGTGTTCCCTCTCGTTCAGTGCAGTTTGTTTGGAAACGGGAACTGATGGTGTTGATTTTGGAGAACTCAGCAGGGTGAAACTCTCCATCTCTGCCAGTATCACTGGCGGTTGCTTAATAGTGACTCAAGAAATTAACAACAGATCCAAAGATATGCTTGCATTATGATGGATCCCAGTACCGTGTCCCATGAGCCCAGTGTTGTTTTCTAGGAAACCATCCAGTTTTTAATCATTTGGCCAGACTGACTGAGCAATGTTAAAACTTCAGTGTAATTTTTTCCAACATAACCGTTTCGTTCTCTCTTTCTCTCGCTCTCTGAGTAGTGCATTCCAGGTGGATGTGATTGTGGATTTAAAGCCGCTAGATGGTGACGTCCCTCTCCACCGTGACGTAGTGTTGCTCCTGAAATGTGAGAAGCCGGTGAACTGGGTGATCAAGGCTCACAGGGTCATTGGCAAACTGGATATTGTGGTATGTATTTTTGAATATGGTCCATTTGTATCTCTACAAGGACAAAATGCAGAATTTTTTGCATTAAATATAGCCAAATTAATCAATCATACTAATTATGTTAGCTTGTTATTCATCTTTTGCTTCGGACAAAAAAATTTGAATGCATCTCCTCATACATTGTTCGAGCAACAGCCATCAAATTTTGCAGAGACATCCAAACTTATCCAACTGGTTGCTATATCTTTTCAGACTGGAATTGTGGGACATCACTGAGAAAAATTTCCAATAACTTAACACAAACGTGAGAACTGAGAACCTCATAGAAACTTTTGTGGAGGTTGGCAGTCAGTACAAGATCATACCAAACACTGTGCAAAAGTATTTGAAATGGTTAAAGATTTACCATTTATTTCTAAGGCCATTGGAAATTAATTTAAAAAAGAAAAAATTAGAAAGAAATGGGGCTTTGATTTTGTCAATATTTACTCTAGGAACAAAATTTCTGAAATTATCTCAGCTTTGCAAAATCATAGAGACCTGGGGGTTGGTTTATGTTACTCAGTGTGACATTGGGAACATTACGTTTTGTAACTGACTCCCTCGTTGCAACCACACTGTTTATCATAGCAACCAAAGTAGCATATCTATATCTCATTTTGGGAATATGCTAGGGAAATGGGATATTAGTTACTCATTGTGACATTGACAGCATTGACAAACACTTTTAAAAAGCACACATATTTTTCAGGCAAACATTGTTTTAATTTAAATGTAAAAATGTTTTTACTATGCATATACAGTTTAATATTTTAGTTTTTTATGTTATGTGAAAACATTTTTGTTTAAAGCAGTGTGCAAAAGTTTTAGGCAGGTGCGAAACATATGTTGTAAACATAGATTGTTTTCAAAAGAAAAAATCTAAAGTCAATATTTGGTGTCACTGCCTTCCACATTCAAACCAGCATCAATTTCAGGAAATATAGGATTTTTTCAGGTGTATGATTGACCATAAATTTTACATATAGTTGGACCCAGAACTGAAACAGAAACAACTGTGTAGGAGGCTTAAAACTGGTTGAGGAACAGACAAAATCAGCATTATTGGATGCTGCAACAAGTTAGCTATGCATCATCAACAAGGTCTATCCCATATTCCAAAGCAGATGGGGTTCCAGATGAGCTGTTGAAGGACAAGGAAATGGGCAACACTCAGGATTGTAGATGCACTGGTTCTGCCATAAAAAAAACAACAGATGTAAGACAAATCAAGCAACGTTACAAGCAGCTCAGCACTGGCAGAGGCTTCATGGAAGATTTGCAGGAAAAAAATACATTTTTATGCATAAACATAGGAACTGTGGTGACAAGAAATGGCAGCAGATGCTCTGGACTGAAGAATGAATATTTTACATTTTTAGTGGGTTATGGGTTTCTGCAGGCATTTAACAGTTAAGCATGGGGGATGTTACTGCATTTTTTTCAGTAATTAATTTAAAATTTTGAAAGCATTCTTTGTTCAAAGCATTTTTTCACATCTGCCTAAAGCTTTTGGACTGTACTGCTGTTTTCTATCATGAAGATCGCAGCACTGAGTGGGTTGTTTTTTGCATATAAAGTGACCATGTTTTTTTCCTCAGACATCGGATACGGTCAGCCTCAGTGAAGGAACAGAGCGACTGATGCAGGTGTCCAGGACCGTCAAGCAGAGGCTGCCATCTGGATCACAGGCACTTATCCAGTGGGCAGAAGAGAATAATTTTAGCCCCGTCACATCTTATACCAGCACTCCTGTAGCCAACCACTTCAACCTGCGTCTCCGAGAGCAAGGTAAGACCAGAGGAATCAGACAAACACATGCTGGGTTCATTTTACAGTTTATGAGGAGCTAGAATATTATTGCTCAAAAATACTAGTTGTAGCTATAAAAACAACTAGTGAACCAGTTTAAGTGTAGTTGGCCATTTGAACAAGACCTAAAGGTGGTTTAGTGGATTTCAAGTTCTTTCATTCTGTTTTTGCTCAGATGTAGGGACAATGGATGAAGGAATCTTTCCCCCAGATCTGTCAATTCTGCGTAACAGCAGTCCGCTTCCAAAACCTAGTGCCAGGGACTCACCTGGACTGCCCTTCCCGTTCCTGCCAGTCATGGACCAAGATCAGTCATTTCTGCCTCTGCTGCCCTCTCACGAGGAACACTTTCATTCAGCTGGAGGTCTCGAGGAGCACCAGGCCTCGCCCAATGTGGGCTTCAGTGTGCAGTGTGAACACAACAGAATGGTGGTTAGCATTGACAAGGAAACTCTCCAGGTAGGACAACTCACAACATTTGAAACGCAAGTAATAGGATTCAAGAAAAAAGCTTTCATTAAAAGGAACAAGGCTAAATATTTAAGGTCAAGGCATCAATCTCAGAATAAATAAGCTATTAAAATATTAAGTTTTGCCTTTTAGTTCATGTAAATATTTCACTAGACTTAATAATAATTAAATAACATTCATTGAAGAAATTACCTTTTTTTTCTAAGAAGCTTGTTGTTTAAACTATTTTGATTGTTTCTTTTGTACATGGAATATGAACATAAATGTTTCATGTTTAGTTTCACACATGTTTCATGTTTAGTTTCATATTTGTATGTTGTAGAGGTGTGCACCAAACATTCATCCAAAAATGACCATTTTGAATGGTTTTCTGTTTGTACAAGAAACACATAGAACTGTGCTTTAATTTTTTGAAGTACTTGGATCAAATGATTAAGTTTTGAAGGGCTTGGAATGAAATTGAGAGATCAGTAGCCAGGGACACTTTACCTGAGAAAAAAAAACGAATAGCATGTATCATGTGTATAATATTTATACATTTTTGTGATCAATCACTAAAAAAATCCCAGATTGTTTTGGAACAACTAGTGATAGTGATGCCAGAAATCTCATTTTTTGATTAAACTTGGTTTAACAGAGGATATATCCAAATAGCAGATCAATATGGTGACGATGTGATTATGTTGTCAAGTGTCAAAAGAGTTTTCTTCTAAAGTCATGCTTTCCTATTATCCTGACAGGCCAATGGCTTTGCGAAACCTAATATCACTCTTCAGGACTCGCGGTGCAAAGCAATCTCCAACAGCAGCCATTATATCCTGGAGACGCCTCTCTCTGGCTGCCAAACCACCAAATTCCCCTTTCCACCCAGCCCAGTGGTGCTCTACATCAATTCAGTGAGTGGTCGAGCCAATATTAAATCCATATCATCCTCTTGAGAAATCTAGCCCTTACATGCTTTGCTCTTGTTCAAATTGTACTTGTTTTTTGGGGGTATTAATTACACGTGAAAATTGCTTAAAGGTCAGATGCTGATTGGTTGAGCAAAGTCTTCATAAATGAATCATACATATTTGTTTTTGATGTTAGAGGCAAGAGATTATCAGTTTCCCACTGACCCTCTGAAAATCTTTTGGAGATACTCCCAACACTTTAGTCCTAAACCAATTATACAACTGGATGACCTTCCAAATTCTTCCCCTTTACTCTGAACTGTGAGCCTCAAGGGTAATTAAAGCGATGGGTCCCTTATGGTTCAGGGAGCATCAGAGGAGGTTGTTGTCCTTGTAGTGACAACCTGGCAAGCCTTGTGCGAATTAGATTCAACAGTTCATTAACATTTGACTGTATTCACCTCTGAACCCGCAAACTGTCCTGAGTTCAGCGAGGGAGGATCGTCTTAGAATAAATGGCTTTTCCAATGAGAGGTTGTTGTTTTTTTCCCATCTGCCTCTGGGAGTTGCATTGCTGGGATACTGCATTCTCATGAATTAAAGTCAGCTTATTCATCTGCCTCGACAGACCTTTGGCAACGATACCTTCTGATCATCTATGATTGTATCTTTACTAAGCACCAGAGGGAATCCATGTTTTTTTTTGAGGATTTTATGTATAAACTTGTTGAACTTGCAATACTTTATGTTTTTTTTTTTTTTGCAGATTATCATTAGTCAATCAGAACAGAAGGATGGCAGTGGCTGGCCGGGTGATGATGAGGATATGGACCACGGAGAAGTACCACCATTGTCATCAGATAGAATTTCACCAGAAAGAGCACATCGTGCCACTCTTTTGGTATGGGAGTTAAACATACCAAACTGCTATTCATAAATGACACAACAGTAATAGTTTACCAACCTTGCAATTACATTTAAACACATTTGTTTGGGAATCAATTGACTAGTTGCATGACAACTCCAATGCAACAAAGTATATCAACATTATTCTCCATTCCCTTTCCCACTGATTTTCCCCCTTCCAATGTTGAAGATCTGTATCCATAATTTCCTTTTTTCTGTTTCTCTGGCTTCAGTTCAACTGCACGTACCGCAAGAACCAAGACAGCCTGGATGATTTTGAATCTGAGGATTTCCAATTGGACTCTTTAGATAATGTAACATTCAACATGGAACTCTATAACAACCCCTTCCACTACCCCAGCATGCAGTCCTTCCTCACCATCACAGAGAACAGGCCCATCTATGTGGAGGTGAGCGTGTATGCCTTTAAATAATGTGCTAAGATACACTAATGGTGTACTGTATGAGCTTGATTCTCATTTAAGAGATAAACTTGAAAAATTTCCTAAAATTCACCTTTTTTTGGATTGAATTAAGACGTGTTTTTTTTTTTTTGCAAGCTTATAATTTGTCAAAAAATAGTTTGACAGATGCATAAAAAATGACGTGTGTCTCCTCATGTATCAATGTTGCGTAGACACAAAAACCCGATGTACGTCAGCTTTCACATTCAAGATTTAACTTTTGTAATAGAAAAATCTATTTTATAATTTTTTGTCTGGTTAATTTCTGAGATGGAACTGGAAGTTACATCACAAGCAGGAAGTTACATCACAACCAGGAATCTACAAGCTTTTTACAAAAAGTTGCTAAGAGACCTTTGACCTCTTTCCTGGTTTTGACTCTCAAAAAGCCAGTTAGCTCTTCCCCCCCAGCTACTTTGTCTCTCTCTTTCCTCAATCCAGCATTGTATTTAACTGTTGGCATCTTAAGTATTCAAGCTAAATTAAGCTGTGTTTTCTGTTAAATCTTCTTAAACCTTGCTTTCAGAGTCTTCTGCATTGGGTTATGAATTATTATTCAATAACAAATAATATTATTATTCATGTGATTATGACTAATAATGTTATTAAAACACAAAGGTATTTTTTGTAAATATGTGTTTTCTCTATTTTATTTAAGGACTGGAATGATAGTCTTAAAATAAAAGTTAAAGTGCGGAAAAAAAAAATCCAAGAGATTCTCGAACCTGTGTCATCTGAAACAAAAATCATGTTGTGTGCCAAGTGCTCTACCACACGTAGACCTAGCTTAGAACAAAAGACGTATGTTATTCTATTGCTTTTGTGATTTGCTCGATTTACAAAAAAAGATATGTCATAAAACATATGACATAATTAGCATTTCTCTTTTTGAATTCCACATTCCAAAACTAATTATTTTGTCATTTCTGTGGTTTTCAGAACATTAAAATTGACTTCAAACTCTCAAATTAAATTTACCCTATTATTCAACTGTGGAAGACAAAGTTAAATAAAATAAAATAAAATAATTAAATGATTCATAATTAAAATAATTTCCTTCTTTTTAAACTGATGCTAAAATCTCTAGGAATTCAGTTTCTGTAAAGCTGCGTTCATTGCTTGAGTCATGCTTCTTTGCTCTGTCCATTTCACATTTAAGTGAACTCATTAACATATTTAAATGTATGCAAATGAGTCGCTTGAAAGGATGGGATTTTCATATTTTGCATGACGCTCTTTTTCACATTGATTGGGATGTACAACAAGAATCTACCTGGGAACTTTTGTGCATAAGAACCTTTCTAGCTTTGTATGTATGCAATGTTTGAATAAGAAATCCTGGCAAATATTACTACATGAAGCCCCTGAAGTTTTGTGGCCCTGTTTGTTTTCTAGTTAACTCATGGAAACTATGGGGCAGTGGGTTCTTTCTTTTCATTCAAGTGTTCCCGATAGAAAAGATTCATTTGTGGTTGAAGAAAACCGCCTCCAGTGTCTTAACCACATTATCAAGATGATCTTTGAATCAGACATTATATAGAAAAACAGAGTCTCTGCCAAAAGCCTTTGAAACATAAGATGTGCTTTTAGCCTTTGACCACAACGTGTGTTTCTCATTGTGTTTGGGTTCTGGAGCCTGGGTTCTGAGAGTCCAATCAGATATTGTCCTGAGATCATGAGCTTTGCACATTTATAGATGCTATAGAAGGAGGCTGCAGTTCCAGATTAATGTAAATAAAGGAACAGCAAGAGAAAGATGTTAATTGGTTGGATGCAGGTCTTCCATTATGTCTAGAAGCACACAGATGGACACAAGACAAAAACAGAATACACTTGACAGGAAGTGGCATAAACGTTTTGAAGATATGTTTATCCTGGAAAAACTGGAATACTGCTTGAACCTCCTTGGCCCAGTGATGCAAAGGAAGAGGAATGTGATGTTTTAACAGCTCTTATCTGTTACACATGCAATTTGGCAACTGCAGAACAGCCAGACTTTGCTAAATTATTCATAAAATTGTATTTGACGCACAAACATGACGTCAGAGTTTTTTTGGAACGATGAGTACTCTGACAGTGTTTCTTTAGAAGCCATAAAACAAACTGACAGCTGTGATTGAAACTTATATTAGAGATGGTTTGTAGGGAAAAAATATCAATAAAAAGGTGCAAAAGACGTCACTGAACTCCAAAAGAACATAAATGTTCCCATCTATATCTATCTCATACTTTGTGAATCACCTTTTGATGAAAAACTCTTAAAACAAAATCAAGACTGTTTTCTTGTTTTCTTTGTATTATTTGAAATTAAAATCTACCTTTTCTTTTTTAACAGAGTTATGTGACTTTTCTCTGCAGATTTCAGCCACAAAAGCTGACCCCAGCCTTGGGTTCATGATCCAGACGTGCATCATATCTCCAAACTCAGATCCTCTGGTGCAGTCAGACTATGTTGTTATAGAGAACATCTGTCCCAAAGATGACTCTGTGCTGTATTACCCTCAGAGAAGCGATTTCCCAATTCCCCATGCTCAGATGGACAAAAAACGATTCAGTTTCACCTACAAATCCAAATTTAACGTCTCACTGCTCTTCCTGCACTGTGAGATGTCCCTCTGCTCCAGACGAAACGACAAGGGTTCACAACTGCCAGAGGTACTTGAAAAGTTCACCTTGCACTTCTGAGCCTAGTTGATGGAAGCTTTGTGTATATACTGATATGATATGATCATATACTATATATACTGATATGATCTAAATGGAAAAAATATGGTCAGAATGAGGGTACTTTATAATGCAAAATCAGCTTTTCTGAGATGTCCATTGTTGTTCACCAATTCCAATGATACCCTCGTTATTCCCTAACGTCAGAGCCACAATTTAAGAGAATGATGCTAGAATATTAAAACCTACAGTACTAAGCAAATGATTTAGGTGAACACAGGATGCTGTAAACAAAGAACACTTTCAGAAAAATCAGATCCATCAAATCCATATCAATACAGCATCAATTCTTATAGGTACACTAGGACAAAGTCAGGGACTCTGTTGGATTAAAGTCAGGTGTATGATCCACTTATTCTATGGGTGCTAATGATAATATCACATGTAAGTTAAAATCTGTTATAAACTGAATCAGAAACAGCTGTGTAGGAGGATTAAAACAATGTGAGGAACAGCCAAACTCTGCCACCAAGGTGACCCAAACAAAGATTTCAAAGCAGTTTACAGTTTCAAGATGTGCTCTTCAAAAATGACCAACATTGAGCATCATAGATGCAGGAGAAACCTGCACAGCAGATAGATAACACATCAGGAAAATTACTGAAGATGAACTGCGCCACCAGTTCAGAGCTGGCAGACACCAGTGTGACAATAGAGCATTCATCTATTGTCTGAAGAAATCTGTCCAGAAATGGTTTTCATTGAACAAGCCAAGAGGCCATACCTCTGACATATGAACAAAGCCAAGGGACTCATGCACAAAATCATGGATGTTAAATATTTGGCTGTTGCAGAAAAAAAATGTGTGACTATGTGCATGGTTGAATGTCTGGGGCTGCATTTCTGCAAAGGAAGTTGGAGATTTTTTCAGCATTAATGGTGTTTTCAATGGAGAGAACTACAGGCAGAGACTTATCCCGTGGCATATCGGACTATATGGTATGTCGACCAACTATGGTCCCTGTTTGGAATTTTCTTGTATTATTACCTGACTCTGAATGACCACGTACCATAATTCATGGTCGCTCTAGACCAGAGATGGACTAGATAAAGATGACTATTTAGAGTCCTTAATCCAGATTCCAATTACTTCTTTTAGAGTTTCCATCTAGAAAACAATTAAATATAAAAAAATCTGTAAAGTAAAATACATTGAGGTTAAGTGTGATGTAGATGTTCAAACTGGAGTGACATCATGTGTGAGCTGATCAGTACCAGATACGGGGTTATGAGAAATCGACTGCGTGTGACAGTAGGTTCAGAGGAGACCATTCATCGAATGCATTACTTTATCAGAGCAATGACTCACATCAAACCTTCCAAGTGGAAACAGACTCACGCAACTCAATTTAAACAATTTGTCAGTAAAAAGGCATAAATTAAAAGCGAGTTGTACTATTGTCAGTATTTGCAGAAAATAAATTAGATGTCCTGTGGATGTTTGATTTCAAGCAGATGAGGATTTATCAAGTTTCTCACTGTCAGAGCACAGGCATGCAATTAACTTCCGACCGTAGGCCACATTTACTTTATTACAGGTATTTCACAAGTGTACATTTTTAAAATTCATGTTTGCAGTCTAATTGAATTTGTCGTCAATCTTTGAAGTTGATTAAGGATTCATTGCTTTGGCACAGGTCACTGTTCAACAGCTGCGAACATTACTGAGAGAGCAGGATGTGTAAATCTCAACAACCATTCATAGAGAAAAAAAAAATCTCCTTTTTAAGTTCCCTTCCTCATTGCTGCTCATAATCTTTTTAATCACTTGAAATTTCACTGGTTTAATCATCAAAGTGCACCTTACTTTTGTTTATATCTCACCTAACACAGTTGTGAGCATGACTCATCGTTTGCTTGGTGATGTTTACTCTTCTCTCATAATCTGGATGATGATAAGAGATGTGGGACGTCAAACTTTATAAACTGTTGAGGAAATTAAATCCAACATCTTGCGTATTCAGTTTGGCTCAAGGAAAGTTTGGTGACGACAACCCGGCGGCTTTAATGCCTTTCAAAGAGCAAATGTTAAACATCATGAGCGAAGTGGATGGTCTGGTGGGCTCACTGAGAGTGTTGTTAGAAGCAGTACAGCATTTCTGTGCACAGTTAAATAATAATTACTGTGTCATAACAACTGGCGGTGCAAGAAGTGCAAGGTCTCAAAGTATTAAAAATGGGTTAAATTAATAATAAACCTATATAACAGACTCCAAAATGTGACCTTTCCTCTTAACAAAGGAAATGTGACCACTGTGTTTGGGGTATTTTAGGTTTATAAGGTTTAGGTTTAGGTTTAGCTAAAATTGAAGTAATGATAATATTTCAGTGTTTTTAATCATTGTTGAGCAGAAATGCTAATAAATCACCCATTGAGTTGTACAAGATCCCATTGAGTGATGATGAAATAACATTTAACTGTTTAGGAGAGCAAATACATACTATCTGAGTATAGTGCACTTTACCCTATACATTGTCTTGTATATAAACCTGATTTCTGTTATAAACTCTTAATTCTATCTAAGAATAGTATTTTTTATCTACAATAGTATTTTTATCTATAAAACTGAGTTTACACTTGAATCTCAACATAAAGTTTGTGCTTCTCTCTTTGTAGTGCATGTTACCAGATGAAGCCTGCACTTCACTCGGTGTGGAGAGCATCCTACGCATGATGATGAACACCAAGACCTTCACCAAACCAATGGTGGTCATCTCTGACAACAGTCCTGTCACTACTAAAACCCCTTTGGAAGAAATCCCACCTCGACCAGGTAAGCTAGACATCACCCATATATATGCAAAACACATGAATAATGGATGTCTGAAATAATGCAACAAAAAAATGCTATTTAAATAAACATGCCTTTAAATATTCTCTAAAACACCAAAGTGTGATGTTGGCTTGTAAAAATAGTGTTTACAAATATTTTTATGAACAAAATGGAATGGTTTCTGAGGAATAATTGTGGGTTGCTATGGAGGAGTCAGATATATCATTACAAAGTTTTCCGTTCTAAAATGATTCATATAAACCAACCCTCATGTCCCTTTGATTTTTCTTAGCTGAGATAGTGATGTGCCAAATTGGTTGCTATGGTAAACAGCCAGGTTGCTATGGAGGGGGCAGTGTCATGATATAAAGTTTCATTTGTCACTATAAGTTATACAAACCAACCCTCAGGTTTGAATCATTTACCAAAGCTGAAAATTTGGTTGCTAGTATAAGCATTTTGGTTGCTAGGTAGCTGTCAATCATCCAAATTTTAATTTGTTACTATGCCTAACATAAACAAACCCCCGTTTCTCTTTGATGTTTTCTCTTGAAGGTATTTTTGTTGCCTTTTCCTATTTATTTTCAATGGCTATTATAACTCAGTGGTACAATTGAAACTATTCTAGAGACTTATATTTGGACAGTTGTTGGTATGTTCTCGCATGGACTGATAACCTCCACAAGTGTGTTCTGTCGGAAGTTTCTTCCTGTTTGAGTTACAGTTTTACAGAATTTTCACCTCATATTAAGTTAAGACTTCCCAGAATTCTCAGCAATTTTCCCGAAATTATATATCAACCTGAAAAGATATAGCACAGTCCTAGTCACCATATAAGATATCTTGACAAAGTTTGGTGGCTGTAGCTCAGATCTAGGAGGAGAACATTTTTTTTTTTACACGTCAACATTATAACATGCAAAAATTATTTATGTTTAACATTATTGATTATGATTATTATTATTATTGAAGAATGCTAAAAGTGAAATTATGATGATAACTATTATAATAATGATTATTGAACTTGAACATTATCATGAACTCTCGTTTACCCTGTACAAGTGCTGTCACCCACCAGAAGTGTTTATATAGCGCAGTAAAATGACTACCTTGCAGGAAAGTGTAGTTTTTGTTTTGTATGAGATCCTGTGCGCAAATATTACACTGATTTTCCATCAATGAATCAGTTATGGACAAAAAAAAAACTTTCCTTTATTTTGATTTAGTTTATCAAAGCCTGGTTTGCATTGCTACCACTCAGTTCTGCACCTTGCATGTTCTCCTCATACTATAATGGGTTCAAGTCAAAATTCTAAGAGCAAAAAATACTTCAGGTGGATTTGGAAATTGTAAAAAGGCAGCAAGTCACATTGAGTTGGAATAGAAATCCAACTCGCCTGTGTAAAAGATGAATAAATAAAAATTTTTAATTGCTTTTAAATACAGAGTTTAACATGCAAATACTGGCTTTAATATTCTGTGAGTTCATTAACTGCCTCTGATCTTACAGTGGTAATAAAATAACATTTTATTCTGTTTAGTTTTTATTCTGTTTAAAAGTTTCCGTTTTTTCAAAACAGAAAAAATCTAGACATAAAAAGTAACTGTAAAGATTAGCCCTTATTTCAAACACCCAAGAGGAGATCTTGGGTGGTGGTGACGGCATTGAATTTTTATCCAAGTCATTAAGGCTGGTTCATTTATGTCTCTCAAAGATACTTCACAGGGATTGTGGGACGTGTATCTCAGCCAAACTACAGTATGAGGCAAGCCCAGCACAGCAGATCCCTGGCGCAGAGGGTCTATAGCTGACATTACTGAAGTTCTTGCTGGAATGAAGCTCCTCCAAACACACTTTTTTTCCTCAGTTTCCCATTTTCTTCCTCTTGCAAGCCATATATAAAGGGACACAGTACAAAGTGAGCTTTTTGGTTTAATATTCCTGGCTTAATGGAGTAGTTTATACAATGCAAGGATTTTTTTATATTGTTTGGACAAATTAAGTGTGTTATACAAAAAATTCTAAATTCATATTTGTTACTCCATTTCTAAGCTTGAACTGTGATCTTGCGAAGATTTAGAGAAATACAAAGAAAAATAAGTGAGGATTGTAAGCTTTTTATTATGCTAAAGACTAAATCATAAAGAGGGAGAGGGAGAAGAGTACTCTTTCTTGTTCTAGCAGAACGCTCCAGTGATAGTCTCTCATCAGTTTATCAGAAGCATGAAATCCTCTAGCTGCTCTTTCTCAGAATAGCCTCTATTGTGCATGGGATCCTGGCACAGGACCAGATGGGCACATAGACTCTATTGTGCTCTGTGATCAGAGATCATTAGAGGTAATTAGATTTCTGAAAGTCATTCAGTCTGTGGCACTAGTTCAAGGAGACCCTGGGATGCTGGAGTATAGCTCGGAGGAAGCATATGCTTTTATTTTATAAAGTCACTAAATAAGTTCTCCACACAGCAACTAAACATCAGGAACCACATCACAGCTTTTATCTATCATTAAATTGCAGACGTCTGAAATGAAAAATAAATCCAGAGAAGACCATCATTAAAAGCAGAACCATTTGTAATATACCATAGATAGTAATCTTTATATTTGTAACATTCTAAAAACAGCGTGTAGATAAAGAGAGAGGCAGATAAATATTTGATACACTGCTGATTCATTGAGCACTTACAAAGATTGCAAAAAAATAACCATCAACCTACTATAGAGAAAACTGTGAGAGAATAAATACATTATTTATATGAATTAAAATCTTACTTAAGAGCTCACAAACTTAATATTTGGTACATAATTCCAATTGCAATTTTTTTTTTTTAAGTAGGAATGACCCTTTAATTTTGACTTATATAATGTGTAGATTTCAAAAAGGTTATTAGCTTTGAAAGCTTTGAAAAGGTTATTTATTTTGTGCTTTAAACGAATAATACAAGAGTTATGACACATTGTTTGCAATTCAAACTAAAATGTAAGAAAATGCACAATAATCTTTCAGTTTGGTTTTACAGACCCAAAATCAGTGCCATTGGTGCCATTTAGTGATTAAAAGAAGGGATAACCCTTGGAGTTATAAGACCTGGGATATGGCTTGGGATTTGGCTTTAACACAAAAAAGCATAACGGCAAAAAGTGTTTATAACAGTGTATAAGGTTTAGAAATCATTTTTTATACATTTTTCACATTGTTTTGACCTAGCCTTTGCTTTTTGGGGGGATTTATCGAGTTGTATTTTCTCTCACCACTTTAAATTTTTTAGATTTTTGCAGCAGAAACATATAGTTTTTTTGTACACTTTCAGGTTTGCTGTGTAACTGTATAATGTAATGACAAAATATTTGTTAAAAAAAGAATCTGGGGTGGTACTAAAAAAAGGTAAAGCATTCCCACTAAAAACGGTTTAAAGGTAATATATTAGAGCAAATTGTAAAGTAGTAAAAACGATCAAAAAGGCCCCTGACTTCTAAGGGTTAACCCATAACTACAGGAATAATTTTAGCTTCTCTCAGCGTCTTTCAGGTGTTGGGGCTTCACACATAGTTTATCTTTCTCCAAATATTTTCTATCAGGCTTCAGTCTGAAAACTGATTTGTCCTCTTCAAGATTTTGTAATTCTTCTTATGGAGCCACTTTTAATTATCCTGATTGAATGTTTTGGCCATTGTCATGCTGGAAGTGTCAGTATTCCATTGACCTGTCCCCAGCCCCGTATAGAAATGTACTGTTTATTGTTTATTATAATTTTTCAAATATATATTTATTTGTTAGATTTCCTGACATGCAAAAAGGTTTGCACAGGAGTGACCAGGTGAACTACTATAGTATTTAATGAACAAATGTGAAGAAACGGAACACTGGGATACAACACAACATTCAAAAACAACTGACAAAGAAACACAGGGAACTATATAAACAAGATAATCGGGACTTGCAGGACACAGGTGTGAACAATAAACAGGAGTGCTGGCAGGTAGAAGACTGAGGATGAGGACCGTTTGGTAGATTTTATTTTTTTATTCAAACTATTATTTTTTTATTTAGTCAAACATGCAGATTTTATTGTATGTATTTTATGTAACAAATAATTATTAAACTCTAGTAAAATAATTTCTAACATCACTCATTTGCTGTTTTTGGCTTCCTCTTGCAGGAATCATATACGTCTTGGATACCCCAACTGTGGTGGGCATCGCATTTGCCGCCTTTGTGATCGGAGCCCTTTTGACTGGAGCTCTATGGTTCATCTACTCACATACAGGTACTCACACATACTAACATACCCTCTTCAAATTAATTATTACATAAGGAACCATCTATCAGACTGTCAAAATCAAGACAGGAAGCACTCATTTCAGATCACTTATACATTCTCCTAGCAGATGCTTGGCGATATTATGGGTACAATAGCCCAAATGGAGCCTGGATTTCCCCTTGTCCACTGCAAGAGTGTCCCCAGGGCTCACAGGAAAATGCATATTCAATCCTCCGACTGAATGCCAAGATCCAGCACGTCTCTATTCCCTGTTTTGCCCGGGTGTTGCCAAGACAACTCCCTCTTTTGAAGGTTAAGAGGAAGTGAACTCTTTCTGAGCCCTTGTTTCCGTCCATTTGAAATCCTGCTGGATTTTGTCCTTAATGCCTTTGACCCGCTACTGGTTCATGGCATGTGTTTGAAGGGAGTGCTGTTTTAAACACCAACCTGAATCAGTGCTGGGGATCAAAGTCGTTCTTGTTTTAGCTTTTTTTCAGGTTTCATCATGTATATTTTGGATTTAGTTATCTCATGACATAAAGGAGACAAGTTTAGCTTTTGTTTTTATTGCAGATTTCTTTCAAACTCATAAATCAGTGTAGTTTTATCAATAGAGCCTGTTATGACCTTATCCAACTGGTTTTCAACTCCAGATTTGTAGATCGAGTAACTCCAAGAGACTTTAAGAGTTTCAACTCCTGGAATCAATTTTTAAAAGTAGCTTTCTTGGTTGGATAAATGGGCATTCCTAAATTCTTACTATTAAATTGAAAACAATAATAAATCTCAGAGCACTTCTTGGCATGTGTTTTCCATTATGTTTTTTTTTATATAGTGATTGGTTTATATCAGACCTGTTTCTTTACAGCCTTGTAAAATGTTCAAACATGTTTTTAAAATAACCCAACATGGAATCATTTTTTTAGAACTAGTGTTTACCACGAACCCTTTTCATGTTTTGAACTTTTTTCCACTCTGGTAAGATTTTTTTTTTTATTTTATTTGAGTTGAAAAAAAAAGACTACATATTTAAAAACAAGTATTACAGTGTTTCTATAACACTGTACTGCAATAAACTACAGTACAATTCTAAGCTAAACTAAAGTACACTATATCTCATTGCACTGTACTACATCTCACTCCACTACACAATATGTTTTATAAAGCACTACATTAAACTATTCTGTACAAAACCAGAGCATACTAAACTATCCCTCACTTTATGATAAGCTAAACTGCTCTGCCCTTTACCATTCCATACTGTAATGTACTACACTGCACACCACACTATACAATGTTATACTATACAACTTCTTCTTTTCCTTTCGGCTGTTCCCAGTTTAGGGGTCGCCACAGCGAATCATCCTTTTCCACCTAACTCTGTCCTCAGTATCATCTACTCTTGCACTAACTTCATGTCCTCTTTCAGTACATCCATATATCTCGTCTTTGGCCTTCCTCTTGACCTCCTGCCTGGCATCTTCATCTCCAACATCCTTCTACCAATATAACCACTATCCCTCCTCTGCACATGTCCAAACCATCTCAATCTGGCCTCTCTGACTTTGTCAATGTTATACTATACAACACTATATCAAATTGCTCTGCATCACTTTATATTACATTATACTACACTATACTTTACTCTACTGTACTGTGCCACAATTTCCTCCAGTATATTATAAAACACTATATCAAATTGCACTGCATCACTCAATACTAAACTATTCTATACTCCACTATATGGTACTGTACCATACTGTACTGCGCCACAATTCACTCCGATATATTATACAACACTATAAGAAGCTGCAGAGCATCACTATACTACACTTTACCATACTGTACTTTGCAGAAATTCACTCCAATATACTATATTATGCTAAACTATACCGTACTGCGCCACAATTCACTCCGATAAAGTACACCACACTATAACAAATTCCAGAGCATCACTATACTACACTATACTGTACTGTACTATACTGTTCTCCATTTCTATGCTGTGCTGTACACAAACCTCTTATACTCTATAAATCACTATACTATACTAAATCTCACCAGAATATACTGTGTACTACGGTGTACTGTTCACTACACCATAATGATTTGGACTCTTCTATGCCATACTGCCATTAGATACTGAACTTGCAATACTGTTATATGATTTACAATAGCTCACTATACTGGATCTCACCACACTGTTTTATACTATACCTACCTTACAAATAAAATAAATAATAGTTCTATAATTTTTCATTCCAAATAAAAAATATAAACATACATAATTCTGTACGATAGAAGTACCGAGGCCATTTCTACGTTTCTACCGAGGCCTATTCTAGGGAAATGTGTGAGGAATTTAATGGCAGTGTGCGAGAGAACAGCTCCCGTAATCCTGTCACCATCGCTGTTATAGATCACACTGAGAGGTTAAGCACGCTGCCCCTGCACACACTGCTGGGGAGTTACACAATCACATAGCGTGTTTGTGGGGATGAGGTCAACAAGTCACCATCACACTTTTCCTCAAATGCATTCCGAGAAAGTCACAGAAAACCATCTCCTTTCAAATGAAAGTTTCAGCAAACTAAACCGTATAAATGTAAGACACTTAAAACGTCTTTGTTTAATTATTAATTAGAATTATTTCTTTGTTTATAATAACCAGATTCAATTATTTAAGTGCACGCTACTCCAACAGGTTGGTAGTGCTGTTACCCTTTGATGTCATGAAGTCTGATCTAGGGATGATTAATGGGAGAATGCAAGTCTTAAATTGTGAGAGAGGATGCAGGATGAAGAAACAGGCTTAATATAGCTGGAGCTCCACTTCTCTGGCACGTATTAGTAGTCCAGGGGCCGATAACAGGAAAGCGAACACGCGTCCAATGCTTCCTTGAAGAGAAGCACATGGAAACATGGGAACCACACATCTAGTAATGTAAAAAGTTTTAGTTGGAAGTGTTGATATTTCTGTTCATCGATAAACAAAATGCAGTCAACGAGCAAAAGAGGAATCCATATCAAATCAGTATTTGCTAGTATTCTCGCACACTTTTTTTTTATTGAAATCTTTTTGCTCTTCTTTACACTGACGATGCTTCTTAATTATTTTGCCTGAGTTTGGGATCATAATCCTGCTGTAGAATCATACTCCTGATGCTTTTGCCTAATGGATGAGTAGCTACCATCAGCATTGATAACACCACTAATCCTGGACAAATCTCCAACCTCCTTTGCAAAAATGCAGCTTTGAACATTCACGCAACCTCCTTCATGCTTCATTTTGCTTGCAGACAATCTTTATTGTACTTCTCCCCAGAACTTTGACAAAACGAAATTGTCTTCTGGTGCAGCACAATATTTTGTTAAATATAATCACTTTTCAGTCCAGAGCACCTGCTTCCATTTTTCTGCACCCCAATTTCTATGTCTTCATATATACTCTTGTTCCCATATTGAAGGTATGGTTTCCATGAATACATTTCCAGACAGTAGATTGATGTACATAGGTCCCACAGGTTTCTGCTAGTTCTGAGCTGATGGAACTGCTGGACATCTTCTTATTGAAGGAAACTAAGCTTGATGTTCTTTTCATCTTTAGGCGGACCACTTCCAAGGCTGACCAATGCATTTATGATCCTCAACACTGTGGTTTCTTCATGCTTCTTAAAAATAGCACGCCTTGAAATCCCAGTCTGCTTTAAAATCTTTGTCTTGGAGAGACCTTGTTGATGCAGTATAACTACCTTGTGTCTTGTTGCTGTGCTCAATCCTGCTAGAAACTCAACATGATTTGGATAGCAGAGATTAGCTGTTTTGGGCAGTTTTAAGCCTCCTACACTCATTGTGGTCTTTTGGTCAAGTGTAAAAAAAATCTGATAAAATTAAAAAAAAAAAAAAGTTCATTCCAGACAAGGTCTCTTGAAGTGCATTCTAACTTGAGGAATGTTTACATCAATCTAAACCAAAACCAAGTGAAGACAAAGAGAAAATTAAACAGATACGAACCTTGGTTCAATATCTTTTTGCTTACCTTGTTAAATTGTTTTTGTTAGTAAGATATTTGATCAAACTGACAATTTTTTTGTTGAAATCCAAAATAGTGGTAATCAACGATGATTAGAAGATAAGTAACAACACAAACATGCGAAATGTCAAGAATACAAGAAAATTAAGGCTATACTTAAAAAAAACCCAAATGTAAACGGCTTTTAAAATTATACAATTATATTTTGTTGTATTGTCATTGGCACTGACTTTCTGTGTTTCTTTTCCACAGGTGGCTCAGCGGGTCGCCAGGCACAGGTAGTGGCAAAGGGTCTGCCCACATCTGAGAACAGCAGTGCAGCTCACAGTATTGGCAGCACACAGAGCACACCCTGCTCCAGCAGCAGTAATGCATAGAGAACGTCTTCCCCCACCCACACTCAGTTCACCTTTATACACTCCACAATTAAAACACTTCATTTCCTGTCAAATCCTGAGAAGACCAGGATTATACTTTCACCATTTATGCTGAAGTGTGACAGGCTTTAGAAGTGTGAATATACAACCCCATGAAATGAGCTGCAAGTTGAGGTGAGGGAAATATCAAAATCAAGTTTTACATATTGTGTTTTCTTCCAAACGCTCGTTTGTTTTATGATGATAGCCTTGAAGGCTGTCGAGAGGAACAGCAAGAACTGTGAAGTAAACCGATGAAACATACTTCAGATCATTTTTATCATTTAAATTAATTTTGATGAAAAAAAGTGTTTAGTCTTGAAAACTATAAAAACTTTACTACATACTTAACATTTGACTTATAATTCTGTTGGCTCCAGAAGCCATTAAGATTTCCTTTCTGTTAATCAAGCCTAATCATATCATGGTATATTGTAAAATAATGTATATTCTGTGAATATTGTGTTAAATTCATATATATATTTAAGACGAAAATAAGTGCTTTAGCTAAAACCAAATATTTATCAAAACTCAATAGATTTTTATTCATAAAGATCTTTATAAAGAATTATATTAATGAATTTACATGTTTGCACAAATTCTTTCCCGTGAAAAGCATTTAAAATAATGTTTAAACATAATAATGGAAAGAAGAATATTGTAGATAGATTTGTAATGTTTGTTGTTTGCCACTATTTGAGTCTTTGAGACAATTTTACTAATGATGATAAGCAGAGTAGGGACATTTAGATTGTACAGAATGGGGTTTTCAAATGCTGGCCATTGTAATTCAACAATAGTGTAAGAAGTGTAATTTTAAGAATATAGAGATTTGTATTTTGATATTTTCTACCTAAATTACAAATGATATTTTTGTTGAGAATTTTGAAACAGTGTTTATTCACAAAAGATGTAAATAATGATGCCAAAGAAAGGTCAATTCCTCTCTGTCGAGACAGTTATGGCAACCCTCTAATGTGTATGTTTAGGTACTAACCCACCACTGAAGTGAAGACAAAAGCAGCATTTCTCAAAATATCTTCATATTTCCTCTTGCTGAGTGTGGATGTGAAGATATTGGTATCTGAATGCAAAGCCAGCACAACCCCACCGTCAAAACCTGACATGAATGTTCAAACATTGCCAGTGCCTTGATTCTTTTACATTTATTTTTCAAGTTAGGCAAGAAGGGAAGTGGCTTTTGCTTTGGTTTGCATTGTTTCAAGCACAGTATAAACCCGCCGATGTGAAAAGCTGCCAAAGCCTGTGCATCTTGTTTGTTGAGTTCAGTATGGAATTATTACTGTGACAGTAAAAATCAATGAAATAACTGGACATTTCCAGGACATTGTTAAAAGGGGTGGCCATGCCTTTGTTTGAACCAAAATGTGGCTGATGCCATTATTTACACAATCCCCATATAATGAGGAATCATCCTGCTTTTTATTCAATATTAAAATATGCAACAGCCTCTAAATTGAGCCATTCTCAATTAGCCTTGTTTATGACATCACAAACCATAGAATCTCGTGTTTTATTCACGGTTAATCCACCAGTCGTGTGCTGTAATCTCTCCTTGATGTAAAAATCTGCTTCATTTTTTTTTACATAATCTTCTAAGCATTTGTTGAGATGTTCTGTTAAACAACATACCGTAATTGTTTTCATGTGAAGACACACGTTTTATTTGTGGAGGAAATTTTCTTTTCTTCCTCATAATTTCAGAGTGGTAAGTTTTTTCACCCATTTTGATAAGATCCATTTTTGAGAAAGATTCAGTATGTTATAGACTTCATGTAAATACCTTATCATATCAGCGGTTAACCCCTTTAGGAATGAACTAGATGTTCAATTAAAACCATACAAATTTAACTAAAACATATAAATAGTTTATGTTTAAATCGTTATGCTCTTTAAATTTCATTCATTTTTACTGCCACATGTCTCTTTTCATGCACCCTGTACAGAACCTATAGAATGTATTCTATTTTGTTGTAAACATGTATAATTGTCGTCTGCAAGAGGAAAGAGAATTAGGATTTGTAAAGTTCTATTTTTCCAGAGATATATTCATAGAGCAACCCTATAATTTTATCTCCATACTGTGAATTTTTGTGGGCATAATTCTATAAAAAATGTAGTTTTCTCTGAATTCTAATATAGTTCTGAATGTGTATGTGAGCAAAACTCTCATATATTCTTGATATATTCACATAAAAAAGAGCTTTTATTGTAGATACATTTTTTACAGATATCTTTTTATATCAGAACATTATATATATGGGATACCAAATATATTTCGATGATCCAAATATGGGAAATTCACCAAAACATAAAAGCTCTTTTTTTCGAGGGGATCTTTTTCTTTATGTAAAAAAAATGGTTTAAAATTTTTCCATAGTTTGGAACCATTTTAGTTTTGGTGAAAATCTCTTTAAAATGTTTACAGCTGAAGTGTCTGGGTGCAGTTGCTCACGGCGTGCTCTCTCTGTATTGTTTGTAACATTTGTATGAACAGCTATATTGTACTTTGACTTCAAGGAGGATGAATCTCTGTTTGCTTTATTCAAGAGTCATTTAATGGCTGTCGGAGAAATTATTTGGCTAAAGCTTTCCCTCTCATTCCAGGAAACATTTTTTTCTTGTGATAAACTCTTTCTTGCACGCTGCTTTGTGTTACGCAGTGATTTTCTTGTGTTGAATGTTGAACCTGAATGTGTTTTTTTCTGTCTGTTATCTACCTCATTTATGTACTTGTCTATATGTCTATCTTTACCTTTCAAATATTCCACTGTCCATAATGTGTACAGTTTGAAGTTACAGAAAATATATGACATCAAGTATTTTTTTTCCTATAACTCACTCCATTTCAGCTGTGAAATAGAGGCTCTGAAGCTAAATGATTTCTGACTGTTTTGTATTGGCATTTGTTGGTCGTGATGTAAATGCTGTAAATATGCATGCTCTTTGTATGCTCTGTATATACCAAAATACATCCTTGTAATCTTTTGAGTGTTTTACATTTATCTCGGCTTCTTTGATTGTCTACACAAATGAATTGCTTCAAAACATGTTCAACCCCTTCGAAGATGGGAAACAAATATATTCCAATGAAATAATTTTCAGTTTCAGCTGCATGCTACCCATTTTATTTAATTAATATACATTTCTTATTTTATATCCTAGCCTCAATTATAAAGAAGAGGTTTCTTCTGTTCATCCGAATGGTTAGTTCAGTGTTAGCTTTGAAGTTAAGTAGAACAAGGCAATCTTTACTCAAATATACCTTAGATTTCATCAACTAGTGACATTTGAATGCTTAACACAAATGGAATACTGAGTTTAGGCAAAATATCCAGAATGTATTCTGCACTAGATTTGAGAAAAAGAAAATAACGTTATTGGTGAGCTCACTTTCAATGACATTTCAAATGACATCATCACCAGGGGAATAATGTAGAGTAAGATTTGATTAACACACTGATATTGATCAAATATTCATAACGATAACAGTACAGTAATACTGTTTTTCAAAATGTTTTATTATCCTTTCCCTGAAGTGATTTTTTTTTTGTTATTCCAGATGGCCAAATGGCTCCTGAGGAACTTTAATTTTGAGGGGATTGCTTTATTCGGAACAGACGTTGTGTTCTTAAAATCTCTCAGGCACTCTATTCTTCAGATGAGAAAGAAGTATTGCTGGCATTCACAATTGAGATACTAGTCATAAAATACATACTTTGTAAAGTCACAAATTGGGCTGCTATTGAAAGCATTATTCCTAAACATAAAGTGCAAAATACTGTATTTAGTCAAGTTTGGAACACCAAACTGAAAAAAAGACATTTTCTCATTCTCTCTCATTGTGGTTTGTACACCACATGCTTTCATTTTTTGGTGTGAAAGTAAACCTTTCTTTGTGGAAAAACTAAACAAACTGATTGAGCTGTTGAAAAATGCCATTACTTTTAGGTAACAATGTAATCATTTGTCACAACTGTGAAGGATGAGGAAGTCCAAACTCGGGATTATTCTCATGAATAAATGATACAAAACAAAAATGCTCCTTAAGGAGAACACAGAATGGCTTATCAATATCAAGGTTTTCCAGAGACACAGTGCGATGAACAGGGAAGCCACTGAGTATTCAGGTAAGCTTGATTCAGTAGAGTTAGAAGGTGTGAACTGTAGATCTGACAATCTGGGAGGTGCTAGAATTTGTCTATTAAGAACTGCTGTGTGATTAGGAGATGCTGTGTTTGATTGAGGGTTTCTTTGAGAAGAGAGGAAGTTGGAGAGGTGATGGAGCGTTAAAGGGGAACTGGCTGTGTCTCATTGGAACAAACTGAATCCTTGAAATCATTCAGATTGCTCATCACCATTTCATCACCAAAGCCAATCCTTTCTCTCCAAACTTGCAGGCCTTTTCTTTGAGCTCTGTTTTAGTCCCTCCCAAGCGTTGGCCAGTTTGCCTCTGGAGGGTCTCAGCAAACCGTATTAAATATGGCTGCCAGTCTCAATAAAACGTTTAATTTTGCTGAGTGAACAAGTTTGTTTTAATGTCGCCAGTGGGAGGGTCGTGTATTTAGCTGGGGGGGGGGTCTGGATTTAGAGCTGAAAATGTTGGAGGGTCTCCAGACTGTCATTAATATAGTCATAAATTTCTGCCAGTCATGATGTAACTGCTCTGTTGTGATGGTGTGTCAATATAAACCATCACTGTTCATAAATACATGCTTAAAATGAGCGTAGCATTCAAAGAAATTCATTGTGCCTTTTAAAAGGAACAGCTACAACAATTGATCATGCGTGAATTGTGTTTATTAAAATTAAATCTAGTTGCATGCACCACTCACAAAGGAGTGTTGAAAATAAATTAAAATACTTCACTTAAATCATATCAATTTAACTAAACTGTGGATTGATAAAAACTAAACAGATTCCCATTTTAATAAAAGTTTAAAACTATCTAACAGCCTTTTCTCATTAAAACACAATATACCCTCTACTTTGTAACCACACTGTAGATGGAAAAAAAAACTTGTACTGAGGAAGTCTCCTGTGGGCCACACGCATCAACAATCCCATCATCACAGAGAGAAAATGGAGTCTCGGTTGTGGCCCCAGCCCCTAAATGAGAACCAAATGCTTCAACTCTGCACAAGAAATACCTGGGGAGAGAAAAAAGCAATATTTCTATGTACACATAATGGAAAGAAAGCACGCAGATGATTGTTATCTCATAGTTGTGAAGCTAGTAGGGGTTTAGAAAGAGGAATTTGAGGACCATTTTATCCTGACTAGCTGTAATGACTGTACTTTCACCACTTTCATGCCTATTTGGCCAGCAAAACTGTACTTGATGCTACTTTTGTACTATTTGCAGAGAAAACAAATGAAAAACGCAGTTGATTTTTTACATATTTGACAATTAAAAGCTCAGGGAAGATGAAGTTGGCAACAATGCTAAATGTACAGATGCAAGCAGACAGACTGGACTACGACAAATATAAGAAACAATATGAAAAACTGTAGTAAGGGCATGCCTCGGCTTGGTATGGCTTAGCTTTACTCACCACAGTTAACCTTCTGCATGACTTCCAGTATCATTTCTGTGTTGTTTAGTTTTATACTTCGCTGCATCATTCTATTCCTGCTTGAGGATATTATTGACAAATTGACAAAAAATGCACAACCTCACCATAAAAAATAAGAGGAAAAAATACACAATGCTCAATGCACACAAAATGGACCAATGGAGACTGTTGAAGGAGTGATATTTTCTAAGCTGTGTATAAGGTTGGACGAGATTAGGAACGAGCACATCAGAAGGACAGCTCAGGTTGGTTGTTTTGGAGAAAAAGTCAGAGAGACCAGATTGAGATGGTTTGGACACGTGCAGAGGGCGGATAGTGGTTATATTGGTAGAAGGATGTTGGAGATAAAGCTGCCAGGCAAAAGTTCAAGAGGACGGCCAAAGATGGGATTTTCTTTACAATCAGAAAGAAATAATCACCTAGGCCCAACATTTTAGAATCTCCAAATGGGAATGAAATACCTAAAAGAAACAATACGTGACGAAAAAGTCAAACCATACCAGGTTGGTGGAAAACATACTTGATCAAATTCCTGTTCCTTGTGACAAAGTCGCAGGTCTGTGCATCCTTGCAAGGCTTTTGCCCTCTAAAGTTCCTTAGACAGTCAAGTGACAAGTAGTTTGTGTCCAGCCAATGTCCAGAGTGACCATCTTCCTCACTTGACCCTCATCTGATACTCAACCCTACTTGAAATTAGTTACAGTATGTTCTGTCAATGAACATCTAAAATGTAACATTAACTGAACACAAATAGTGTCTTTATTCATAAAGAAATCTAAAGATTCAAAATATATAATTTATTGTCTTTTTTTGTCTTTATTTGAAGTCTCCTTTTTTGCAGTGAATGGAGGAGTGTGTCCCACGATTGCTGCAGAGAAAGGTCATTATTGGTGGGGTGTCAGTTATTTAGCGTGTTTGCTTTGACTCCTCAGAGAGCAGAGGCCATGCGCAGTTCAAAGATAAAATGTGAGAAATGTTGAAGCTCCTCAGGCCGCTGCACATGTGTGTTTTAAAGCAAGCCCTCGCTCATCAGAGCAGCGGGAGAGAAGAAGTGGATGATTGTTGCTGACCGCTCAGGCTCATCCAATAGACTCACAGAGGCATGTGAGCCTTTCCTCTTGCCTCTTTCCTGGTTTTTACATTTCCCTGTGCAATACCTCTCATCTTCACAGGATACTACACTCTTTGTTTTCCTGTGCTAAATCTTATAAAAGAAAATGGCTCAATCAAAAAAAGGTCTCAAGGATTCCTCAATAAATCATTATGAAAGTCCTTCCCACATGAAAGAATCTATATGAGGATAATATCACATTTATGAAACATATGCAGTATATGTATGCATATATATGCCACAAAAAGGCAAAATTTAGGAGTACAAATGTGCATATACAGGTTATATAGACCTCTTGTATTGCTTCTTTATATCCACATTAAAGCTTAAATTTAAAGACATGTCTCCTATATTGTGCAAATCTCCCTTTGGCTCATACATGATGCTGACTCATATTTTCAATCATCAAACTAAGGGACACATGAATTTTAGGGGGAGGGGCCTAGATCTGCCACAGCTGCTATTGATTATGACATCCATCTCATGCACACATAAGCCGGCACATACATTCACCATTCCACATTGTCAGAGCTTCCCCCTCCTTCCACCCCAACAGCTCACTAAGAGGGCGTACGTTTGTACCTGCCAAATCATGCTCCACGTCTAGGCAGATCAGGGCAGTGAGCTTGTGAAGAACTAAATAAAACTAATGTAAAAAATGTATATACATGTATATACACATGTTTAATTGGCATGTTACTGAAATTAACTTTGGTAAATAAGTGAGAGAAGATGGAAAGCGATTTCCTGAAACACATAAAAAATATATGTAATAGAATCAATAAATTGGACTGTTTTCCTCTATTTTATGTACATACACATATATTAGCTATATATATATATATATTTGTTACATACCGGTATATTGAAAATCTATTTCAAAACGTATATTAAAACATGAGTGTTTATTTATTTATTTTTTTCCCGTGTGGGTTGAAACATATCTGTTTCAGGGGTTCAATGAATTTACTCCTCAAAAAATGGACACTGTGTCATCAGGACAGTAACTAGGAGATGCCAAAATTAAAGAATTTTAGTTTAGCAATCAAAATGAATGAATAAAGACTAAAAAAAAAATTATCATTTTAAAATACTGATACAGTTTACAGTAGTAGTGTAATAATAGTATTCAAATTCCAAAAACTAATTGGCCTTTTGGCCTGATTGGTCACATGATCTGGCACAGACAGCTCATCCCACTTTTACACTGGTGTTCTGGAAGTAGTGGTCACATGATGTGGCTGCAAGTGGATACTATTGGATGCACCACCCATCACATATTATAGAAATCAAGATTTCAGTAGCTTTTCATGTTTTCGTCTTTAGCTTTTCCAGATCCCAGTGAACTAGAGCTAAACCTAAAAAGCTCCACAACGTGAAAAATACAACAATGATATGTATAAGGAATACTTTAGAAATATGGAGAAGCCTGAATATGGAATAATTTCATGCTGATGTCGAAAAGTTCTGATAACTTGTGAGGAACAATTGAAGTGGTAATATTTTCTGTCAAAATCTTGTTTCACATAATAGAACGTCATGACATTTACATGACATTCCAAATAAATTGGACGTTAGCTCTCAGTGTTAAAGTGCTACAATTGGTTCAATGTTCCTTGACATTATTGAAAAGAAACTTTGAGTGGTAACCCATGCATTTGTACCAAACCGATTTATGAAAACGTTTACTTCATTCCACTAGCCAAACATAAAAATAATTTCCAAAATAAGGATTTGTAATTCTCTGTGCACTTGCTGTTGGATACTGTGAGTAAGAAGCTGGCACTGCAGCAATATGTTTTTGCCAGCAGCTGGTATTTGAGCAAAAAAGACTTGTGTTGAGACTTACTGAAATAAAGGCTGCTGGATTGTTTGAACATGTAACTTTAAGCTTTCCCAGAGGACTTTTAATGGCACGTCCTGCTTTGTCAATAACAGAAAAGCAGACATCCAGCCTCTTTTGCACTTATGTCAGATCTGGCCACTGTGTCTCTTCTCTATCCATGTGTCGTTCTCATTTTACCTTAATTCTCAGAATTTAACGGTTTTACTAAGAAGAAGGAGGGACATGGGCTATATTTAGGGGCATGAATGATAATTGACTCTTTTTTTATTGAAATTGGTATATCCCTGGTTGTAGAAATTGTACCTTACTATTTAAACATTCCCAGTAAATAACCATATTTGGTTATTTTGCTTAGTAGGTTATCTGACCATCTTTAATAATATTCTTAGCTTACTGCAAACTCTCTGTTGTTGCTAAGAGAAAATAAAGGATATATCTGGTAAGTATTTTATTCTTTGAAATGGGTTACTCATATGAAAAAAAGAGTGAAATGTTTATTGACAGATTATTTAGGTTGTAACCATATGCTAAAAGGCCTCATGCACTGAAATAAAAAGGTAACAAATGAATTCCTTCTCTTTCTCTCTCACCTGATCTGTTAAACACGTGTCATGTGATGTGTGTGTGCATGGCTTGACCGCGGAGTCAAAGGGAGAGTTACAGTACACAGACTCGTCATTACAAGGTCAGAGAGAGATGTTGACTCGAAACAGAAACCTTTTAAAAGTACATCCATTTTTGATGGAAAAACAAAAATGAGACATGTCTACAATGCGGGAGCCACAAGAGCTGAAATGAACCAGAATGCCATCACTAAATCAATGAAACAATTAAAAAAATAACTTTAAAAAGAGTCGGTTTATCATTTATTTATTGAGAAAAATCACATATATATTACTCCCCGACTTCAGTGGGTTTGAAAGTGCTCCAGAAGCTTAACTTTACCATGTGTGGATCAAATAAACAGCTCTGAGAAATCCCAGGCCTGCAGACCTGTTTTCATCTGCCGAATGGGCTTCATAGAGAGACATTTATTTCATCTGCTGCTGAAACTGTCAAAAAGTTTGACTATGATATAAATGATCTCCTAACCATTCCACTGTGGATTTCACGAAAATCACAATGTTTGGTTTACTGCAGATCCAAACAATCCCCCGCTTGCCTCACATTGTACTTCATCTGGAGTGAAGTTCTTCCCCAAATAAGGCAAAAGACACAAAATACCAGGTTGAAGCTAGAACTTTTTTTTGCTTTAAGTGACTTTCTTGTTTATGATATCATCTATAACCTCTTTTTCATGTCAGCTTGTGCATGTAATTTACTCAAGGTTGTAAAAATAAGATTAACAAATACCATGTGGTTGTTGTAAAGAAAAACTTCATTGTTCTAAATTCCATTGGCTGAAAAATCATCATATTTAGATTCAAAAATGTGCTGACGATGTCTCATTTGATTTTGCTGATGTGTAGAGGAAAAGTGCACCCTCACACTCACTATCAGCTGTGTTTTATTGGTCCTTTAGCAGCTCATTGAGTCTTTAAATAAAAGTTTCTTATTGATATTGTGTTCTATGGCCTGCACAGGTGGCTAACTGTTGCACAACTGCTTCTAAATGAGAGAAACACACTTTGGTGAGTAATGCTTTCCACAGCTGGTTTGTACATCTGCACATTTTTGTGACAGCGAAATACTTTCAAACATATCTACACATGAAAGTGTCTAGAACAAGAGGCAGAAACTATTATATCATAAAAAGAACATTGTGTCAAGGCCTTAACACATAAATACACTGGTAAGCAAAAGTTTTGGCACCCCTGTACATTTTCATGATTTTCAATCATTGGTTGTCTGGATAAGAAGCTAAATATATAATATAAGAGACAAACACAGTGATATTTGGGAAGCTTTTATGATTTATGGAAAGTATGAAAGAATTATTTAAACAAAATTTGGCAAGTGTTTACATTTAGGCACAATATTAAATTAAAATGTATTGTTTGAGGATTGATGGCTATGTTTGTGCAGTCTGAGGGTTTCGCATTCCATCTTTAAGAGCAGTGCGTGAAGGGTGAAATATCAGAGAGAAAAGGTTGTGCGTAAAATATTACAAAGCATGCAGCATGATCTTAGACGTTTCAGAGATTTAAAGAGTGGAGATAGGTTGGCTTCAAGAAGAAAGTTCAGTTAAACCTGCTCCAAGTTCCTGCCACTTTCTCAAGTTCTGTAATGGTGTGTTTTATATATTATCACATGCAGACTTGTCATCTGGAAAAATATATCTCAGTCCTCAATCCAGCGTCATTAGGATTTTGCAATTCTGTCAAAAACTTGGAATCGCTTTAAATTGTCTAGCCTATACCGTCCTTCGTCAATGACCCGGCATGACTCCAAACCATTTGAACTTGGGTGTCAGGATGGAATTGGATACAAAACAGTGGTTAGTGATTTGACCAGCCGTGAGTAAATTATTTATTCATGTTTTATAAAAGGAAATGTATTCTTATCTCTAAATTGATTCAATTATCCTTCCAATATTTTGACTATTTTGACTAATGGTCTTTTTGCATGTCAGTCAATTTTTAAAAGATGAAAATGCATTCTTTCCTTGAAAAATAACATTTTTAAAACATTAATAAGATGCATGAAATTAAATGACAGTATGTATGTGTTAACGATTATAAGCTGTGCGTATTTTAATGTTTAGCCAATTTTGGATGTTTTCACCCAATACAAGTCAATAGGTAGAGTTGGGTTTAGGGGACAGGTTTCAAAACCAGGTAATAACATAAGAAAAACTAAATGAGTCATTTAAGACATGCATGTAGTTTTGTATGGTTGCTGTTGTTATTGACCAGGAAAGCACTAGCATCTCTATTGGATGTGAAAGGTGATATATATTTAATTTAATGATAGAACTTCTTTACATTCTAGTACATTTCGAGTTACGGCCCTATTTTTCTTCTACCTACTTTATTGGCACCTATCATGTCCAAACAAATTGCGTGCAAAGAAACGATCCCCCAAAAATGAGATCCATTGAATGTAACCAATGCGATCACATCAATGCAATCAATAGAAATAGAAATAGTTTGCAATATTTCGTATTTTTTTTTATAGTTTCAGTAGCCAGAAAAATAAATGAATGTTTGATTATGTTGCAGTTATTCTCTCTTGTGCTTTTTTTCTGTCTTTCTACTGTTTTGTGCTCTCTACCTCACTCTCTTTCCCAATCTCTCTATTTCAATCTTGCTACTCACTTTTTTCTCCCTCTCTCTTTCACTATTTCTTTCTTTCTTTCTTTTTGCTCTCTCTATCTCATTCTCCTGTATTTCTATCTTTTGTTGTCTCACTCTTTCTGTCTATCTCTCACTTTCTCATTCTTTTCAATCTACCCATTTTTTGCTCTCCTCTCTTTTTCCTCCAGCTTTCTCTCTCTCTCTCTCTCTCTCTCTCTCTCTCTCTCTCTCTACCTCTTCCCTAATTCTATCTTGCTCAGAAACACCTTTACTATAAGAAAATGGCTTGGATGTGATACTTACTGCTTTTGAAAAAACTTTTGACTTTTACTTTGAGTCGTCTTTAGAGCAGATACTTTTACTCTACTTTCTTTTACTTTTTTACCAAGTAATGGTTCTTTTATGTGAGTATTATATTTCAGCACTCCTTCTAGTTATAAAAGTTATAACAACTTATTTGGAGGACGATATAAAAGTCCTACCAACAAACAATCTGGATAATCACATTTTAAATCCAGTTAATTTTAAAATTAAATTTATGTTATATGAGGCTATACGATTAGTATCTTCAAAACAAAACTGTAAATTGGGAAATTAAAGCGAGTTGTGATGGAATTATTGTAATTATTTCAAGTACATAAATCTAACTTTTGATAGAAGTTCATTTCAAGTATATTAGCTGTAGGCAAAATGTTTAAACTCCATCACAAACTGTTGTCATTAAGAATTGTATATAGTAGTTCTTCCAACCACTATTCAACAGGATACCTGAGCTTCTATAAAAGATCTGGGTCTGTGAGCCAGGTGCTCAAACTCAGATTAATTAACAATGAGAAAAACAAGGGGAAGCCATTACTGCAGATGCGGTAATAATTACAGGCTGCAGCCAAGGCTAACCACACTTTCTGCTTCAGTGTGTTCCTGGCACTCCAGACAATATACATCAGACTCAAAATGTAGCTTGATTTATAATTAAAAGTTTGGGAGAACAATTGCAATCAAGGAGAATTGCAAAAAATGAAAACCTGGTGCAGATTTTCTCATATTATTATATCACAATGGATGCAAAAATAAGCTCCATGCCATAGACTGATTATTACAAACAGTGGTTACAGATATGTGGAAATACTTTAATATACAGTAAGGTAATCATTTATTTTCATCAATGAACAAAATGCAATGAATAAACAAAACAGAAATTTAAATTAAAACAATTTTTTTTGTGACCACCTGCCAAACAGCAGTAAATCTTCTAGTTAAACTTGTAAGATTGAAGGATCTCGGCTGGTGGGTTTTTTCAAACATCTTCTGTCTTCAGTCTTGCTATGACAAGAAAGTACCTCAATTTCACTTAGCCAGTTTTAAGTCACTAACACAGCTGTTTCTGTTTGAGTTCACGGCTGAGTTGCAATGACGATCTGTGACAATGACGATCATTAGAATTAGTTTGGTATGGGTGATCATACACTTGTTACTGAATATTAATTCATGACCCAAGTAAGAAGACTCTCGAAATAAGGTTAGCGAAGATTTAACAGAAGATGTTGCTTTATTTAGCTTAACATTATACATGAGCCTGCTAGGAAAGGCAAGTCCTAGGAAGAAAGGAAAAGAGGGGGAATTCCATTGCTTAATGGAGGAGGGGAAAAGTAATAGGAGCCAGTGTCTTGTAAACTTGCTGTTTGTCTTGTAAAGTCCTGTTCTATCTCATAAATTAACCAGACAATAGGATTCTAAAATATATATATATTTTCCATTTCACACTATAATCCTACAAAATTCCTACAAAAAACAGAATTGCTGCTGGTTTTAAGGTAAACGGTATAGTGCCCCCAAATATTGATTTGATTAATTGTATTTCTGAAAGCATTTTGTGTACAGCAATTTATCACACATGCCTGAAACAGTACCATATCATCATTTTGGTATTGTATTCTAAGGATTTTCTGGTAAAATGTTTTGCTTATGTTTATTTAATCACTGCAATTATAAAAGCATAAACCAAGAAAAACGAAAATGATTTAAAAAGTGTTTGTGTATCTAAGATCTGGGCCTGGTATACAGTAGTGCTTTATGTGAGGATCTAGTGTTTGGCATGAGTGAGGGTGGTTTTAATAAATCCCGTCACAGAGATTGACATGGAAGATATGCTCGGAGTAGGTAATTATTATGTTCTGCAAAACTATGTGAAGATTACATCCATTATATAACAACAAATGAAACAACGATTTCTCTATTGTGCCAGACTTTAAAAGTCCCGGTGACGCTCTAACTCATTTATTTCTAAGTGTAACTTCAAAATCAAATTCAAAACAATTTATGAAATGTTTGAAACTGACTGAAATGTTTATATCATTTGGCCTTCTATGCCATTTTATTTCTATTCCTGATCTAATTTCATTAAATAAAAAAATAATAAAATAAAATTAAGTATCTCTGAAGCTACCTCCCAACCCTTAAATATGTTGAGTTGATTTTTGTGGGTTTTCTAAGCGTGCATGCATGGTACATTACAAACATGACCTGCCTGCAGATTTAAATGCATCCAAACAGAACTTTTATTCATTAAAGGAGAAAGAAATATGCAGAGGACTGAGCTTTTGCTTTAACCTATGGCTCTTTTACATTTTTGATGCCTGCTTTACATTTACGACACGTTTTAAAACCTCACATCGATGAATAACACGCACCATGAAGAGCATATGGCTAGAGGCATGCTACATACATGTTAACACATAATCAGAATGAATTACTCTACTGCGTATGCTTGGGTGAATGGTGAAGGATCTGGAATATTCATTTTGTTTTAAGATGTACTGATGTGGTCTGCAGGTACCAGCTGACTATTAATACTGATATTCACACATTATTTCGTTTTGGAAAATGTAAGCTCACTCTCTGAGCACAAACACATTATTAACACTTCATCAAGGAACAATGTTTAAAAATGTCAGGGACTACAAGATCTCTTTTTCTTCTCAGATACTAATTTGTTTAGCCATTTCACTCTGTGCCTAATATAATAGCACACAAAAAATCTTTGCTTAAGTCCTGTGGTAAACTTTCATATAACAGTTTGGATCTGGCTCAGCTTTAGGGGCCATCACCACATTCAATTACACCAAATGACTGAACCAAGTCTGGATTCTAGACAGGGGCCACACATGGGCCAAATTACAGCAACCAATGAAACACTGCTTATTATGTCTTGATTGCTAGATTAAAAATGATTCGACATCTGCCGGTTATGGGCCATCTTTGTCCCAAATTCGTTTTATCAATGGCAGATGAATGCTAGAGAGATACAAAATACAGGTAACCTTTGTTTTCTGGTAAGCTCTAATGCTGTCTGTGCTCACTAATTGCTATCAGAGGACAAGATACACATTGCAGAATTTCAATTCCAGATTTTCAACTGTCTAAACATTCAATTGCAGTAAAAAAAAATCCCTTGCAGCATTCTTCAAAGTTACATTATACATGGTCTGGCTGGGTGAAAATTCAGACTTATGTTTTCATCACTTTTATTTCCCTGATACATCTTGCTTTAAAGTACACCCGGGCACCCAGGCTTTTGTACACATTTAAACTAAATCAAGAATATATATAAATGTCAAGAAATGCCATTTCTGGAAAAGCTGATGGTCGTCTGGTAAGAAGTGGGGACAAAGTCCAATTATTTGCTTGTAATTCTGTAACTCATGTTTTTTTTGTTTTGTTTGAGCAGTTGCTTTACCGCTTTTATGCCATTCAGTTTTGCTCAGTCTTATTGAAGGGGGTGTGGCCATATGAGAAGGTGACGTCAATGCGTACTCTCTATATTTTAAGGCATACCAAATGAATCATTTCAACAAATATACATATATACCAAATAGTTTTCAAAGCTTTATTTTCAAAATGTAAACATTTGAGTTGGCAGTGGAAAAAAATAGTCCTTTGAATGTACAAGATTTTAATCAATTAATGTAATGAAAATGGTACTTGTTAGTAACATTCTATTTTGGGTCAAATATAAACATTAAAATCAAGAAAATCCAAAAGGTATTTTTCTTTTTATTTATTTCTTTTATTTAAGTTGTCCTCCTAAATTATGAAAAAAAATCTATACCTTTTTTCTGGTATAGAAATTGATTCTCATGGAAAAATGTTTCTCGGGTTTTGGGGAAGAAACACTTAATCTAGAAAAACAATTATGTGGTCATTGTCTTTAAATGTCTAGCATCTACACATCTCCTACACATCTTGTACTTTTGTGTTAAACGCTATTGCTTGAGTTGCTTCTCATGGCGAATAGCAGAGAAGCACTTGTGTCCTTGGACAAGAACCAGAATACTATCTGTAGCTGGAGAGAGAAA
Source organism: Danionella cerebrum (assembly GCA_007224835.1). Taxonomy (NCBI): domain Eukaryota; kingdom Metazoa; phylum Chordata; class Actinopteri; order Cypriniformes; family Danionidae; genus Danionella; species Danionella cerebrum. The sequence continues at coordinate 198,903 of SRMA01026016.1, read as the reverse complement.
CAGAAGATGAGAGAAACAGAACGAGAGCACCATGAAGTGTATCTTTGAGCATGTGTAGGACGTTCTCCAGTGTGCCAGCAGACAGAGATGACGGAACATTCCATGTGAAGAAGAAGAGGCTCCAGAGAGTTTTTTCAGCCTGGAACCAGTCAGGATTTTCTCTTTTTTTACAATTTAAAGTAGAATAACTCATTCAGGTATCCGCATTAAACCCGTCTGGATTCAAGAAGATTTGGCAAACTGTCACCATGGCATCAAATATGTTTGATTTACGTCAGTCCCATGAATGAACTTGATCCTCTGAGACATACCAATTCCAATTTCAATCAACTGCATTACCTTGACATTTAAAATCTAGCCTTGAAATGTGAGGTTTTCTGTGTTTCGAGTTGTTCCTGTGCTATAGCTGTTGGATAAATAGTTCATAGTAATTATATAGCTCAAATAGAACATAGCTCCCTGAGATGCATTTGTCCTGTGACCTCCCCAGTAACGGCATCTAGGTGAGCATGCTTCACAAACTGTAATTTATAATTTTAAAAAATATTCAGAATTTTAAGTTGCGACCATTCAATAAAGATGGATTGAGCAGCAACATTTGTATGTTTACATTTTTTCGGTGGGTTCAAATCCATGACGTTTAATTGCTAGCTCAATGCTCTACACAGTAAAATCCTAAGAGTTAAATTAACTCTACTCAGAGTGTATTTGGTCCCACTCTATATAGAGTTAAACCAACTCTGAAGGAGAGTTATTTAAATAAGTCTATTTGAACTAAACAGTCTATTTTTGTCTGTTTTTACTCTTTCTGGAGTGGACTTGGTCCCTCTCTGAATAGTTAATATTTAGTTTGCATTTTCCATGCAGATTTGGAAAAACATGAAGAAAATAGATTATTAAATTACTCTTTCTCAGAGTCGGTTTAACTCTATATAGAGTGGGACCAAATACACTCTGAGTAGAGTTAATTTAACTCTTAGGATTTTACTGTGTACCAACTGTACGAAAGGAAAGCTATACTATAATTTAGGGTTAGAATGAATAATCAAAGAACAAAGTCATGTTTCCAAAACTTTGTAAAGATATTAAGTTTAAGTTAGCAGAAAAGGTCTATAAGAAGTTAAACGGGAAACGTCCAAATAGGCTTCACTAAGCAGTTGTCATGGAACTTCAGTCATTTACTCTAGATCAATGGCTCCTAAACTTTTTCTGCCCGATGTCCCCTTTACTGCTGCTCATTACAGTAATTGTCCTCTAGACCGAGCTACGGCTGGCTAGACCATGTGATGGGGAGACTTGTGCGACTTTTGTGAGATAAGAAACTCAGAAACTCATGCTGCACATCAAATTTAAAAATTCATGATTCTTATGATACCACTCTTAAAGAAAGTTTTTTTTCCCACCTTTTTTCTTCCCTCATATAGCCCTTACCATCTTTCTCGTACCCCCGTGGGTACTTGTGCTCCACTTTGGGAACCACTGCTCTAAGATAAAAATGACATGAATCAGTTGAAGTAGATTTTATTTTAGATTTATTTCTTAAAATGCAGAAACCATTGGGTCTATGCAAGTAATAGCTGTGTAGGTGTTGTGTTCCAGAAAAGCAGATGCTGTCAGAGCTACTCTCTGTCAGAGCAACCCTCAGATACTCTAAGCAAAGGTCCAACACTTGATTCAATGAAGAATAGAAAGCCATTTTTCTTGCTGTATTTCTAGCTCTCTGTCTCATCCACTGTGTTTCTTCCCTAGAAGGATATGACAGCATTGAATGGGGAGAGTTTGAGCTCTAATGAAGTTTATGGTGTTAGATTCCCCTCTTTTCTGAGAGGTTCCTGTTTACACGATCACAGCTGGACAATGTCTATGGGAGCCTGCATGTGAATGTGCAGCACAAATATGACCTCATTTGTTGTTCTCTTCAGGCCAATAAAGGTAGTTTATGTAACTCATTTGACTCAGAGCAGTCTGGGATGTTGAGAAGTCTAACACTCAATGACAATTACATAGTGATTAGAAAAGGAGTGTTTTGGGATTTGTCAGTTGATATTGTTTTCTAATTGTTTTTCTAATTTCTAATGATTGTTTGCTAATTAAAGAAATAAGTACTTTTAAAACTATACATGCATTTTAACCATGAGTAGTTAGAGTGTAAAGAAAGTTTAGTTTTTTTGCTAGAACGCTTTTTAATTTAATTACCCATAAAAAAATTCAGTTACTATTGACTCAAGTATCTTTTTCTATGTACCTTAAAATGTTTATTAATTGTTGAGATCATTTTGAGAGAAAAGGGGCAAACACAATTGTCTTTGTCACAAAAACAAAACACGAAAAATAAATAAAAACTTAACAGGGAAGTTCTGACAATTCGTTTTAAATATTGGGACTGTAATCTGCTTCTGGTTTACCTAATTACCTACGTACTTTTATTTTGACAGCGGTTTTATTTCATAGAATGAAATCTAAAATTATTTCAAACAAACTGAAAATTAAATGGAGAAAAAACAATAATGTCAGCAAAATAATGTGTTAGGTGTGTTCAGTGTGTCAAAAAACGTTATTAAATAAATATAGAAATAAAACAGTTAAAATACTATAACATTATATTTCGTGTATTGGGAAGCAATAGCTTTGGTAACCTTCATCTATTCGAGGTGATTTAAATAGCTCCAGCTCCCTCTACTGGTTTTTACTGGTGTCAAACTGTGGTGCAAATCAATTTTGACAGGAAACGAGAAAGCGAGTTAAAAAGCACATTTTTGTTGAACTGTTATTCTTCTGCAGAATGAGACAACCACTGAGGAATCTGAGTAGGCTTTTGCTGAATGGTAAAAAAAAAAATTCACTGCTGCTTAGAAAGTATATGAGTCATCAGGAAAGATTTAAAATTGCATTATTTGTGAGATTTAATGAGAATGACTGGCTAAGGTCTCTCAATATAAAAGTATGACTTACTCCATGAAAATCACAAGTTGTGGCAAGTTTAAAATGGTGTCTGTGAACATGGAAATTGTCTGACTTGTGATCCAACTATCCTATTAAGTAAGCCCAATATTACTCCCCGTGGGAGCCTCTGCTATAGCTGTCCTCTGATTTAGGTTTCTGTTCACAGATTTTGGAAGAGTAGGCCATAGCTTCAAAGTCAAGTGTGCATGAAAATATAGGAACTGGGGTGCTGAAAATGACAGCAGGTGCTCTGGACCAATGAATTCAATTTTGAAATATGTGTCTGTAGCAGAAGGCAGTTTGTTCATTAAAGGGCTGAAAGGCAGTCCAATAATGAGTGACTACAGGCAACGAAGGACAGTTGAGATTCTGCTTGAGATTTGCTCAGAAATAATGCCATTTTCAATGCTGAGAAACAAGCAGATACTTATCTATTTTGCAGTACCAACAAGGAGGTATGTGTTTGACCACAAATGTGTTCAGGACAGCAGGACAAATGACCAAAACCGAAAGAAAACTAAAAATTTGAGGAGCAGTACCTCAACATGACAGTTGGGGTGAGTAGGACTGGTGCCTCGCCAAGAAAAGCATTTTAGTTCAGTTTTAGTTTTAGTTGTATTTGCTCTGTGCTTGGTTTTCCTAAGAGTCAAGGACTGTGAACCAATGAAGGATGTGCATGGATGTAGAGTTGAGTCAACAAAAAGACTTAACTGAGCTGAGTATGTCAAAGACGTCCGGAGCATGTTTTTGATAGAAATAGTTCAACAATGGTGTAAAATTCATTACTGTTCAGGGGCCACAAACAAAACGTTTTGACATAATGCGGGACTAGACACGGTTGGTTTTCCAGTGCAGGTAAATATTAACCATGAACCTAAATCTCTGAAACCAAACTTTCCAATTAAACAGAAAAACTAAAAGCGGTCAAGATGATTGAAACAATAAGACTAAAAATAGTCAACATCTACAAATCAATGCAGCAAAACAACGATGCAACATCATGAGACCCTAAGGCGTTGTTGATTTAACTCTGATTCCCCAATGCATTTCCCCAAATCTCAGAGCAAATAACACCAAGAAACAGGGTTTTGCTTTAATTATGTTTCTTTTTGAGGAGAAAAAAATTCACAGATATTTCTCAACGACACTGCCCCTAATTGTCGAAGAAGATGAACAAATCTCTAGATTTCAGCTCAAAACGCAACCATCTACCAAAGGACTCAATTTATTTGACAGGGCCCCAAACCAAACATTCCAGACAGAGTTTTTTTTTTGGACTTTGCTCCCGTAGTATTGGAACAATCCCACCAGTATATTTTATTCCTTTGTAATAATACATTAAGTGGAAAACAGCAGTGGGTCATTGACAATTCTCTTTCTAGAATGATCTATGGAGGCACTATACGGCTTATTGCAGTAATGAGCATGAACAGTGGACGTATACCAAAAGAATCGCTAGTCTTTTGAAGAAAAAAAGAATCGGTGATGTGTAAAGCTTTTCTCTTTGTCTTCTTCCTCAGATATCGAGTGGAATAAAAACCAATATTACACTCATTGCCGACCAGATCTCTAGTGTGCACAACTAATCAGACTTTGCTTTTTGCCCAAGGTCTTTCCATCGTTTCAGATTTTCTCGATTTTCAGTCTTCTACAAAGCAACATAAAAGCTGAAGCCTCTCACTCCAAGCAGCTCGACTGGCTTAGCAATCACTTTCGATTCCAGCACTCTTAAAAATTGTTTACAGAAAGATCAACAAAACTCCATGGGAAGACATCACTCCCTCCAACATCACTCCCTCCATTAATAATTAAACTGCCCTGATAACCTTAAACTCTCTGTTTTTGCAGTAATTGCTTTGCTGATAAAATGCACAAAATAGAGCACAAAGACTATAAACTACTACACACATGCAGTACACATTTAAAAGAGGGATGACGCCTCTGGCAGGAAAAGTTTTCAAGATTTCAGAACTCACATTACACTTTCAGTTGTGAAAAATACACACTAACAAAAATGTCTATGAAGAGGAGATTGATTCAAAACACGTAAACTTAACAACAAGGAAACACATTTTGAGATTTAAAAAAAGAGACCAGGATACAAAATAAATCGTTCTATGACATTATTGCACGTTCAAACCACTGAACCCATGTGTGAACATTTTGGAAATATAGATATAATTTAGTAGAATTATTTTGTTGAAATGTAATTCGTGTTTTATTGGTATGTCTATAGTTCCATTCTGCCACCTTGTGGTTTGTGATCTTTCTTAATAAAGAAGAAAGGATTTTCCACATTTTCAAAATAACCAGGTTTGTTTGGACAGGGCCTGAGACAATCTCAAGGCTGAGAAAAAATTTACATTTTCATTTGATTTGCATTAATTGGCTGCTACACTGGAGCCTACAAAGTTAAATATTTTATTCATAATAATTTCAATTTAAACAACAACAAAAGAAGAAATATTTAATTTTGTGTATAGTGGACTAATATAACATACCCATTTCGTTTTTTTAAACAAATTCTTGGAATAAATTTGGTATACGGAGCACAGTAGCACACATTATCATGTGCAAAATGTACTTTTCCTTAAAATAGGACATGCAGAGTTATCTTGAAATGCTGGTCAAAGTGCTTTGACTCATTGCTGCCAAAGGAATGAAAAAAGCCTGTGATTCTCTTCGCTTTAAACCCAAATTTACCTCTGGTCACACCATGAACTCTGTAATCCTTCACATTCATTCTTCTGCCCCCAGATTTAAACTGCTCCAGTACTCTGTTAACAAGAAGGAGAATAATCATTCTACTTCCTGTGATGTTCAACAACATTGCTCTGGGCTCTTTCTAAGTCTGGAGTGTACGGGATCAAAACAAAATAAAATCTGAGCCAGTGAAAGTGGTTAAAAATGGCCCATTGTACCCCAAGGTAGGCAATGATAACCAACGTAAGACACAAACAGCATTATAAATGAGTAAAGAATCTCTGCTCTTGTTCCAGCAGGCTGGAAAATAACTTTAGAGTTTGGCATGAAATACAACAGAGGTCTATATTTCATAGTTTGATTATTTCATTCATTGTATAACATTCATTGTACTGCGCGTGTGTAATAAACATATTCCTCGGAACTAAAGCTTAAGTTTTATTATTATATTTGTATTGTTGTTATTTTAACTTTGCACAGAATAGTTGCAGACAGCATGGTGGTGCAGTGGGGATAGTACTGAAAGAAAGTCACTGGTTTGAGGCCAACCATTGGACTTCCAGAGTTTTCTTGCTCTGAATGTGAGTTTTGACATATACGAGCTGATGAAACAATAAAGTTACTGCAAAAGATTCAGGACTCAGAATGTTTTTATTAAAACACAAAACAGCTTTTATTAGAACTAGTGACAAAGTGAGTTGTGAACACATCTCTTTTTCCTTTTCTCATTTTACAGAGAATATGGTCTCAAAAGTGTAAAAAACACACTGATTTTAGCAGAGCTCTACCCACAGGAATGAACATTGAGCCAATGGCGAACAAAAAACAAACAAACAAGGAAGCAAGTCTGTTTAACCTGTTTATGAATGGCATGTTTTTTTTTTACTATAAACATGTAGTTTGTAATGCATCAAATGTGTATGCATTCCAAAATATACAATGTTAAGGAAATGTACAAATGAAGGAAAACGGTTTAATGATTAGAGGTATATGTAGCCTTAAACCATTTCAATACTTCTAGCATCACTAAAATGAACAAAAAACAGTGAATAAATAAAACAACACAGTATCATTTGCAATGTGTTATAGCACAGGTATAACAAAATGTACTTAATCCTCCCTCCTAAAAACAACAAAAAAACAGAAAAAGAATAGTCAAATATAAATATTCCAGGCAAATAATATTGGTGTCCTTTCCACACATAGGTGTACAACCTCACTTCCCCACCCATCTCCCCTGTCCTTTTTTTCCCAGCAGCAGCAGGAACTTCACCTAAGAATTCCATCCCTTGTCTATGGAATGATCCATAGCTCGAGTGGGGGACGTACACATGCACTCCGCGCAGATGTTGTTTAAAATAGCCCAACGCACAACCTATATTTATAAACACAGAGTACATGACTTGTAAAATTATACTTGAAAGCATATAAATCTGTCTCTTGGTCTTACACATGAGGTATGACTAGTAAACACAGTGCCAGAACATCCCTCCCAGAGTTTTGGTTCAACCTGCAGAATTTTAGGCAAAATGGCGACATTGTAGCAGATGGAGGACGAAAAATAAGGAACTGTTAAGTAGCATGGCAAACTTGTCCCACGTTAAAGAGTCATTTTCTGGGAAGGTAGGTTCAATGCTTACAGATCTTTCCCCTGGCGGATGTGTGTTTAAACGAGTTGAGAGCTCTGTATGAGTCCTTGAATGGCCACGAGAGCTCATACACACGGGAAGCAGGTATTTCATAACACAGTGCCAGGAACTGATCGAGCAAACAAACTGTTCACTCGTCCGTGTTCATGTCCGCGAATGCGAGAAATACTAGTGCTGTATTTGGGGAGTTGGACGCTATTCGGGCATGTGGAGGCAGTTTCGTTCCCCTCTCTACAAGACTTTCTCTAGCTTATAATTTTACAAGCTGCTTGCCAGAATTCATCCAAAGCAATGTCAGTCATGGGATGAGACGAGCTGTTTTCTGTGTCAGCCGGGAATTTGTGTCGCGGCCTTTAGTTGCGGGTTTGACACTTGAAGAAAGCTCAGAAGCTCGTCTTGAAGGCACTCGATCGGCGCGACTTTGATTGGAGGAGACCCGTCTGTGCGCAACGCGTTTGCGCAGCGCCGCAAACAAACATCCCGCCAGCAAAATGCTTTCTGTTCAGAAAGCAGAGTCGATCCTTTTAGATGGTAACTGTTAGTTAAAATATGCCAAGTTTTAATAATGTTACATGCCCTAGAACTTTTTTTAGATGTATTACCCGTTTTATCTCGAAGTATACTGCGTAGGCTGACATTCCTGTGCAAAGATGTCCTCTCACAGATGATTAGATAAATCTATTTTTACCTCAATTCTAGCTTCTAGCTATTGCATAATATTTGTTTACGAACCAATAAGTATGTGCCAGTTTTTATACAAATCTAACTGCGTTGTGGTTTAGCTTTGTTTCGAGTTAATTGTGTATTTGTAAAAGAACTATGATCATTGGGAGATTTAAATTTTAAGCACAAGTGTGGCAAAAGCATTTTTTGAGTTTTCTAAAAAAGTGCTTTAAATCATTTTGCATCCATCCTGAGTCTGACACTGGGAAAACATTGGCTTCGTCACATCCAGTTAGTCAAGTCTTCTTTTCATACATACCAAGGGAAAAATTTAAAATACCAAGTATATTTTCTTCCTCTGTCTTTTGAATCACAAGCTATACATATTTCATGATGCTCCACTTCAAACTCCGTAAAATAAAGTTTCTCTCTGCCATTCTATCAAGCGTTGCTAATTTAATGGAATCAACATAGATATTTGGTACATTTTTTTTCTCCTTTTTCCTAGTTTTGACTGTGGTGACATAAAAAGTCCACAACATGGGTTATTAGTATATTAATTAGGCTGTTAATTCATGCAGCTATAATAAACTCTGACCATGACAAGACATAGACATGGACTTTCCCCATGTTTTGTATTATCAAATGCTGTTATGGCGCATATGATTTATGTTGCCTAAATATACACATATAAATGAAAAATATACAAACATGAATTATAAAACTTTCATTTAGTTCTGTACAGCCACTCCTCTGAACCCATTTTTGCGTTTTGGAGGTGTAAGGGCAAGTGTGTCTCACATGACTTGTGGACGGCTGCAGAATGATATTTTTTAACACTGACCTCCAATACAAACTCCAAAACAAAACCTAAAAAAATTATTTCTTCATAAATTATGTTACTAACACAAATAGTTTTAATGATTTTTTTATTTAAATTTGATTTTCATATCATGTTCCCCCAAAAAAGAAAGAGGGACCATGATATTTTCATGACCTTCACTTCCCCAGTACAGTACTTTGATTTTGGCAAGGCTCTGTAATGGAGGCTGGCTACAGTAATTTTGACATATAAAGACCTGCAGATCACTAAGAAAATAATCACTGTGTGAGTCACTCAACTGCGTGTGAGTGTGACTCATGAGACAACAAAAGAGCAGAGTGTTCATCACACTGTGGGGTGTATCGAGAGAAACTTTCAAACACACCACAAAGCTAAATGTCTACCTTCATCAAATGGCAAGGTACAGATAGTTCCATTGCAAACGACTAAATCCTGCAGGATCATGCTGCAAAATCATCATACAAAATAACTTCAGCATTCATCGTAACACAACCACTAACTTAGCCATAGCCCTTTAGCTGATTTTATACTCTCCGTCAAGCTTTTGCGTTCATCTGTTTGTAAACTACATGTGTAACCGGCCTGTAATAGCACGTCATAAACACTAGTTGGCGATGTAGTTTCCAGGTTATGCTCTATGTCTTCTATCTCACGTTTCGCTTAAGTACATTGATGTGGAATATTTGTTTAAACTTAATCTGGGGAAGGAAAATGTGTTCAATCTTCTCCATTAGGACTGGGCAATATGCCCTAAAAAAATCCACGTTTAAAAAAAAAAACAATTATAATTTAAATAATTTTTTTTTACCTGCATTCTATGAAAGCTCAGGCCATGTCCACACGTAGCCGTTTTTATTTGTAAAAACTTCTGACAAGGTATACAAAAAAAAAATCCAGCATCCACTCTCCACACGAGTCAAAACAGCTTGCAGTTGAATCAAGACGTTTTAAAAATTATTATTTAACATTGTTTGAGGAAATTACAAGCGTCTCTGTTCGGTGATCAAATGTAATCCTGTACATGCTGTAAACCACAATAGTGGAACAAACAGCTAGATAGTGCTCCCTTCGGCCGCCATTACTCTTGCTGTTGTCAACACAGCAGTGACCCAGCGTGACGACCACACCAAACTCCACGCCCCGGATACATACTACTCTGGTTATCGTCTACACACATATCTGGAGTGCCAAGCTATTCAAACGAGATTCACCTTGGCTGGCGTCTTCAAAAATGGACGGTTGAATGAAAACTATGCTACGGTTACATGTGGACGGACAGCGATGGTCAGCCTGTGTTGTTTTTTGTGGTTCTGTTAGCAGAATCGTGCCAAAAGGGAAATGCTGTTTGAGACAAGACCCAGTAACAACTGTAGTAGTATAAAAGTATTTAAAAAAAAACCTGTTTAGTGTGTTTAAAAACTTCTTATCATGTATAGCAGTTACACTGCAATGATGAAAAATAAGTACTACGGTGTAAATATTTAAAGGCCACCCACTAGGCAGCATCTTTTTAAAAATAGAACCGTATAATTGTAATTGTGCGGCATGTGTGTAGCACTGTGCGCTTTTCTGTTAAAAGGTTGCTGGTTTGAGGCTTGCCGGTGACCTTACTGCTTCTCCTCTGGGTACACTGGTTTCCCCCACAATCCCAAAAATTCGGATGCGTCATTCATTCATTCTAAATTCCCCTTAGGTGTGAATGTTTGTATTGCCCTGCGATGAACTGTTGACCTGTTCAGGGTGTACCCCCACTTGTCGGTCGAAGTGAGCTGGAGATCCACCAGCAGACCCCATGTCCCTGAAAACAAACAGACTGGTAGAGAGATGAATGAATGAATATTTGTTAGTCTATTGCACGAAATGTGCAAAAATATGTCTCTGCATTTTCACAGATACACAGGTCCCTTTAATCCAGTTGATCTTTCTGCTTTTGAGAAGTGCTGCATAGCAATGTATTTCCTTTTGCTTGTGTTTGAATTGGATATGTGACCAAGTAAATGATGTAAACTTGTGTTTATGAATAAAAATGTTGCTTTTTTTGAATATATCAATAATACATGTTTGCCATTTAATAGGAATGTAGGTTGGAGTACTTGGCAACCGCACAATCATTTCATTATTTTCATTCTTATTGTTTTACTATGGTACAATTTTCAAGCAAAATACTATCTTTTAATGTGATCTGACAGAGCTCTCAATTCCTGTGATACTGGAAAAATATAAAGTCGTCACTGGCCTTATCATTGAAATATTTCAAAACAAATCTGGCTATTCATGCAAATCAATCAGAATCACTCAGTATTTATAAATGCATCCGGTTGATGATGTAATGATGGATTCTAATTATAAATGATATGCATAGCTTCTTCGACGGTGATTTTCAGTTCAATAATTGCTTAGAATAACTGAGAAAGTTGACTGGGAATTGAGGCGATAACCACACATTACCTGCTGATGACTATGTAAATGAATTACTCCGGCCAGTTTCACTCCGGAAATTGATTATATGTCACCCAGCAAGGTCAAACAGTGGCACTGAGGTGAATTTCTGGAATGTGCTGCAAAATAAAAATTGGCCTCATCTCACCTGTTTTTGCTTGGTGCCCAGTTTGCAGTGTTCTAAATGAAGACACAGGGGACTGTTTTAATGGAAGTACACTGGCCTGAATTAGCAAGCTAGCACTACTGCAGCTGGACCAGAGAGATATTTCAGTAAGCTGTTGATCCAGCCAGAACATTGAAACCCGCATAAATCTATTAAAGGAAGAGAGAGAGAGAGAGAGAGAGACCTATTTATCTTCAGCTATGCTCTCACTTGCTGCTCATTCAGATCATTTAACCTTCAGCATGACCTCTCATTATCGCCCCCACTCATCAGTAGATTAAGATTTAATGTGCACCCTTCCTTAACTGAGCAAACGCTGCTAATTATTTTAAAGTTAAATGCTCATATTTGTATTATTTACTATGGGGATTCTCATTATTATCATCACTGGCACTAACTATTTCATTTGAAATAAAGATGTGGCAGGTCACCTCCTACTGCTTTGGAGTGATTGTTTTGATTCTTCCCCACCAGTCTCTTGCTGGTGTATGTGTCTCATAGCAACAGGAAATTAAACAACTTTTACAAATGAATATTTACATTCTCAAATGTAATCATCCTCTACCTGTACTAAACTAGTTATATTGCAATACATTATTTAAATCTGTGCTGGTGACATCACACACACCGCCTCATTTGACATAGACTGTATTACAATAACTGGTATCACAGACACACAGTTACATTTGCTACATGCTTTTGCCATTCATTTCAGAAAATGACATCCATATATTCTGATTTATTACACGTAGAGCTGTGTAATAGAAGCCAAGATTGCTTTTGCATTGTTGTGACAGGCATCAGTAACCAGGGCCACAGAGCCCTTCGTCTTAGCTCTTCAACATAATTCAAAAAAGGTTTGGGACACCCCTTCACCCCAAATGAATTCACAGAATATGGGTATTCACAGGGTTAGTGCTAAGGGGTACAAACTAGACCTAGGCGATAAACCGATTTTATCAATTAACTTGTCTCTGTAGTGTACATCTATGTGCTTGAATGAAAATCGATTTTATCTTTAATGTAAAATTTAAACACTGCCCATGTTTCCGTACAAAATGTGTGACTCGGATTACGGGATGATGTCGGTCTGCGGTGACATTTGTTGCAACCAGATCGCACCCGTACGACACATATGTTGGTTTCGCGACATCATTAGATTTATCTCGCCTCATTAACATTCAATGTATGCTTGCCATGAAAGCACAAATCAAGTATTGTAATAGACCTCCAACTCAAACATATGTGTTCCTTGTAAGTTTAAAGGCCTCTACACACCGGTCCAGATTGAGATTAGCACAAATCTTCTGATGGCTCTTCGTCTGTGTCAAGGAGATATTGATGCAATGATGCTCCCTGCCTGAAGATCGTGTTTGCGTTACATCTGACGGGAACACAGGGAAGAAGAAGACGACAGAGAAGAAATCAAGAAATGCATCGAAAAAATCCTGGATGTGGAACGGTTTATACTATTGATAGCTCAGGGAGCTGTTCGACAAAAAATGTGGAGAAAGAGAAGATTTTTGGTGGGCTTTTTCTTTCCTGTTTCCAGTACAAAGTTGCTATGGAAATGTGGAATTAGCACCACCGAGTGACTCTTTATTGTCCTACAGACGTCATCAAAAGAGTGAGCTTTCATTGGTTGTTCTCTTTGCGAAAACTGGTGCAATGTGGCAATCCAAACTCTTTTTCGTTGGCGCCATTGTTTGGTCTGATGTGTGATGTACGGGGATGTCCATGGTCTTTGATCAAGGTGTGGTGTCACACGAAACGTTGCACCGAACATTTGGGTCTTAAACGTTATTACAAGCCTTAAACCTATGAGCAGAAAAGTTGACGAAAGGTTTTTGTGTACAAATGCACACAACCGATCGATAGAGTAAGTGACACCCATTCATTTATTATTATTAATAAAATAACTGTACACGTTGTTTTTTGTGTTTAATATAAATTTAATTGAAAACAAAATGACCAAAATGTATAATTAAATTTTAATACTTATTGTTTATTATCATTATCATCAAAAATTGTTATCTGGAGATTGATTTTAAATAGGGGTGAAAAAAATCTATTTAAATCGTAAATTGATTTATTTGTTAAAAAAATATGTTTTTTTTAGGTCATATATCTCCAAGCCTTAGTAGAAACTTATCTCAGTTTAAAGCTGTACCAAACTTCCTCTTCTGATAATCCATATAGCCATTTTAGAAGCTAATCCCAGAATGGTTAGCATCTTATAAGTGACTTTTGTATAATCTAAAAGGCAGGCTTAGCATGTCATCACAGACTGGGCGCGGCATATACTGGCTTCCTATGACAGAACCTTTTACACTCGTTTCTCTGGAGCTGGCTCCAATGAAAGCTATTTTTTTAATAACAAACCATTTTAACGTCGTTTAATGTTCAACCATTTCTTTGTGAAAAGATCAGTCACGTTTCTATGACCCCTTTACTATATCTTCTTTGACATTTGACAGAGCCATCCATTTATTCTGTTAATGTGTTTTCTAATAAGGCTTTTCTGTGTTCTTGTATGTTTCCAGATGACTCTACATTGAACATCAGGGTGCCAATGTTTTTAAAAAGACTGGTAGGAACCACACTTTTTTTTTAAACAAAATGCCCATTTATTGTCAATTTCTTGTTCTCCACATTGCAGAATTTTATGAATGCTGATGCCAATGCATGCAGAATTCTTAAAAGTGAAGAAAGATGAAATGATGACAGAATTAGGATGGAAATGGTGAGGCTAAGAGTTGTGTCTTTGCTAATGTTGCTGGAAAGCAGCAGTGACAGCACTCAGGTTGCCTGTACACAGCACCAGGGGTGTGTGTAACATTCCAGATATTTGGTGGCATGTCTCAACACCTTGAGCTGAAGCACAGATGTGTGAACTGCTCTGATACTATAGCTGGGTGTGATCACCAGTCAAATTAAATCAGAGCTGTCAGTTACGCTTGTCACAGGCATACTTCCTGTCAGCCTGGAAACCTGGCAACCTTCATCTTCCTCGAGCAGCCTCTAGAAAGAGGCCAAAAAAAGGGGAAGCAGGGTACAATGTTGTGTGAGCAAAAACTGCCAAAATAATTTTGTGTAATTGGACAATGATCCGACAGAATCGAGATGATAGTGCATAAAATGTTCACCTGCCTGCGTTCTACACTCTGAAACTCAGCTTTGTATCTGAAGTTCATCTCAGGATGTCTGCCAAAATTATTTGACAGATGTGATTGTCACCGGTTAGTTTCCTTCCAAGTCAAACGCTTGCACATTTCTCGCAAATTTGAAACAGATGTGGCACGAGTGCCCCAGCACTCACTTATCCAAACCCCAGATAAGCAAATGAGAACACTTTTTCCCATTAAAGACTTTATGAGGGAAGTTACACTGCTGAAACCTTTCAGCTCACCAAAGCCACTGACTGCTGCAGCTTCGGTTGCTAGATCCTCACCACTAGGGGCCAGGATTTGATCACAAATGATCCATGATGCAGTGAAAGGCTATGGAAGCGCCTCTGAAGAGTCAAGCACTAGGCTGTTAGCAGGATGTTTTCAAATAATTGTAGTTATATTAGAATGAAATTTGTGTAAAAGTGCTACGATATAAAAAGAGTGTGACTTGTGTTAACAGTTGTGTTAAAAGAAGGTAAAAAATGACTGGATTTAATCTTGAAGTCAGTTAAATATTGAAGTCCGATCATTTAAAAAAAGTGACTGCAGCGGAGCAGAACCCATCTGAACAGACATGTTTTGTAATCGTCTTCGAGAGATTCCCAAATCAATAGGACCAAGGCTGTAAGATGTTCTATCGACGGTGAAGGGTGTCTCTTACTGAGCACCAATTAACCAAAATTAAATCCACTGTTTCTATTGATTGAAAGGGTAAAGGCAAAAGTTTGCCTCGGAATTAGCCGGCAAGCTCTCAAAACCTTTCTCTTGTGAAATCCTCCAAGGTTGTGGTTCACCAGTCTCATTAAATTTTCCAATTATTTCGGGAGTTGGCTGTGATATTTTGGAGCTTTGAGCAGAGGTTGCTGGGTGATGTGTGATTATAGAGCGCTTCTGTCAGGAAGAGATCACTGAATTATGTGTGGTATTAAGAGACTACATGAGAGAGCGTGATTGTTTTACCTGTGCAATCATTATATTGTAGACTGATACCCTGCACTCACACAAGATTGTTCAGGAAGTTTATCTCAATCATTTTCATTTCATTTAATAAACGTGTTAAAGTTAGGTATCATTTCGTAAAGTCCCTTCCTCGTAGATAAATGAATTATACCTAATTATACCCTACTATAATGCAATATTATTTTTAGTAAACTACTAAAAAAATGTTTAAATTAACCTTTTGATTGATCACATTGATGGAAATAAGTCTTTCACCCCATGGATCTCAATGTTCACCTAAAGAAATGATCAAAACATGACTTTAGGAAGGCATATTTCAACAACAAAATAATAAACATACGTTTTAAAAATAATGTTTTTTTTAATGACCAAGCAGCTTGGTGAAATGGTGACAGCAATAAGTGAAATTACATTCAAACAGAAGAAACCCAAAATAACTCTCAAACTTCACGAGGACTTTTAGGAACCCATTCATAACCACAAGGGAGTCAATGATGTAAAGGCAGCTGGGACCATAATCACCAAACAATTGGCAGTACACTCCAACTTTATGGAAAGTGTTCAAAATACGCGTTAAGGTCCATCTTAAACATCTGAATTTCTCAGATGAGAATTGGGTGTGTGAGTTTTGTCAAATCAAGCTTCCATCAACTGAATTTGCCTTGTGTGTGGAGATTTTTGTTCAAATCTAGTGAACCAACATCTTGGTTATTATGATTTGGGAGTATTTTTCTACCAATGAAACGCAACTCTACAGTGTCAAAGGTACTTATGAAGGGATAGTGTACCTGCCAATCTTAGATGATACTTGGCCGATGTGTAAAAGGAATGGATCCAAAAGAGGCACGATAATGTCCAAGCCATAGAAGAAAAGAGTAATTTTTGGGACATAATCTCTCATGATATGTGTGGAAACCTAGTAGGGCTGGGCGATTAAACGAAAAGTAATTGTAATCATCATTCAGAATGCTCCCTTCATTCAAACATCTCTCACCTGTAATCCTTGAGCATATTTATTGTACAAAACTGAGAGCGAACTATCATAGGAAAAATAAATAAATAACCGTTCATTAAATGTAATTCACTATATAATTTGCATAAAAAACATTTGATGTCTATCAAATACTTGAACCTGCAACCCGCTATTAACTTTCATAAATAATTGAAATAAGATGAAGTAAATATTATCAAATGTAACTTCATTTTAAGTTTGTAATTTTAGTGATTTAGTGAGAGAGAGGTAATGAGCTAGAGAACTTTTCTTCAGGGGGCAATGGGGGGCACCCCTTCGATTGAATGGTAGGTGAAACACTGATATAAATTCCTCATCTTTTATTAATATGCATATAAGTTTCAAGATAATAATAATAATAATAATAATACATGGCGAAAGTAACAGTTTAAATATTATGAAACAGTATTTACTTGGAAACAGATATAATATATTGGTAATAAAACTGGAAATAAGTTCACCTAACATCGTATTTCACCTTTTTCATCGTAGAGAAAGTGGCTTCAGAATCTTATTATTGATAAGAGTTTGTTAATTAGATTCAAGAGGGAGGGCCTCTACTTCTGTCTTTTGTATACATTTACTGTTGTACTCATTAGCTTCCTGTCGTGTCTCAGTGAGCATCTTTTCTGCAGCCTGCTGGGAGTCTCTTGGGAGGTTATTTACATCTCTCCATGGGGAGCAGTCCCCCTCACCCCTCTTTGATATGTTTGGAGTTGCTCTGATTGAGTGGGGTTCAGTGTTAATGACCAGTCTGCATACAGCTCCGCCCCCTCATTCAGCTTTAATGGATGCCATTGACAAGCAGCAGGGACTGATAAAAATCTGATGATTTTTTAATATCCTGAGGGAGACGATTCAGGGGACCATAGGTGTAAGCTTTGCTTTGTGTTGCTGCGAGCAGGTCAGGTTTTTATTAGGTCATGGAGGTTTTGCACAGTTAAAAATGTCAAGTGGCTTCAGTGAGGAAAAGTTAAGAGCTAGCTTTTATTATACACATTGATTTTTTTTTTGTTAAACATTACCGTATGCTTATTGTCGCTTGTCAGACAAATAAAATAAATAAAACGCCCTCACAATATTTAAAAAAAAATGTAATAATATAAATTAAATAATGAACCTTTCTGAATGTTCTGTGTTTCAAACCGATGCCTGACTACACAACAGGATCAGCAAGTTGCAGCATTTTTGTTTTCTCAATTTCTATAGACAAAAAAAAAACATTATTATTTTTACTGTAGGGACTGTAATATTAAAAAGGAAAAATTAAGTCTAAAAGTAAAGTTTAGACAATTACATGGCGATCAAGGTTGAAGTACTATTCATCATTGCCAGAGTAACTTAAGACAAAATCCAGTCCCAAAATGAAGGGAACATGTTTGTAAAATGTTGATGACAAAAGTATGTGTTCTTCTGGACTCTTAATATAAATGAAATAAATCCAAATTCACATTTCTTCATTTGATACGCTTTACACAGTAAATTGAGTGTGTTCACAGCCTGCACTGATTATCTCCTGATTCTCACCTGGGTCGTTTTTTTATCAGAGTTCTGACATAGCTGGGGCCGGATCTGTGACCTACACTCACCGTCCACTATATTAGGTACACTTGTCCAACTGCTTGTTAAAGTAAATGTTTAACCCGCCAATCACATGGCATGTCTGTACCAGTTCAAAGCAAGTATGAGTATATGGGGAATACGGGCTGGACTGAGTATTTCAGAAACTGCTGATCCACTGGGATTTTCACACGCAACCATCTGGGGATGCACAATGTATCAAACCTTGAGGCAGATGCGCTATAGCACCAGAAGACCTCATTGGGTTCCACTCCTATCAACTTAGGACAGGAAACTGAGGCTACAAATGTCACAGTCTCACCAAAAATTTGACAGTAGAACATAAAAAAAAACCCGGGCTTGGTCTGATGAATCTCGATATTTCCTGTAACATTCAGATGGTAGGGTTAGATTTTGGCATCAACAACATGAAATCATGGATCCATCATGCCTTGTATCTGTGGATCAGACTGGTTGTGGTGGTGGTGTAATTGTGTGGGGGATACTGTCTTGGCACACTTCGGGTCCAAATAATACCAATTGAGCATCTAGTCAATGCCACAGCCAGTATTGTTGCTTACCATGTCCATCCCTTTATAACCACATCTTCTGGCTAATTCCAACAGGATAACGGCCAGGTCAAAAAGCACAAATCATCTCAGACTGGTTTCTTGAAGATCAAAATTCCTCCACAGTCACCAGATCCCTGTTTCTCCGTTCATCGGTTGCATAGCTGGCATAGCTGTACAAATTTTCGTTCATGTGGTTATTCTAAGAAACTGCAATGAAAGCATGACATTTCCTAACTTTCTGCCCTGTGATGGACTGGGGCCTGTCCAGGATGTGCTCCCTGACCCCACATAGTCCTCAGCAACTATACAGTACTGACATTCCATCTGACTGGTATCTTACTTTTCTTAACAAGGCAATGATATATAATACAGTGGTACCCCGAGATACGAAATTAATCCATTCCAGGGTGATGTTCGGATCTCAAACATTTTGTATCTCGAAGCAAGTTTTACATGTAAAATGGCTAATCCGTGCAACGGCTCTCAGAAACAACAGTAGAAGTAGATTAAAAAAAATGGAAAACCAGAGAAAAGTCAAGTAACGTTTCTTCAATCCTCAGATCCTCACATTATTAAAGTAATAAATGATAATAAAACAGAATAAAACACATGCAAAATACGTAATATGTTCACAAGTGTGAAACCTTAGCTTGAGTGAAGCGATGTTTCGGAGAAGGTGGAAGGTTACAGCACAACGTATGAAAGTTATTTCATGTGTGAAAGAGATATTTCACGAATTACTAACACAAACACGGTTTCAAGCACAAGCGGACAGAGATGGAGAGACGCTTCTGAGAAACGCGTCACAGGGTTTCTCGAAGTTGCGCTACAAAACAGCACTTTCCAAGTTATAAATGTTATTTCTTTTACGACACCTTGATTCTAACATTTGTTATAGTACATTATTAGTAATCTATACATAATGTTTCGCTGTGTTGTTGAAGTGTTTTGAAGCGCATCAGACCCTTTTTGCATTGGGAGATAGGAGCGCCAGAACCTGGAAGCGCTACGCGACGTCATACGAACAAGCGAAAAATACAGCAGAACTGCTTGTAATTGTTCGTATCTCTAATTTTTCTTTGGATCTCGAAGCAAAAAATTTCCAGCGAAACCTTTCGTATCTCGAACATTTCGTAACTCAAAGCATTCGTATCTCCGGGTACCACTGTATATATATTTTTCTTTCTTGGGCTTTACCAAATTACAAGATCAGAAGTACCCTCAAATTCTTGCTGATGTTCACTCTCATATTGAACGTGGAATAGCACATAGCAATCACTGTTTATGTTCCATCAATATGCTGCTTACACTTTGCATCACTCTCTAATATGAAAGAAGGGCCAGTGGTTTAAGGGGTTGTCGACCTGTGTGCTTTGCACCTACTGCCCAGCTCGTGATAAGAGTGCCCTCATTAAAACTCAAACCCCAGACCTGCTCATGCTTTTTTTCTCCCCTGCTCCTCTGCTTCTTTCTTTTAAAAGAGAAGTTTTAAACTGACAAAGCCACGGGAAATCCCCATCAGACATCTCTCCCTTAATCTGTCTAATTTTGAAAGGTATTGTTTAAGGCTTCAAAGTTTATATGGTTTAATCCTCCTCTAACACTACAGGGCAGCAAATGAGGCCATGTCAGCAGCTCTGGCACCGCTAATCTACTTCACACAACAGAAAATCCTGCTTCTAGATAAGGTTGCATAGGTTTTCCTGTGAACTCCTCTTTTGATGTTCTTTACCTGCTATTGAACATGACTTCTGTCTTAACCCAACTGTTACTCACTCCCTGTCCCCTTTTATCATGCCCAGTGACCCCCCTTTCCCCTCTCCCTGATCCCAAATCTAGCATCAGAACCAGCAGCGCTTCATTTGCTCTGTTTTACAAGAGGCTGTTAAGTTTTTAGGAGAAGCATATGGGTCTGCGCTCATTTCATTTGAATTGTAAGAAGAGGAACTTTTTGAACCCATAGCCCAAGCAAACTTTTTGTTTTATTTTAAATCAGAGTTAATCAGACTGGTTCATAATATTGCATCACATTGGCTAGGAATGGCAGCCCCTGTAAACAGAAAGTTATGGTTGGTAGCCCTGCATCCTTAAGTTGTAGTTTGTTAGACTCCGGGGAAGCCATCTCTGTTGCTGTGGTCGATCGGAATTGTGTATTGAAGCAGATTTATTGCAGAGCTCTCAGTTTCCACAAAGTGTTCAAAAGAAATTGTATCGTTGCTGAATCTCAGCTTCACTACCAAACAGAGGGGATGCCACTCTTAAGGGGGGACTATGTGTTTGTCGATTACATAATAATCTAAAAAAAAAATCCATGCATTTATGGCAAGAAATGCCCTTTTGTCATATTGTCCATCATCATTTTTTTTAGTGCAACCCAGATGGCACATGCGTGGATGCAGTGTGAAACCAGCCCAACTCACTAAACCTGCTTGTGTATGTGCAGAACTTGTGAATTTGGTTTGTTTGTTCATTCTTTTTCTTTAGCATGATTCATGTTTATTCCTTCAGGATCACCAATTCTGTGAATTCTGTTCTCCAACGCACATTGCCAGTAAAACAGGTGCCTCCTGGTCAGGTTGCTAGTTCATCAAATTATTAAATTTGATTTTCAGATTTATAAAAACACAACTTTTGCTTATCCTTAAATAGAACATGAACTGTGCGTGCGTAAACTTATTTGGCGTATTGTGGATATTTGAGGTGTTAGGGACATCTAGTGGAAATGACCATTTAACCTTAAATTGAAAGGAAGATGTTTGTTAAAAAAAAATGTCTAACATATTTTATATCACACCTCATACCAAACCAGTCTTGAAAATTCCATTTTAAAAATGTACTTAAATGCCAGTGACATTGACTAGCAAGACTAAAAATATGGCTAAGGTAAAATATTATGAAAAACATAATTTGCGTGCGACTAATTAAGTTAAGTTGACAAGGTGCTAAGAATAATTGTGATTGCTAAATGCCAAAAAAGTCCCTTGATCCTAAAAGTTACAGGTGCCCAATTCTGAGTGCCTAAAAGTTTTTTATTTTATTAAACCAATGCATATTGAGACCAAATGGCTGAGCATACAAGAAAGAATAAAGAACAAAACCTAAATGCGCAAAAAATTTAAATACATAAAGAAAGGTCATGTTATCAGCTCTAGGAGTCCAATAATAGTTCAAGTTCTTCTGCAGTTTGGGATTTCACAGCATCAAAATAATATAAAAGTTCTTTTTTAATGGTGACCGTTGGTGTTACTTGATGACAATTGGACAAATAAGGAGAGAACGTGTATTTCATGAACAAAATGATTTCTTAGCCAATGTTGATGTGTCGCTAATAAGCCGATTTAGATTCCCTAGAGCGGTTCTCTTGGATATATGTGCTGAATTGGGTCCAGCACTTCAGAGGTAGTTGCTATCTGGGTCTCCACCTCCACTACAAGAATTTTGATTTCTCAAGGAAAAAAAAAAAACACAATTTTTCCGAAACTGTTTTGTACGTAAGGTATCTTTATAAATGAGGCCCCTGAACATTAGAAAAATTGGAAAATGTTTATTTACTTGTTGTATGTTTGTGATGACTGACTTACCAGACCAAAAAATATTAATCTAAACTTAAATGAGTAATTTAACTCCCAATGATGTTCCCCTTGCTTGTCCCTGAAACAGCTCACTGTAAAACATAGACAGAGCTTTTTTCTTGTCTCTTGTGCTCTGCATGTTTGAGTTGAACCCAGTGCTTTTCCTCAACCTGGCAGAGAAAGAAAAAGAGTTTCTCCTCAGTCTCTGTGAGGTGTCAGCTTGAATAGCTACCTGTTTGTTTGCCCACAGCTGTGCTTTGTTACCCTCTCACACTTGAGAGACGGCTTCATAAATTCACAGCGTGTCAAACAAATCAATATCTCCCATTAACTGAGGAAGATTCTCTGCTCTGTACTTCGGGGGCCACTTCCTTCCTTCGTTTTTAGATGTTTTTTTTTCAGAGAAAGCTTGGAGAAGATAAGTACTGGTAAAAGAGAAAGAGTAATGGATAAAGTGAAATGGATTCAGGCATGTTGCCGATTCTCATAGACAGCTAACTGCTCTGAATGACTTGTCCCACTTGGTTTTTCTGACTGTTGTTCTACTGCTTATTTTTAAAGGTAGAGTTTTGGAAGCTAAAAGAGGATTTGTACACTATGCTTGCTGAATAACAAGTGTGTGGGTCCAGCTGAAAATTGGAAATATAGTTCTGTGCAGATGGTGTGCACTGGGGCAATTTGCAGCTCAATGCGAAATTGCTGGGTTGAAATCAGCACCTCCAAAACTGAGGCCATGGCTCTTAGTAGGAAAATGGTCCTTCCGAGTTGGTGAAGTGATCTTGCCCCAAGTAGTCTTTTTCATGTGTAAGGGGACTATGGAACAAGAGAGTGACACAGATTGGTACATTCTCTGTAGTAATACGGTCGATGTACCAATCTGTAGTAGTGGTGAAGGAGCTGAGCTGCAAGGCAAAGCTCTTGATTTGAGTCGATCTACACAGTAAAATCCTAAGAGTTAAATTAACTCTACTCAGAGTGTATTTGGTCCCACTCTATATAGAGTTAAACCAACTCTGAAGGAGAGTTATTTAAATAAGTCTATTTGAACTAAACAGCCTATTTTTTACTCTTTCTGGAGTGGACTTGGTCCCTCTCTGAATAGTTAATATTTAGTTTGCATTTTCCATGCAGATTTGGAAAAGCATGAAGAAAATAGATTATTAAATTACACCTTCTCAGAGTCGGTTTAACTATATAGAGTGGGACCAAATATACTCCGAGTAGAGTTAATTTAACTCTTAGGATTTTACTGTGTATGTTCCTACTCCTACCTATGGCCATGTGCTTGCGGATCCCAAAAGAATGAGATCGCAGATACAAGTGGCTAAAATGAGGTTTCTCCACTAGGTGGCTGGGCTCCCTTAGAGATAGGGTGAGGAGCTCAGTCACCCAGGAGTAGCTCAGAGTAAAGCCACATCGAGAAAACACCCCTGTGTCCTCCTAGATAAAATGGAGGAGGTGTCCGGGGAGAGAGAATCTGGGCTTTCAATCTTATACATTTCGCAGGGTGAGCAGTATGAGACTTCTTCTTCTGCCTGGATAAGTGGAGGTATTTGTCTTTGTGCCCATGCAACATATTTATAGAGCCCACATAATAGTTGTCTGCATTTGTAGTCCATCAGATACTGCAGTTGTATTCTGGTAACATGCCCTTCCAACTTTTGGCTTTTTGTTACCAGCTAAGTTTAATAGGTGGGAAAAAGTTTGAAAGAATATAGCAAGTAGTCCTCCTACGATTAATAAATATCCAAGAAAAGTTTGTCTTCTGGGGCTTCAGAATAATGTGTAATGATAATATGCAATTATCACCTCTTATTTTTTTCAGCAGTAACCTCAAGATGAGGTGCAACTTGAGTGTTAGAACAAGTGCTGATGGAAAGAATAGGGACTGAGAGAGAAAGAGAGAGTGAGCACATGACATATGTGTGTCGTGTAAGTGTTAAGTGCTCTTTTACTTGTGCAGTTAATTTAAACTGATCACAGGGGGACCTCCTCTGATTCATGGTTGTTTGCGAATTCAAACATGTTCATTACTGAGCATATTTCCAAGAGGGAAGAAGCGAGATTGAGAAAAAGAGCTAATCGTATCAGATTGATCTCCGCGCAGAGCGTAAATGTATTTAAGCTCATAATCCTTGTAAATAGCTTCCAGCAAGGCAAAGGCAGCCTTTTAACATTGACTAAATGAAGTAAATAGAAGCAAATGAATTTTTAAAAGACGCATTGCAGCTGAACCCTGTTTGTTATGTATGGAACAGATCAGTGTGGAAACTGGAAGCTAATGAGGCCTGTAAATTTAAAGGTGAAATCATATTCCACGGCTTTGCCACCCTGCTGTTAAGGGGTTTGCAGTGAAGTTGGTTTTTAAATGCAGAGCGTCTGTTCTCCCTCCGAAAGCCCCTCACACCCCAACAGATGGAGAGAATATGGAGCTCGGAAGGTTTACCTAGGAGGTGGTAACAGTGAAGCCACTCATTAACACTGAATTTAACACTTCGTTAGCAACGCGGCTTCCTGTTGAGAGCAGCTAGTGCTCAATGTCAAATCCTCAGAGCATACTCGTGGTTTAGCAGGACAACCGCAAGCCTGGGCCCCTTTGACACACCCTTTAAACACAGGCCTGTTGTCCCTTAGGTTTGCTGGTGTGGAGCTGCTGAAAGCATCAAATATAATTAGATTGGCTGATGACACCTGAGGTATAGTTCTCTAGCTAGTCATGAATGAGAACGTTTCTACCCGAAACGTGTGCGTGTGTATGTGCGGTGTGCCAATTTGTCAGGTTTGAAGCAACAACAGTCTCATGCTGGGATGTGCTTTGGCACCATCAGAGAGTGATAAGACAGAATAATATGATCTTATTGGTGATGTGCTTTGTTCCCATGGAAATTGGTCAATTTTAGTCTGCGACTGAGAACTTTGGTGAAAGAAACTTGAAGGTTACATCCCAGAGGTGCATTCACATAATTAAGCTTCCTCACCAGGACTTCCAGGGCTAACATTGGGTGTGTTGTGAAAAGGAGTGATGACAGTGGGTGTTCAAGACTCGAATTGTGGCAGAAAAAAGGCCACCATCTTTTTTTAGGCCGTCATTAATCTAGTATGATGTTCACTAAGCGTCTTCTTGTAGTTATTCCCGAATCCCATTCCCCTCTCTCATCTACTTTGTTTCCAGTCAACTCCTCTATTAAATAAAAGGCCAAAAAATAGTAAACAAGCCTTAGTTTACTTCCTTTATATATGACTTGAGATGGGTTTATTTGTGATATAATGGTCTATGTAAGTGAGGGTCTCTATTCAGGAGATTGAGGAGAAGCGAAGCTCTCATGAAGGTGTGCCAATGGAAGGGGCGGCAAGTTAATCGCTGTACAACTGGAAGGTTGGTAGTTCGATCTCTACCACATCCACTCTGCCGTTGTGGCCTTGGGCTAACCACTTACCCACATTGTCCAGTATGGATGTGAGTGACTTGGTGTGGTGTTTGGTGGTGGGCAGGAGGATGTGGGCACAAAATTGCAGCCACATTCAAGGTAGCTTATCATCACCAGTGTGTGATTGAATAATGATCTGAAAAATGTAAAAAAAAGCACTATATAAATTGAAGGCATTATTATTATTATTATTATTATTATTATTATATATTATTTAATTTCCAAAATGGTGGCATAGTGGCGTAGTGGGTAGCACTGTGGCCTTAGAAGGTTGCCCTGAAGGTGTATCCCTGCCTTCAGCAGAGCCCCATGACCTTGAAAGGGATTAAACGGGCAAGAAGATGAATAATTAAGTTCCAAAACCATCGTCTGTCAATCAGTGAGTTTAGAGACCTATCAGAAGGTTGGAATGGAAGTTAACTTGGTTTTCACTAGCCACTGTGTTCAAAAACTCATAACTCAACTCATCTGCCTGGAGGCGTGCTCAGCAGCATTGGTGGGCATGGTGCGCTACCTTTTTATTGAGGGACCAATACTGTACCACAATTTATGCTCTTAATGATCACATTTAGAGTTTTTGCTGGCAGCGAACATTGGGGGTTATGCCAGTAAATGCTGAACACTTGTGTTTGCTTTAAAATTTCATCCTTTGCTTTGTTTGCTTTTCATCCTTAAACAACACCCATTTATGATCAGCATCATAAATAGCCCTATAACCAATTAGTTAACAACCAGAACTAGTTTTAACCAATTAAAACTGAATTGATGATGATCAGTTGTGTCTCTGTTGCAGACTGTGAGGTCTCCGTTATGGCAGCAGTAAGAGAGAGCACACATGAAGACAAAGAAGTAGATTCTTCCTCTGATGATACTCAGGAGTTGACAAGCACATCATCTCTCTACAACAACAAAAACAGCTTGCAGTCGCTGCCCTTGGACAGTCACCAAAACTCTTTAAATGGGGACCAGGCGAAGCCATTTGTCTGTGGTAGCGTCCCTGCTGCCCCCTCATTGCCTCCAGGAGCACTTGTTAATGGAGCTGCTTCACACTGTACCTCAGAGGAGTCCAGCGTCCACAACAAAGACATGTCCCCTCAGCCTGGGACAGACACCAGCCCTGAGGTGTTACTGCCTCCCAGTGAGCTTCAATCAGACACCCGACAGAAAGCAGAAGGGTGCGTCCTAAAAGTGCAGGCCCCCCTAGATGTGCTGGTGGGGGAAGGCTTAGATAACAGACCAATCAGCCGCCTGTTGTCTAGAAAGGGAAGGAAAGCATGTCGCTTATGGGACTTTGATTCTGATTTGTCTGAGAGTTCTTCTGATGACCGTGATGGTCTAAGCGAGGATCTCCAAGAGAACTTCATGCAGATCCTTTTGAAAAACAGCTTAGGAGGTGATGAACTAAGAACAAAGGGGGAGGCTGATGGAGCTCTACTTAGCAGCCAGAGACAGAGGAAAACGTATGCCTTGGAGAGGGCTAGCAATGGAGGAGAAGATTATGATAGCTTTCATTATGCATCCCAGAATTCCCTATCGGATGAAGACTCTGATTTTGAGTCGGCCATTAACAAAGAACATGCCTTCAGGAAAGAGCCAGAAAGTTTGAAAGCATATGCCGGCTTGCGCCTGGAGAAATTCTGTGACAAGTCAGCTGCCATGAAGGAGCTAATTTCAAGCGAGAAGGAAGAGGGATGTGATGAAGGCGGCAGTGATGTAGAAACAAACACCTACATGGGTGATAAATTGGCACGGTTAAAGACAGAGACAAAAACAGACGATGATCCTTCCCTCTTCCCATGTTCAAAGTGCAACAATAATTTCAGGGAGAAAAGGCATTTGCATAGACATATGATGTATCATTTAGATAGGAATAATAAGCTGAGACAAGAACATGCTCCTCGACCCTTTATATGCAGAGAGTGTGGGCGTTCGTTCCGAGACCTTGCCCGCCTGCAAAAACACATGATAATCCACCAGGTGCGGAGGGAGAGACTCATAGAACAGATTAAAGGTTTCAGTAAGATAGATGTCGAGGGAAGGAGGGGTTGTCTTCAGTGTCCCCAGTGCGTCTTAGGCATAAAGTGTCGCAAAACTTTTATCCAAACTAAAGCAATGGAGGTTGAGGGTTACAATCACTCAAAGACATCTGAAATGAAAGGTCAGGAGATCACGCCAAACAAAAACACAGGTGCCAAGTCTAGAAATTGCACTTTAACAAGCAACAATGTACATAGTTTCGTAAAGGATGTGGAGCTTATCAACAGGCAGCCTTATTATGAGAATAATGAACCTCAATCACATAGCCGAATGTTTGACCATCCAAAATCCAAGCACTCCTCTTTACTGATGCCAAAGATCCAACGAACAGAGACGTCGTCTGTTTGGGACAGAGGTGAGCCCAATGCCTCAGCTGACCTTAAAATGCAAGATGTCAACAGAGAAGAAGACTCTGATGGTTTCAGCACCTCGCTGATCAAATGGAGCCCTGGCAGCCCAGCAAACAAGCTGTCACCGTTCTCACCAAGAAGTGACAAGCCAAGCAAATTATCCCCTCTGCCTACAGAGAATATAGACGTGACAACAGGTCTCCCCTATGTCGAAGAAAACAATCAAGAATATGAAAGGCCTGTCTCTGAAAAGAGGACAAAATATCTTTGCAGCTTTGACGTACATCTAACAGCCAAAACAGAGATTGAGAATAAAACTACCTGTCTGAACCCTGGCACTGAGAGCAATCCCAAAGATTCTTTAACTGGCAGTCCTTCAGCTCTGCAAACACCGAAGCACAAAATACCCTCAAAGAGAAAAATGTCAATCCCTTATCGCAACATTTATGCCAATATTTCTCATGAGCATCTTCCACAATGTGAGTCTGACTCTCTACAGTGGGATTCAAGTTGTCCACAAGAGGGAGATGACTCTGATGGTCCTCAGGATTTCAGCAAATGTACCAAAGTGTCTCCGGAATGGTTTCATAGCAGTGCACACAGTGATTATTTCAATGAAGACATTCCTGATGATGCCAGTCTTTCCTATCCAGACAATAGCAAGGAGGAGGACACTGATGAGATACGCACATTTGTGATAAAGGAGGAGTATGTTGAGAGCGCATTAGGTGACGATGATTATCAGCAAAGTGACCCATATGCAGAGTACATCATCAAACCTATGTCTATAGTGGGCAGGAAGTGCTGTCCTTACTGCACTGCTGTGTTTGAATCGGGAGTGGGTTTGTCCAATCACGTGAGAGGACACTTACATAGAGTGGGGCTGACTTATGATGCTCGTCATATGGTGTCACCAGAGCAAGTGGCATTTCAAGACTGCCAGCCTCGTATTCGCAGAAGAATCAAGTCGATGAATCGCCCAATCAGAAAAGGTGATTATCATTCACCTTTCTTTGTCATTGAGATTTTAGCTACTAAAATTAGCATTAGCTACCACAAATGCATAGTCGAGATTTATGTATGTGCACAACGATTTGTACGTGTAGCATTGCTTTTTAAGTAATTTTGTGCTTTCATCATGGCAGATAAGCCAGAGTCTAAAAGCGAGCACACCTGTCCGCTGTGCCAGGGCTGGTTTGACACTAAAACTGGTCTCTCCAATCATGTACGGGGTCATCTGAAGCGGATTGGGAAGCCTATTTCGGGAGCTAGCAAGTCACCACTTTGTATTCTGACAGAACTACTTCAGGATGAAACGGAGTACAGGAACATTATGAGGGTGCTTGGTTCCAGACCACGCTTATTCAAACCATTCATCTCCAAAAAGTTTGCCAACAGTGATGGGCTGTTTCTTACATCCTCTGGTGTTCCTGTGAGGATCCATCATGCAACTGGCACAGCAGAGGAAGGGCACTGGACAAAGATTAGTCCTCCCCAGGTTGACGGGGAAGGAAAGATAGATAATGACCGCTGTAGCACTTTAGAGGATCTGCTGGAAAATACCAAAGTAGATCACACAATGGAGGTTGAAGATCAGCTGGAAGAAGCCAAATCTCCTTGGACCATCTCCTCAACGTTTATGTCCAGAGAACCATCTGTGAATTTGGATCAAACTTGCAGCCAAGGTTAGAATACACACACTTAAAAGAAAACTAATCAATCTTTTGCCACTTTTCCACTGGATTTTTGTAACAGCACGACTCAGTTTGGAACGGTTTCAAATAAAAGTACAGTTGAACAAAACAGAAGATGTGCTGTTACAAGAGGACAGTGAAAAGTGCCATTGTAAACCGTTCTTGCATTGCATTGGGCACTTTTATAAGACTTTGTAAAGTAGTAGATGACCAAAATAATGCGTGGTATTTTCTACAAGTAAATAGATGAGAATTCGACTATGAATTGGCTTCTAAGTTCTTTTGCATGCATTGTGATGGGAGCTTTGAGAACCTCTGACATGGAACTATTTCAGTGAAAACAAAACCCTTCTTGACGAGAAGGTTTTGCCTGTTCTCCGACAGCTGAGCGTATGATCTGTCTTGTTTGCAGTGATGTAGAATCAAAGAATCTGAGAGTGACAGACAGGTGAGCTTTCAGATATCTGGGTCACAACCAGCCTCGAACACTCTTTTTTCCCCTAACAAAGAGTTGTTATTGTTGTTAGTCTTTTGTTAATAGTTGTAGTCATTGAAGTGTAAATATTAAAGAACCTCAGTATTGCTTCAAAATCTTTATCCGTTAGCATTGATTAGAAATGATCAGAAAATTGTTTCCCAGCTTTGTTTCCTACCTGCTCTTGTATTTCTCCCACCTCCTTCATTATTTACTGTGCACCTTAAAGCCCAATTTCACTCATACACTCCAGATTAAATATGCATGACAGACACCTCATACTTAAGACAAAGTTCTGTTCCAGCAACCTTGAAGTTTCCAGTTGATGCCATTAAAAGAGAGGGGGAACACAAGATTCAGAGAGCGCAGAGTAAAAGTTTGCCACTCATTGAAACATTGTACCAGGTACAAAAAGAATGAATGTCATCAAAAGGGGCTTTGAAATTCAAATGTAAAATGCATAGCATACTTTCATGTACTAGTGGAAACGCATCAGCTGTATTTGCACATTTTTGTTTCATGTCTGACCAAATAAAACTCACGTTTAATTAATAAATAATGGGATCAAATATTAATGTATTTTCACAAACAATTTACATGTGTTGTCAAAATTTCAACTAGATACAGTTATTTCATAAATATTATTTTATTTGTTGTTTTTATTTTTTCTAGATTTGTATGATGGATTTTTTTTCTCTTCTGCTGCCACTTTTTTACTGAAAGTAGAACACAGACAATAGTTTTGAGGAGTTAAGTGAGGCTTGCATTTACGAATTATGCATGTGTAATTAGCATGATTTATTAGAGGCCAGATTTTAAATATACGTACACTTCAATTTTCTAATCTGTTTCTATCATTCACATCGATTTAATCTACTTTCAGACCAATAAATTTTACTTGATCTGAACATTATATAAAAAAAATCAGCTGCTCTATGTTTCGACTTTTTTTAGGGAATTAATTTCTATTTAAGGTTTTATAAAGATATTATCTAAAAAGCTTTTTATGGCTCGCAATAAATAATGAAACAATTTATTGAAAAAATAAGTTATTTTTGTTTTAATTTAATTTTTTTTACTTTTCTTTTATTTTAGAAGTAAAATCTGCTTTAAAGGAATGTCATTAAAATAAGGCATTGAGACCACAACAGTAACTTAAATCATTCTAAATGTTAATAGTGTTAAAATGAGATTCTTGTATAAACTTAACCACTCTTAACTCGAAATCTCTGCGTTGTGTGTTATTCATTTTAACTCAAGGGAGAGAAACACAGGGGAAGAGATGTTTTTACACTGGAATGATTTCCCTCAGTTTCACTTAAGTTTAAATCATCTTCATCTTGGTTTTTTTTGGATAAATAAAATAAATGTTTTATTTTTTTTTTTCGTTTTTTTTTTTTTTTTTCTTTTTTATTGCGAATCTAGTTAGCCCAGATATTTCTTTGCCATGGCGTTCATTGAACATCTGCAGACATCAAGTAATTGAACACATATTGTCTTAAGGTATGAGAGCTGGGAATACTACCCCTAAAGCAAACAAACAAATAAACCATCAACTTCATACAACCGCATGTCCTTGGAATACTAGATGATGTTTATAAGATGAAAACAGATGGAGTGGGAGGTGATGACACTTAGGGAATCACAGTTTTATTTTCTTCAAGCTGCTGTATTTCTGTTCTAAATTACCCACTCGTGTAGGTGTTGAACCATAGTTTTGCCGTTACTGTAGCACAGAAAAGTCACAAATACTTTACTGTTCATTAGTTTGTTTTGTTTTTGTGTCGTCTAGATAAATGTGCAGCAAACAAGAAGACATGTATCCATTGCAACACGACCTTCCACAGTGGTGTGAGCCTTTCCAATCATCTTCGAGCGTATGCACGGCGGCGGAAAATTGCCTTAGAAGAAGGAACAGGTATGGCGTGCATCTTACAGCCCAGCTTCACTCTTGTTATGTATGACATGCACCACTGGTCAAGTATAAATGCAGAATTTGTCTGGTTTAGTTCTGGTTTTAGCTGACCTGACAAATATGATATTATGTAAACCAGGGGTCACCAACACGGTGCACGCGGGCACCTGGTCACTCATGAGACCCACATGAGTCGCCCGCTACCTGTTCTAAAAATAGCCTGAATAGCGCCACTTACCAGTGAGCTGAATATTTAATATGATTGATATTCTTGTTTAAATGACACTTGCACGTAAGCTTGATGTAACAGTACATAAATAAAAAAAATATATATATATGAACTACGACCTGGTAGAGGCGAAAGGTCAGTATGATGCACTACAACGAACAAACAAGCAGCGCTTGAGAGGACTAACCTATAAAAAGATCATTTCATTTTCGTGACGAATACGTTGTTTTTTTTTTTATCTCAGTGGAAGGAGCGTGTGTTTGTCTCATTTGCGCGACGACTGCTTTGGTAGAGAGATATTTCACGACAGGTCACCCAAGCTACCAACTATCCACAGAGCAGTGCACTGAATGCAGAAAAAGCAGTGAGTTGCGAGAGATCTGCAAGACTCACTCAGAGTACAATGTACTGGTAAACCGCGCGCAATGCCAGGCTTCCCAATAACTAAAAGAAACAGACACCAGATTTGGTGTCCAGCTCATGTTTAGTTCAATACGTTTGTAAACTGTAAAAATTGGTAAATTTGTTAATTGTTAAAATGTCAACATTATTTTTTTAATCTTAGCCCACTTTTTGTATATATATATATATATATATGGTTTATTATTTGTAATGGATATTGTGATTTCCTTGGACTGTTGTAGAAGTGACCATTTTGAAGTGTTTTGAACATTTATATATATTTTTTCAATTTACAAAACACTTGCACTAAGACAAAATATAAATATAAAGTGTTGCATATTAATATTTATCTGTTTCTAAATCATTGCTGATATTCATTGTGAGAAATTATTAACACAGTGTCTTTGCAGAGATGAGTATCCTTAATTATTAACAAATTCAGAAGAGGGTCTCAAAGTGGTAGCCCTTTGCTCCAATCAGTACCCAGGAAGTAGCTCTCGGTTTCAAAAAGGTTGGTGGCCCCTGATGTAAACATTGCAATATATAGTGACTACGCTGGGCGACAAACAGATTTCATCGATTAACCGGACTCTGTAGTGTACATTGTCATGCTACACGGTTTTAACGTAATATTCAGATTTAGAGAAAACCGGAGCTCCCGGAGGAAAAACCCACACTAGCAATTCGAATTCATATGGGGAACTACACAGTGAAGTGAAGCACATGCTACTACACCCAAAGAGGTGTGTCCAATTGTCTTATAGGGGCAAACAAGCCAGATAAACCTACATCTCCATGTGGCCCACTTAAGTATGGAGAAATTTAAAATACTGGCCTGAAGTGTTCTCTACCTGGCTTTGTTCAAAGCTGCATTTTAGGGACCATGACCAATTTTTCTCTAGAACATTTTCAGCTTAGACTACTTCAAATCAACAAATGCCAAGTTAAAGACTGTCTTTAACAAACTCAAGACCAGCTTAAACCATTTAAACCATTGCAGGACAAACTAACCAGATAAAAATTAGCGGTTTTCAAATCACTATTTACTGGAAAAAATGACTGCATTGTTTTATTTCCAGCATTTGATTGTAAACAGATTACGGTGAGAGCAAGGCCAGGACAAAAAAGAAAGATGTTTCCATCCTCACACATTGCTTCTGAAGTTGTCTACAGAATGACCTGCAGGTAATTCCCAACACTCCTCAAATTCTCTTTCCCAATGCTACCAGAAGCTCTCATACCATATCCGTCTATATCTTTCTTTTCCAGGTTCTGTGATCTGACCTTCCAGGGTCCTCAGTCCATTCAGGAAGATTGGATCAAGCACCTGCAGAGACATCTCATGCACACAAGAGTCCCTGGTGTGGGTGCAGGTATGCTGGAGGTTACAGCCCTGTGTTCTCCTTCTCCCCCAGAGCGGCTGCTCCAGGATACACAGCCTCCTCTCAGTCTGCCCGAGGGCGTCTGCTGAGCCTTGTTTACACATCAGCCATGCTTATACTGTACCCCTGTCCTGCACAGCTATACTCAAAATACGCATATACTGTATATATTCTTGAATTTATCTATAGCGAACATAAATATATACACACACATATATAGTGCAAACACTGATTTCCTTTCTAATCATTTTTAATATTATTCATTTTCTTTTTTTGCACCAGTCTTTGGTTATTCTTAAGGGCATGATATTTGCACAGTTTTTTTTCCCAGGATGGCTTTATTTCGATCTTAGTTAGATGTCTCTCACTAGAGACTAGAGTCAGAAACTAAAAAACAGAGTTCAAGGTAATGTTGACAATTAAGCTTAAAGCTATTTATTGTATTTTCTGCCTTGATGGTTTTTATACAAATGCAGTTTTAAGTAAAAATATGTTTAAGTTTTGTGCTTAATTTCCAGATACGCATTTGTATCCATACCATTGGATGCTTTAACACCTTTATGAGGTGCATTTTACCACGGATCATGTAGAAGCACTAGACATAACTCAGACCATTTACAATATGTTAATGCACATCACAGAGATGAATTGTGAACTTAATGAACATTTCAGTGGATACTTTTCTAAGCTTTCTAGTTTAAGCTTTAGGAAATATTTTATTGATTAGAAATAAGTTATTAGGGGAGTAACAATACACTCTGCTCACAATCTGCTGATATTTCCTTGATACAATGTGCTTCATGGTATTTATCAAAAATAAAGAATTTCAACATGGTTTTTAACTGAACGTTGGAATTAGTGATACATTTAAACTGTGATTGTAAAACAAAACAACATTTTTAAGTAAAAAAAAGGCTAGGCTAAATTATAATTACTTTTATAATTTCCCTTTTGTTTAGAAGTAATGTCTTGTTCTGAAAGTTTCAGAAGTTACTATAATCACCATTTCTTGATGAAACAAATGATTTATTGCAGTAATTCCGTAATACATTTGTCAACATTTTCTCAATATATTGTGCAATGGTGTATTGTTACACCCCTGTACGTTAGTCAAATAATATAATGTGTATTATTCTCTATTGTTCTTTCTTTTTGGGGGTGGTGCAAATGAATTTTAACACACAAAGAATAACTCTTTTTAATAATGATTATTGTATTTTTGAGATATTTGATAATGACCAAATGGAGCAATAGTCCTGGTCAGTTTGAATAGTTACTATGTAACTATGTATCCTACCATTCACTGGTGGTGGTGATGTGCAAGCACATACCTGTCTATTAAAGAAAACAATGTGTTAATTAGCTTAGCAAAGGTGAACACATTGTATCGACATCTATGTTAAGTCACTATTAGGCAATTAAAATGTAATTGTGATTTAAACCTTTGCATCTGTTGTGCTGCGCTACTTATTTACTTTACGCTGACACGTTGTCACCAAAGGCTGTGCTGTAGTCCATCAAGGATCTCCATGACACTTGGTCGGTCTTTGTGTGGAGGAAACACTCTGATACTATCAGAGAAAGAGGATTGCCTATGGTTGGTTTTCAGCTTCATCAGTTAGCGTCTGGACCAGGGGGGTGACCTCACAGTTTGTCCTGGGCAGAGCTTAGACTGGCGATCAAAGCTGTGCAAACCAATTGTCATCACGTTCTTCCAGAGGGAATTTGGAGTACATTAATGCCCCTTCTTTGGGAAATAATTGTATCTCTCTGTGACTTCATTAGGCTCTCCTGGCCGAATCAAAAGACACTCCACTAAGGCTGGAAGCTACACGGTGGGCAGACAGTGTCCCAAAGGGCTGAATGAATAAAAAACGAGGGATTATAATGAGATTGAGCTAACCATGACCGGGATTGAGTTTTTCCATTATACCATTGGCAGATTTAAGAACGAGGTGGATGAAGGGGGAGGCAGGAACATAAAGAAATGTGTAAGATCCACACCAGCCATCTGCCACAGGGCTGTGCTTCTGATGGACCAAAGCACGCTTATCATTAGGCTGTGAATCAAAGAGGCCTGCTCTCTGGAGATTCCTCCATTAAAACAGTATACAAGTGTCATCCCTTTTCGGTGTGCAAGAGAGCACTTCTTATCTGAATCTGGAAGCATATTGAATAGGATTTGGAAAAGAAGAAAGGGGCTTTCTGTTAATCACCATATTTTGTTTGTTAAATTGAATCTCAAAGATGTATAAGGAAAAGACTGTGTGGTATGTTGTTTCATATTAATATGGTATCCTTAGGTGATAATTAAAATCGCCCTCTGGGTGGGTCTTAATATTTCATTGCTGCAGTGACGAAAACAGGTTGGGGACCACAAGAAGGAAAAAAAACAGATTCTACAATGCTTTTGGTAACCAGTTTTAAAATCAAACAGTACGGGTTACGTACAATTGGAATAATTGGTCATATTCCCCTTTGCCTTTTTAGTCTTTCTCTAATAGAACTCCTAATACACCTATTATACATCTGCACTGCCTCTGCTGGTTGCAGTGGAGTATAGGTATATAAGGTATATAAGGTTCTAACCTTGGTCAATCATCTGGGGGTTGGTTTCTTTGCCTATTCACCTCTTTTAAGAAGGAGGAGGAGTTTTAAACTGGCATAACCTTCTGTTTGAGGTTGGCTGAGGTTCGAGGGAGGGCAAGGGTCTGTGCCTGTGTGTGTTTGACTGTTGTTTTTTATTTGTATCTATTTTCACTCATGTTCCTCACAGATGTTTAGGGTGTCAAATAGTGCCTACCAGTCCTTTAAGTACCAGAAGCATGGTTAAGCTATTAAAGGCCATACCATGTATCTTAACATGTTCTCTCTTCTTTGGTATAATTAAGTGCAATTAAAATGAATGTTGAATCGCTCACTCACCTGATTGAGCCAAAAGTCTTGAATTATGAGACCATTTGGTGGCTAATGCACAATTTTGAGCTTTAGTCAACTGAAGAGCTGTGCATTTGTACAAAAAAATGTACTTAGTGGCTTACTGGCTTCTTAAATCACTGGCTTCTTCAGTGGCTGATAACAAAACCGAACCACCTGAAGACAAAACCAACACACCTGTGCCTCTTTGAAACAAGATCTTTGGTGTTGTCGCAAAAATGAAGCTCAATGGACCATACCAAATAAAAGTCTGAAAAATTTATAGCAATATTAAACTCAAATTCATCTTTTTTTTTTTTCATTTACAGATTAATAGCCCAGCTCCAGTCTGACCATGAGTCATAAAAAAATGAATGGAACTGGGTTTTTGTGCTGGTGATGGATTGTATGATTTGGTATGGGTTGGTAGTTACTTGATTTTCACCAACACTACTAAGGAATTTAATCTAAAATTGTACACAGATATAAAATATGACATGAATTTATAGTATTGTGGACACTTGCAGCAGTTACATTGTTCAAACTATAACATTGATAAATGCTCTCAAAAGCTCAATAACGTTCTCTGAATGGTCTGTGGGGGAAGCAGATGCATCTTTGATGCTTCTTTAGGTAAAATGGTGCATAAGGGATACAATAAAAACACTGATTAGCTAAGAGAAATTTATAATTAAATTTCCAAATGTCTACAGTGAGTCCATGTTCCACGTATCTTAATTACCCATGGTTAAAATGGAAATGGTAAGTGCCTGTTCTTCCAGACCTTTTTATCATGACAAAGTAAGGTTATCCAATGTTACCATTTACACCTATTGGGATTAGATGACATGGTAGTATCATCTAAGTCTCTTGCTCCAAAATATCAAGTGATAGAAAGTGGGGATTGATGCTGGTTGAAAATTCAGACATCCTATCACGAGACAGAGCTTTTTTTTTTACTGTTTTTGGAGCTTTTTTGGTTTCCTGTGTGTTACTTTGGCCTTCTTGCCATGACCTACAACAGTTCAAGCTACAGGCAATAACTTTACCAGGACTCTGGTTGCTTTATCTTTTCAGACTGGTACCACAAAAGAATTCTGGGAAATAACTGAGAATGCTGAGACATTTTCCATTGACTTAGAGATAAACTTTGTAAATTGTAATTCAGACTCAGTCTATGCAAGAACATACCGAGCAGTGAGACAACCTCCCAGACTCTAGAAGGGGTTAAAAGAATTACAATTGACTTGTACTATACATGGGACAAAGCAACAAAAATATCTTCAGGAAAAAAACTGTTTTGTTTGTTTATGTTAATCAAAATAACAAATAACATTTTTCTGACTCCTAGCAACCAAACTTTTTACCATAGCAACCAAAATGTATGCTATCTATTTTGGCTTTGGGAAATGACTCTGAGGGTTGGCTTATAGAACTTTTAGTGACAAAGAGAACAATATATAATGTCACTGACCCCTCCATAGCAACCAGTCTGTTTCCCATAGCAACCCATAGCAAATATATATATATTTAAATGACACCTTTACAAGCAACATCTAGTTTTTATTATTATTTAAATGTTTTAAAAATAAACATGTTCTACAGGTCTTCAGATTGCTACTTGTCCTGACTTTCCGTTTCTCTCAAGAAGTAGTGTGAGCAGTGCAAGTGCAGGGCAGGTGACCAAGTTCCTGTCAGCGTTGACCATGCCCTTGCCTTTGCTTTCAGTCATTCCCAAAGTGTAAGAGCCCATGGTTCCACTGTGAAAAGAGAGTGAGGAAAAAAGAGTGTGAGAACAAAAAAATCAATAGGTTTCCATTATCTGGTTGCACAGTGTCACTGGCCTGTCAATGATCCCGCTACAGTCCCGGTGCAGGGGTGAGACGAGCCCCCAGTCAATCGTCACTGACAAGAGGAAAACATGCTGACAGCAACCAGGAACAAGTCAGAACACAGATTTGCACTTCAAGCGCTCGTCCGAAGGGGCCACCAAACGGCGAGGGGCCAGGCTCAGCTGAGGGGAGGGAGGAGTGGTGGAAGGGTCTCTGGCCAGGTTTTCACCCCCTTGTCTGTATGTCTCACTCCCCCTCACAAATGCTTTTATCTTCACATCAATTATTTACTTCTGGATACACCAAAGGAAACCCAGGTGCACTGACTGCGTCCAAAAGAAATTCATCACCTTGCAGTGCCCCCAAGATCTAAATAAATAATAAAAAAAATTTGAAAAAAGTGTTGGATATGCATGCAGGTGTACTCTGTCTCATTATGTACAGCATATTATTCAATATGAATTTCCTTTTTTATTCTATTTTTAGCAAATAAATAATGTTCCCTTCCATACAAGATCAGTAAAATTGACTGTGTTGTGTTATTTTTTTTTACGCTATTAGTCTGAAGTAGTCTTACACTCAATGTCATGCAGAAGTTGAATGCTATTAAGTTAGTCATCGATCAATTTGTAATGTTTTGGAACCACTGTAGCAATGGTTAGCCTAATTAAACTGTAGGGGGTTGGGGGCGGTGGTATCACTGACCATTATGGGGTCCCTCCATTTGAACCTGCTTAAATCAACCTTTTCCCGCTGACCGCTGAGTAAGAGAGACATCAACCACTCCACAGAACCAGAGAAATCAATACATTCTGACAAGGATGAAACCTGTTTGGGATTCAGCATTTTGGTGCTCCAGAAATATGCTTTAGCCCTTGTCACATTCAATTAGATCTGTTTGCCATGTCTGAGGTTGATCATAGACAGAGCAGGATATCCATCCCTCAGTATCTGTTTAAAACTATTTCTTGTAAAGTTAAAATGCCATTTATTCCTAAACACAAAGGTGCAACAGCAACTGTATCATCCCTAATTATGTGGAACTAGGTCTTATAACAAAGGTTAATGAGAAATTAACTCGCCCGTTCGCTCTAAATTATTTCTAATGGACGGTTTTTACTAAAGGCTTCTAGCTCTCGGGGCATCATCTGACAGGCGGCAGTGAGCCTATTAATTAATGCTCTTTCCCGCCAATTGTTTTTCAATTAGACTGCCTTCTTTTTTCCCCGAGTTCCCTTTCCTTGTCTAGTGCACTAATTCGGTATAGTGGATGACTGCAGGGAATTCAGGTTAATATGTTGACAAGCCTCGAACAATAACGAGTCATGTCGCTGTGCACGCTCCACTGCTTCGGTTCATTTCAGCAGCTGACAGCAGGTCCTAATCATCGGCTGCCCTAAAGACACGTCATTACGCACCATTATGACGCCATCATTACAGCTGGCTGTTTAAAATGGTTTCCAATTAACGGAGTAATGTGCAATCTATACGCTATTTAGGATAACTAAACTGAAAGCTAATTTGAGATCATCTAGTTTCAAAAATGACTTGACAGTTCCTGGATTGGCTCGCTAACTAGATCCAGTTTCTCGAAGAGAACATGTTTAAAAAGTTTTTTTTTTTTTTTGAATAGGTGACATGAGTAACTCCTGTTTATTCAATAGTTATTTTTTGAATGTAGCCTAAACTATGTTATTTTTTTAATTGACAAAAAAAGTCTATTTAACCTAAATAGTTGTTGGCTTGAATACAATCAATAGTTTAATAATGTCAAACTCTGCATTCATAATTAGAAAAGTTGATAAAACGCTCAAAAATAGACTTCAATTGCAAAATTTAATGTCAGATTTACTAGAATTAAACTTTTAATGCTGATTCTTGTTTAAAGCAGTTACGTTTGATCAGATGCATAATGGGGTGACGTTTTAAATCATGTTAATTTAACATAAATTTGTTTGAGAGTAGCTTAAACTATAACACTGTAGCGTTTAATCAATACGTTTAATTCACGCTAAATATTACGACTTATTTATAATATTAAACTTAAATTCATCGAATTATTGGTATGCAGACAAACAATGGTTTAATAAAGTACGATTCTGTGTGTAATTAGTTTCAAAAGTTGATCAAACACTCAACAATGTAATGCTTGATTAATTCGAATTAAACTTTTTATGCGGATACAACATGTTTATAGCAGTTTTATTTGATCGGATGCATAATGGTTGACATGATTAAATCACGGTCATTCAACGGTTATTTTTGAGTGTAGACTAAACTTAATTACTTTTTAATTTACAATCAAAATATCAATTTAAAACTAGCAACACCATGGCCTACATACTTAAATAAATATATCTTAGTATTTAGACAATTTTATAATGGGAAAAGCTGCATTATTGGGTTCAAAAGTGTTACAAACGCTCAAAAAATTATGTAGAATAAAACTTTTTATAAAACATTTGCCTTTTTGCCACTTCAAAATCTAACTGCATAAGAAAATTTTGGGGGTAGCATAAGAAAACGTAGCATCTCAAAATGTTCTAGCCTCATATTATTATTTATTATTAGCATGAATCTTTTCCAGATGAATACTTGCTGTGTTCTGTATGTTATCTGTGCTGTAGGTGTTACTGGTCACTGAGCAGCTGGCTCTCATCCTGGGGCGAGGCATGACCTCCTTTTCTAACCACACTAAATTGGATGCTTGACAAGCCACAAAATGAAAGTGATTTGAGTTGAATTCGGGAAGAAATGCAGAATATGAGCCAAAAGTGACGAGTCGGGGTGAGTTCCCCAGGCATAAAACATCACATGAGGCATCTCTTTATTCTCTGGCTTGAAAATGGTCTGACATAAGGATACCCTTTAAAAGATATTTGTCTCAACCCTAAAGAGTAACAGTTGTGTTATCATGGATGCGGTGATTAAAGGAACCCAAAGTGATCCCAGTGTGTAGCCTACTGACTGGGATGGATCATGATAAAATAAATAAACATTCATGCTTTTCACACATTTGGGGGGAATATAACAAGCAGGATTAAAATTCGGCGTCAATTTGCTCTTCCCAGCTCTTTTTGCTATAGTGTTAATTGATGGTTTCAAACCAATGAGAATCCGAGCCAATCAAATAAGGTTGCGCATGGGGGTTTTGGCTCACAGCTTATGTTTGCTATACATTTTCTGTTTTGAAACGTACACTGCAGTGGCCAAGAAGTTCAGAAAAGGTCCGCAAGGAGGCACTGCACTGCAATTAGAGCAGCCCTGGACTGCAGAGGCTTTGTTAGTGAACTATTTACTGTCCATTTAATCCGGCTAATCAGGTTTAAAAATGCACATTCGGGGGATTACTTCTGTGGATATGGCAGATAGACAACATAAACTAAGAATTCCTTACAAGAAAAACAGAGTATTGCTACTCAACCCATTTTAAAATGAGATGCACACTTAATAAATTGTGTTAATATTCACAATTCCCCAATCTCTGAATGATGTTGTCTACTTTTGTCTGACAGAAAACAGCATTATCAGATTTTCAGCCCTGACATGTCTGTTGTTCAAAACAGAAAAACAACCCGCGCTCGCCGCGCGTCATACTGCATGTTTATTCCTTTTGCGCATAAACGCGGAATAGCTTCACCGTAAGCAATGCTTTCTTTTGCTGTTTGCTTTGTTATATTTAAATATATATTTATAATTGCAACCCTACCGTATGGTACAGTTGAGAAATGTGTCAGGCGACACGTGAGTTTATAGAGCGAATGACAGGAAGAGAGGGGGAACAAGTGACAGTAGAAAGATGCGCGCCGCGCTACAAAGGCGCGCGGAGCTTTGAGAGCGCAGTTTGTTTTAGCGCTCATCTCCCGGGCTCAAGAAAGAAACTAACACGGCCTGTTTAAGAAACAAACATGCAGATTACATAGGCCTTTGACTGACACTCTTTACTTGCACGATCCAAGTCCCATCGCGCTTTAAGCGGCACAAATAGAACAGAAACCTGCTTGGGATACTGCATACTTTTTGTGACAGTTGGAAACTACCAGATATTTCACCACAGACTAATATTTACACTCGCTTTTGAAGTGGTTTTAAATTAAACGATTTTTTAAAAATGATATACAAAAAAATATGTGTTTTTATGAAATAAAATTTTAACATCACAACATTTAACAAGATTTAAAATTAGCAGTGAGCTGTAAATACTTTTTAAACTATCCAATGGGTTGTTTAAAAAATTAAAACTATGAGTTTTAATTCAGTGTTTTTTAATGGGTTTAAATGTGTGTAAATTTTATATATATATATATATATATATATATATATATATATATATATATATATATATATATATCAAAACAGCACTTACTGTTGTTTATAGCATTGTTTACAAATATTCTTTTGTATGAAAAAGTAAATTTTTAAGGAAATTTACATTCTGGCAGCAGATGTGGAGAAAAAAACACATCAAGCAATCTGTAACAAAGTACCAGAGAGTAGTTAATAAAAAAGTGCTCATAGAATTGGTTCTAGCTTTACACAAGAGTTTTAGATAAGAGGAATTTTTGTTGTTAAAGTCTTTGTTTTCACATTTGGATTCAAAGACTGTTATTCCTCCAGCTGGTGGACAAATTAACAAAAAAATATAATATATCATTATTCTCTTTGCTCATTACTTAGATTTGCACACTCAACTGCTCACAGTTTTCCATTTAATTTTAGGCAAGCGTTTGATTAATTGACGCTGAGCCCTTTTCTCGGTCATGTTGCGTATGTAAATAAGGAGCAGCTCTGAACCATGGCACAAACATATGTCTTGGCACCGCTTCATGAACTGAAAATATGGTGCTGCATGTGCTTGTCTGGAAAGTGTTGCCATGTTTCACCTGCCGGTGGAGAGGTTAACATTTAAGGTGCTATATGCAATCACAGAAAATGCCCCCAAACTCTAAACTGACATAATCATGAAGAAATGACGCTGTCTGTTTTTTTTTGTTTTTTTTTTAACAATTTACCCTCTCCCCCATCTTCTTTTGCTTCCAGGGCTGTTAAGGGTCATATATCTGACAGTGTGTGCGTGTGTGTGTGTGTGTGTGTGTGTAGAAATCACAGCTCATCCGGGGACATGTCACCTGTTATACGTCTGTCAACTCCAGGCTGACTCTAGCTTCATCCTGAGCTGTGATCATTGCTCAATCCTGCCAGAGTTCAGAAACATCCAGGGATTGCTCAAATAAAACAATGCAA
Source organism: Danionella cerebrum (assembly GCA_007224835.1). Classification (NCBI taxonomy): domain Eukaryota; kingdom Metazoa; phylum Chordata; class Actinopteri; order Cypriniformes; family Danionidae; genus Danionella; species Danionella cerebrum. Next base: position 154,746 of record SRMA01026016.1, on the reverse strand, counting down.
CTCATGACAAAACACATCAGCTCACTGGAGGTTTTGCTACATGTGACGTTGTTTTGTTGTTATTCATATTGTAACAACTTTGTAAAATATTTGATTAAAGTACAATAAAAGTATTAAACATTAAGCCCGCCAAAGTCTTCCGTGTGCAGAACAGAGCTTTTCTAATATTAAATTGTATTATTATTTTATGCTTAATATATTGAATAATAGCTAATGAAACCTGTTAAAGGAATCAAAGGAAACATTGGTGTATTGATGTGTTATGTGTTATATTGTAATTAGATGCTTAGTAAATATTTGTGTTAATATGAAGAATCATGTGAATCTTAATTCGGATAGGGGTGTAGAGGCCTTGAGTACAAATCAGAGTTCTTGGAGATGAAGAAAATGTTACACGGCCCCCAGAGAGAAGCATGGAGTAGGAGTTGTGATGGTGTGGGAGTGCATTGCTGGTGATATTGGTTATTCAACGTTGAAGGCACACCCACAAAATCCCATCTAGTTTATATTTAGTCTGACCATTGTGATAAAAATTCCAGAATTATGACAGATATTCAGATACAGAAAACCTATAGTCTCTTCAGTTCATTCTGTTCCATTGCATTTAAGAGTCTACAGGCCCAAGGTCAGGCTGACCGAGCAAATAATAGAAGAGACTTGTTCACCTCCACCATTCTAGAACTTGAGTCAGCATTTTACGGATGAGTACATGATGTTTCCACCGGTAAAAGCGGAACTTTGTTCACACTCCCAGACCTCTACAATGAACAAAAACCCTGTAGAATGGTTGATGCATGAAATCCATGTCATGTCTCTTTCCTTGTCACCCTGAGATCTCAGAACTTTGTCTCTCGAGAGGGGAGAGCAGAATTCTTCCATTACATCATCATTTGGTTTTTCAGCAGGATAATGACTCCAAACATATCTACTGGGATGTCAAAGCCTGACCAAGGAGGTGTAGGATGACCTTACCTCTACAGTCACCCGACCTAAACAAGTACTCAACATATCTGTATACCCCATCACTACTTTTGAAAAAAAAAAAGTAATAAACTATAATAAAAATAGCAATAAAGAATGTCCAAATTTTTTTTATCGTAAGTATAAGTATGTTTTGTCTATTTACTTTTTGATTCATTATGTATACCTATATGCGAGTAGATCAATATGAGGTTGATGTTAATTTTAATAAACGTTTATACAATTGCACATGCTTTTCGTCAATCTGACTTAAGTATTCTTCCCGCTTTCAGAAGCTGTCCGATGTTGTTCTAATCACCAGATCAACAAATCAAACCTACTGGAGAACAAATAATGAAACGAACACATGATTAGCATACTGTGAAAAGTACAACGTGTTTCTTATTTAGCATTTAGATAACTGTGTGTCCCAAAGAGCAAAGCTTCAAAGTTGAACCCAGTTTAGGCAACGGGAATTAATTCTCTCTCCTTCATGCTTCATTGAATCTCTCATTACCAAACTTTGTCCGTATTGATGTTAGATTTGATTGAAGATTAGAGCATTTAGCAAATCTTGCTTTCGCGCATGTATCAGGGTTTTCGAGCGCCTGCTGGTCAATACCCTCACTTTTATCCTATGTCTGCTTCATTTAAACTTCATCAACTCCATCAATGAACTGGAACAGAGAAACGTCCCAGTGGTACAATGCTGTTCTTTTGTTGGATAATTCTCTACTGCCTTTCTCTTTCTCTCCTCCCATCTCTCTCTCTTTCTCTCTCCACCACAAACCTAGAATCAAACTATGATGAACTATTTCAATCAATATGGTAATGAATACCAGTTTTAGCTTTCCGTTTGTCTGGCTTAACAAGGTCTGTGACAACAGTGATGCTCTCTCCTGATGTGAATGTCAAACTCTATCCCAGATTTTACAACCCCATATTTCCACTGACAGCGAAAATTGTTCATATAATACAAAATGATGGATTCTCACTTGGGAGGTATATTTCCCATGAAGAAAAAAACAAGGTTGCCTTTTCACCCTGCATGGCTTACAACCCTCTATAACTTATGACAAATGCAAATATGCCAGACAGCTAGTAAGCCATAGAATTGTGTGGAATAGATGATTCCTGATGGTGTTGCCAAGGTGTTATTTGTCCCCTGTAGTGCATACTGCCTAGCTTTGACTTTCTGTCTCTATAAAGTTAGATGTGAAGCAGTGCATCATATTTATATTGCCATCTGAAGAGCCATTTCCAATGTATGTGTAGAGAATATGTACGTCCCCATCTGCTGACATAGCAATGAATGCTCTCCTGTGTGAGCCCATTGAATGGTAATCATACCTTTAATGATCAAGAGTCTAGTGATATACAACGTTCCATAAAATCCTTCATTCGTATTTCAGTGAGAAAGAGCCATCCGTATGTTGCACAAGCAGCTCGCAGCAGTCTTTGGTCATTTGTTTTGGTTGTAAATGAAGCAAATTAGCCTCCAGTTTATTGAGTTCAGAGAAAAAGGATTATTTTTATACTGAGAGGGGCATCAGCCCTCTTTTTATTAATACCAATGTATTTTCTACTCAGAACTCACTTGTTTTACTACTTGTTTTTAACGAGTTTGTTTAATGTTTTAGCAGGGATTAGATCTGATATTGCCTCAAATCTCTGGGTGTTAATCATTTCACCGTCTCATTTAGATTTCCAGATAGGTTCATGAGAGCAAATATAACTTAATTAAGACAGGCTTTGGAAAATGAAGACATGTTTAGAGGATGAAGTCAGGGACACGCTCATTAGAAAATATTCCCTGCCAGTAGAGCAACCTAAAATATTCCTAAGTGTGGAAAGTAGTATATTTTTTGTTTTGCTTTTGAGAATGGATTTTTTTGTAGTTTGCATGCATTTATATGTGCAAAACACCTAGTTTTGTTGCACATTTTTCTTTAGTTCAAGAGACACAATGGTTTGTTTTTTAATTTCCAGTTCTATTGCCTACCACCCATTGTATTTCATATCATTCATGATGACAGTGAAATCGATTTTTTACTAACTTAATATTGTTTATTTAGTAGAAAATTAGCTGAGCCATTTCTGAACCAAAAAGTTATTATATGATGAATATATATGAGTATATTTATGAATGACAAACGTATTATAGATTGGCACATTCAGATCATGAGTAAATTCATAAAAATATATTTTTTTATAGTTTTGTTAAACTCTTAAAGTTTAGGTAATCCATTATAGGCTTACAGTACGTAAAAGTAATTATTTGACCTCCAGTGATTTGGACCATTTGAACTTTTCCATATTTTCTAAACAACTCTACCATCTTCTCAACAGGCTGCTTGATGATGCCCTTTTAGCACATTCCTGCCGAGCATAGGTCTACAGTCATATCTCTCAATTAACTTGACAGCTCTTTTCACTGGTCATGGTGGATATTTTAAATCTGATTGCTTCTGTGGGCCAGTTTATATGAAACAATACAGACGTCATACTGAAAATTCTTATTTCACTCATGTTTGGCCAAATTTGTATTTTTTAAGTTTTCCATATACGTTTCAGTACTTTGTATTTGCATTATGGCTCTTGCAGCTGGAATGAAATTGAGGCCCAATATATCATAATGACACGTTTGACATATGAATAGTTTCTAAAGTTGAGTAAATACTGTGACACAAACCCATTGAATTATGAGTAGAGGACTATTACATCCCTATAATCTATAATGGTTTTAGTTGATAATATCCAGAAATACTTTTGAAAACCTTGTATTTTTCCTTACTACCACTAGGTGGAGAGGACCTCTGACCCCTGTTGCAGAAGTTTCCAGGAGTTCATTGGAATGGTAGATTTAAGCGTAGGTTCCACTCAGGGGAAATATTTCAGTACAAAATCAACTCCATTCCTTCTATGCTATGACTTAGTTTCAAAGAGAGTAGGCAGAAAAAACTTTTGTATCTATTATAACAGAGTTTTAATCTGGTAAATTGTTGGCGGTGCTTTGCAGCTGCCTAATAGTGTTTTCCTCACCTTCATAGCGAGAGTCCCTGGATGTTCGCATACACGCAGAGGTTTTATATTCAAAACCTGTCCCGGCAAGGCATCTCATTATTCCTGTCTGAAAGTATTGGCACACAGAGAGAAGTGTGATTATTGGTGATAAATGTATAAGTATTACGCTTATCTTATTCTTTGGACTCAGTGTGAGCTCTCACCCAGAGCGTTCCCAGCAAATGGGTAAAATCTGAACACGCAAGAGGTGTAGATTCTTCATTCTCCAAAAACAGATGCACTAATAGAATATGCATAATATGTTTTACTAAGAATGAATGGTGACTGACACATTATTTCATTTTCACAAGCCAGGGATGGGTAATTTACTTTGGTGGCTGTGTGAATTGTTTTGTATGTGTTATCTTGAAAATACGGTTTCCATAACATACTCAAATACACATGCCAACTTGTTTGAAGCGTTCAGTAAATTCTAAATGTCAGCATGGTGCATCTCATTGTAAATGCATTGTGCTCAACTGTTTCAAGACCTACCCCATGTACAGGTCTTTCTGAGTAGGATGGAGGGTGTGCAAGACTCACTCATTGAGTTCCTCAAATGTCTCTTCATGGTCCTCTTCTTGAAACATACCACTTTCATTGGTCCCATTATTTACAGACTTGAATTCTTGTGGAATTGTTATTTTTATGAAATTCAACTCCATTTGTGCTTTAATTCTGATGCCTTGGAGTGATTTTTGGTGAATAATTTACATTTAAAGTTGGGCTTTACGATTGCTGAAAAAGACTCAAAGCCTGTAGCCAATCAGTGGTAAGGGGTGTGTTTATTTTAGACTGGGAGCACAGTTACGATTACTTGCAATTAGCAAGAACAATAGGTTAAAAATGGCGGACAACAAACTTAAAGAAAATGACCTGTGGAAGAAAAAAAAACTGGCTTTTCAGCAAGGGAAAGAATTAAAACTTTTGCTTTGCATTGTAGTATATGCTTCCTTTTTCTAGAATATACTCTTGTCTTTCATTTCATCTATGAAAAACTCTAATGTGTGAGGTGGGGCTTTCCAATTTGTGAAGAGATGTCATTGGTCGGGGGCATGTTTGTTTTCCTGATTTCAAACATCATCCGAGTGGAAAAGTGGTGTTTGTAGATTTTAGAGAACTTTTCATTTGTTATATAAATTACTTTTGATGACCTTTAAGGACATTTTAATAAAAAAAAAATCTTGTAATTGGAACCTTTTTATAAATGACAAAATTACTTACTTGAGGGTCTCTTTGATCCATCAAATTCACGCCTTGAGTGTAACTTTCTTTTGAGTGTGTCTCTGGAGATCCCATTAGAACGTAGGGCCATATATTCCTTCTACTAAGAGCCATACAGCTGTTCCCCTTCAATCAAAAAGTAATGGGACACCCCTTCACCTCATAAAACAGAGCGGTATAAATAGAACTTAGCCTAATTGCTCTAAAACCAAATCAGCAATGATCCTTCATCTTCATCCTCATCAGCCAAAGATAGAATGCCTCTTTCTCCACCTTTGTTTGGGGTACACACGGACAGGTTGCTAGTCTACTACATTTATTCTACCAGTATCACTAAGAATGTTTGCAGCTCTAAATAACACAATTGTGATTGTAAGTCTGAACATTTTGTGTTTGCATCTCTGTATAAGCCATTCAATTGATGGCTGTTTTTCCGCACTTTCTCTTGTCATTTCATCTTTCTCATTCAGGCTAAAAACAGCTGTCATGTTTGAGTGACAGGCTAACATACTCTCAACATGGACAGTCTCTCTTGTGTGAAAGCCTCTTTTCTCCCTGGCCTGAGCCGAGGCATGTGTCAAGAGAAAGTCTTTTTCCATCTCTCTGTTCAAACTCATACCACACTGCCAAGAGAGAAAGAGAGAGAGAGAGCGACAGATGCTTCACATCTCTCGCATTGCCTTTAATCACACTCAATGTCTGCTGTTCCATACAACTGCTTTCATGCTGGGACCGGTCAAAGATACGTGAATGAGATGTTTCAAAGTGCTAAACCAATTTAACAGGCACTCTCATATGAAAGCAGACACAATAGTGGCTGTTAAGAGCAGTCATCAATACCACTCACAAAGAGGGCACAAACACCTTACTTCACAAGCAACATGTTTATTAATTCAAGCTCTCCCGTACAAAGCTTTGCATCTTCAACAAACAAAGCACTGTAATGATTTGCGACAGCTCTTTCTATTAGCATTGATAGCTTGATGTGATGTCGATGCGAATAAAAGATAATGTAGACAACAGAAACAAACTTTTCAGGGCGACACACTTGATTGCCCGCGGTCGAAAGGGTGTTTGAAAACAATAAGGTTTTTTTGTTTTTTTTATGAGCTGTTTTTCAAGTTTAATTATTTGCCTAACTTTGACTATTAGCTTAATTTAACATTATTGTGAAAAAATACTGGGTATAAGAGACCATTGAAGTTTGGGTGAGAATAAGAGCATTGAAAATGAGTATATTGAGTAAAACACTTTGTCAAAAACCTCACAACTCAATGTAAAAAGGAAAGAGAACTAAATATTTTCCAGAAGTAGCTAACTAACTAGTCTCTAAAGCTTAACCCTTAGACATCTCTGTATGCACTGGTGTGTGTATGTGTGTGCGCGTGTGTGTGTGTGTGTGTGTGCCAATCACAGCGGCTGTTTTGAATTAAGAAGGAATGATGCAACCCAGCTATTGCTTTATTTTAATTTCAAATGTAATGTGTAAGTTTTAAAAAAGTTGTTTTGATATTTGTGGTTTTAAACGAATTTTACAAGAGATATGACATAATGTGCAAAGTTATTCAAATTACAATGTGAGAAAATGTGTGATCGTCTTTCAGTTTCATTTTACAGACCCCAAATCTGTGTCATCAGTGCCATCTAATAGTGAAAAGAAGGAGGGATAAGTCTTGAAAGTGCAAGACCTGTGATATGGCTTGTACTTTTTAAAGTTCTGGCACAAAAAGTGCTTGGAACAGTGTATAAGATTTAGGAGATTTTTGTCTGGTTGGAAAATACAATTTTCACATTGTTTTGACCATGTCTTTGTTTTTTGGGGGGACTTATGAAATGTTATTTTGTCTCGACACTTTTGATTTTTTTATAAAACATAAAAACTATTAGTTGAACAAAAAATGACAAAATATAATACTCTGAATTGTATGTGTGGCACGGTGGCACAGTGGGTAGCACTGTGGCCCTCTAGTTAGAAGGTTGTCAGTTCAAGGCTTGCTGGTGATCTTCCTGGAAGGAGTTAATTGAATAATCTAAAATCCCCTTAGGTGTGATTGTGTGCCCTGCGATGGACTGGTAACCGGGTCTACCCCACCTCTCACCCGATGTGAGCTGGAGATAACCACCAGCACACCCCCATGAAATCTCAGGAAATCTGATGGCGAGACTAATTGTAATCAAAAAAAAAAAAAAACACATCTAAAATTTTAGATGCTGATTTCACATCTGTCTTTCCCCGTAAAACTAAGAGAAATGTACAATATGAGAACAGGATCAATTTCTACAGACTTTGATGCAGTCAGGTAGGGATTGATTTTAGGTTCACCACCACAGATGGTCTCAATCCTCTGTCAAGTCTTGATCTGTGTTCAAACAATTACTGGTATTCTCTTAGTCAGGTCTTTGCTTGATGCCAAGCCATAACAGCACATTCAAAGTGCCGCTGATGAGTGGATTTTTGAGTTTGAGAAGATTTAGAGATAGAGAAAATGTTTTTGAATTAAAGACCACCTGCTATGTGGTTCTAATTTCATTCTTTTGGGTTTTTTTTTTGCCAAAAACTTCTCATTGCACCTTGTAATGTTTGCTCATCTGCAGAAGTCCTGCTCCTGAAACACTACCCAACTGAACTTTGGCAGCAGGGGGTGTTATTTAAATAAAGAGAATATATGCATCAAACAGAAAAAGAAAATGGATGAAAAAAAACATGCCATTATGTCCTTGATCAGGTTAAGCTTTCATTTGCCAGCACGCCAAACCACCAACATTTGTGCATCTGCCGCCAAATGGGTGGTGACTAGGACCCAAGCCAGTCCCGAAAAGCATTCTCCCCTTTCCCCACAGCTTGCATCTCCCCATTTCTCATTCCTCAGATCAGCATCCAGGCCTCTAGTTTCCACCCCTCTCTCGTTCCCTTGCTCCCTGTTCCAGATAATGGAGCACTCTGCCTCTGTTAGGCTGCCAAGGGCTGCAGCTCTGCCCGCTAGTAATGACCTGAGGGGATGGCGCATGACAGGCCGGCTATAATAACGCCTCCAGCCACGGACAAAGCAGCCCCCAGGGCTCTATTTTTAAATACTTTATACTTTACAACAGGGCTAAAAGTCATTTATTGTTTTGTAGGTCATGTGTATGGATGGGCAGTGTAGTACAGAGGCTGCGGAGACACATCCTAGTCGCTTGAGGTAAGTCTGTGGATGAACAAGGGGTGTTTCGTAACTTCTCTCTCTCTTTTACAGGAAGATTTGAATGTGGGGGTTCAGTCACAGTGACACTGAAGAGAGTTGCACTATTCTGAAAAAAGGTTGGTTTACAAAGATGTCATTCATTAAACTACAGCTCTCCTGCAAATGATCTCGCCTCAACTGTTTGCAAGTCGAGGCGTAAAGATGGTGGACGCATGGAGAAAGTGTGACAGCAGTGGTCACTGAGTTTGACATAGGTATTTTTACTCATTACACTCCTGAGCAGAACTAGATCAGCATTTCAGAGTTTTCCATGATCTCAGTGTTCCAAGGAGAGTTTTTAGTACTATTTACAGAAACATATAAGAAAAATTAAGAAAAAGATATCCAAAAATTTCGATTTCTTCACCTGTAGGTGACAAAACCTGATGACGTTCAACATTAATTTTTTAAATAAAAGACTTCATTATTATCTTTAGAATATTTGATTTCCAAAATATTAATTAAATAACAAAATAACTTTTATTAAGAGTGGTTCCAAAGTTGTTTAATTTATACAAAAAATGGGTTTATTTGGAATATATTATACTATATTATAGAGTTTTTATATATTTTTATCAAATCAAATCCAAGGACCTGTTGTCCTCATTCACATGTCAATATAAATTATTTTTAAGGTTCATTCACAATTCCTTTCAACTCATTCATTGATGTTCATATAAAAAAAGACAAGAAAAAAACATTTTCTGCACAACAATACACATTATGAATGAAACAAAGATTAACTCACCAAGTGCTGCAAAGTAAGTTCCTTTACAGACAGTTCTGAACTCTACTTGGCAAAAGCTTTTCTCTTTGGTGAGCAGGAGGAGATCAGCGGTTGCTTTCTAGTACCCAAATTTCTAATCTTGTTTCTAAATTATTAATTATAAATTAATAAAAAGGTCAAAACCCTGAAGATGTGTTTACTAATCAGAATTATTCTGAAAGTATTTATTGCATTTTGATGTACAGCAGGCAGCTATCAGTTTTGGAGAAATAAGCAAATAAAAAAAAAATCATTAATTTTTTTTTATGAATGAGAGGTCTATGAATAGAGGACAGAAGTAAAGCTTTTTTTTTGGCAGAAACTAGATTTTATTCACTGACATTTATCATATTTTGGAACCAAACTCTTCATATGTTTAGGCAAAGTTGTCTCTTTGTAAAATGCATCTGCTAAAAGGATAAAAAAAACCTAATGGAGTAACATTGAAGGATTTAAAAAAAAGCATCTTTTATGTTACAGTTTATATGTTCAACTACAGTGTGCTTATCAATATATTTTGGGGTAAAGGATGTTGTATTACTGCATCGTGGTGATTGCATTTCCTCTCTGGGACTGCATTGGGAGAAATTCAATGGGGAAATTCTTGTAGTGTGACCAGGGCATTGCTCAGAATGGTCTCAGCTGGTGAAACAGAGCTAAACAAGAGCTCCTGGGAGAAAGAGACTGAGCTGAATGAGTGTAGAATCATATTTCACCTCATTGACTTTTTTCGATCAGTTCAAATGAGGAGCACTTAAGGCCAAGAGCTCACCACGCCTCCAGGCTTCTGCTGGGTTAAGTGACCAGCCTACTGCTGTTTATATACACATAGCATTTCTGATTGGGTGCTGTGTTTTCTTGAACATACACTGCTCTCATCTTCCCCACAGCATAAATAAACGTAACACTTTACCCTTTAAAATCATACAATATAAATTAACGATCTTAATTTGAGTAATTTGATGAATAACAGGGAGCTAAAATAAAATGACAATTAATTATTTCATTGTATGAATACAAATGTACTATTATCCATTATAACACACAACAGATTTATTCACTTTTATTCCCAATAGAAACGTAACATATGAAATACACATTTGTTCATTTTAATTCAACCAATGCATTTTTTTTTTGAGTTTGTGTTCTGTTTACTTTTTACTTCATTGGCTTTAACACCAGCATATGTATCACCTCTCTTTCCTTAACAAATGAGATCTTGAAGTAAATATTGATTTGGAAAGCTCCATTGTCATACTGTTTACCTACTTGCCAATATCTATGCACCTCTGAGACGCTCGTCTGTATTGTACATATTTGTAGCATTCCATTTTAATAGAGCTGACATGTACTGTCACTACTCCTCACAGTGTGACATATAGATTTTCTATAATCTCCAGAATTCTTGTAATGTACACCTTTTATCTTAACTCAACAGGGCTGCAGTGCAGTAGAAGAAATGATTATAAAGCTTTACTTCTCAGAAAGATTCTTTACACTGTGGCATATGGATTTTACACATCCAATATTGACTATTCCAAACATCAAGCATCAAACTGAAGAAACATCATAATGTAGAATGAACATAGTCAAACATAGCACTGCAATTTACTATCGTAGTATAGGAGCTTTAAATTGAGCACTTCTTAAAGGGGCCATATTATAACTTTTAGTATTTAGTAGTTCACTACCAGTCCCTACCTTGTAGTGTAAGCATGATGTGGTGTTATCTCCGTGTGACTGGCATGGTGTATTTGGTGGTAAGAAGGAGACTGTAGATGTGAAATGTCAATTGCTAAACGTTGTTTCAATATTGTGTTTATCCCCCCCAACAAAGTACAATAAACATTCTTGCTGTCAATAAGGACAGATCTACCACGTCTCTATCTTAAAACAATATTAAAACAAAAGAACAGTTGGGCTTAATGGCTGAACGTTTCAATTTAGGGCTTCTATAGAATGTCTGGCAATATCTGGAAGATTTCCAAATAGTGGTGGAGTTGGTTGTTCTATAACCAGAAGGTTGGCGGTTTGATCCCCACCAGATCCATTCGGCCACTGTGGTATTGGGCAAGCCACTTCACCCGCATTGCCCAGTATGGATGTGTATGACTGGCGGGTTGTGTTTAGCGGTGGGCAGGAGGACGTTGGTGCGAAATGGCAGCCACATTCGGTCACTACTGTTTACTATTAGTTATTATCATTAAATTGATTGTTCCCAATATTAACCATGGAGGTGGTGGTGTGATGGTGTGGGGAGTAAGACAATTTACAAATAAAATAAAATACTTTTTTAAGACTACCCCAGGGCAGCTGCAGACTACAAAAGTAGTTTATCAACACTGGTGTGTGAATGTGGAGTGAATGAGCAATGTTTTGAAAATTGTAAAGTATCTTTGAGTATCTGGAAGAGCGCTATATAAATTAATGGGATTATTATTACTATTTCAATCAGTCTTCTCCAAATGTGTCGTTTACCACTGTTCCAGCCACCACTATGCTTGGGCCCTGCTTGAACAAGTATCTTTTAAAGCTGTATTAACACCATCAAGTGGATAAATTTAGTTTTGCTCCTAGACAATCCAACACACACTCTCAGGGGCGGAATTTGGAGGATGTTGGGGATGGGAGGTTTTCAGTCAGGGGCCTGGCAAATATAACTTCATGCATGTTTCTGGTGAGAAAACAACCATAAAACCTGGTAGAAAACTCTAAAAAGTAGATTTATAGTGTTAAAATGACATTAAGGACATGTCTATTAACATACACTGTTATAAATGAACATTTTTAAATAATAGATAAACAAAAAAAATATTATTTTTGCCTTAAAACTTCCTATTATTTGTGAACTTGGTCTAATTTTGTCGCAAACTTCAGGTATAATATTATTGCAATATCACAATATTCTCTAGATTTGTGAGTTCATCAAAAGCCATTCTGAATGTATATTGAAAGTAACCTTTATTTAAATATAAATGCGTTAAACTAGTCCAAATTAGTCCACCGAATTAACCCGAAACAAGTAAACACAAACAAGGTCCATCACAGTGAACTTACCCCGATTGTGTCGACGCAAATAACTGAAGCTAGTAGAATCCTATGTCATATAGGGGGTGGAAATGTAAGCGAGGTGACATGTACACACATGCTGCATCACAAAGTAGAGTAAATCACCTGAGTAACAACAGCACAATGACCGGTTTGTGTTTTCACGTTGATTGAATGATAACAAAATGCATGAGTTACAAGCATCTCCTCATTTAACGACCCATCGGGGAGAGAAGAAGGCAGGAACGAGTGGCAGGGCCCTGGCGAACAGCTTGGCTCACCTCATTAAAAGCTTGTTGACGTCTTGTAAATTTTCGAGGAGCATTGCCTGGTAAAAATCAGCCGGAAAAAGAGGGAAAAAGAGGAATCCCATCGTTGCACATCAGGCCCGAGCGAAGGGCGCGAGGAAGAACAGGCATCTCAGGAAAAGAAAGAGACACAAACAGAGAAATTGAGATGAGAGGGATGCACTGCAGACATACAGTACACAAGGCAACGATAAATAACAGACATATAAATTGCCTCGTTTTCTTGTTTTGGGTGATGTCGATTTAGCTGCTAATTGGTGACAGAAACTGTCAAACGGGTGGCAGCTAGTGATTGCAGTGGCTTCTGTCAGGATTAGGTGAGAGGAAAAAGGGGGGAAAACGCTTTTTATCTGAAAAGAGAATGAGAGATATGCTGGCAGCTTTCTCCCATCTCCTCCCGTTGTCTGATATTTACCCAAAACACATTAAAAACACATGGCAAAGAGAGCAAAAGAAACAATAAGCTTGCCATTACAGGCCCCAGTTCTCTCGCTGTCTCTCAGACTGATCGTGTTTGTTTGTAGAATCTTTGTTTGTTCGCTTACAGGAAGGAAACCAAACACACAAACACCCGTGTTTACAGAGAGTAAGAGAGAAAAAGATGGGATTGGGAGAGGGTAAGAGATAAAGGCTGACTGACTGATCTCCTCGGGCCATCTTCTCCAAACCCTGCCTTGACTCCCGCTCTGTCCTGGGGAATATTGAGATGAGCAGTAATTGGGCTTTGATACTCTGGCAAATGAACAGTAATTAGAGGCTGCTCTGTCTGAGCCGCTCATCCAATATTCACATCATTATTGAACATTAGGATTAGCTCTCTTCCATGCACAAATAGCGTGGCACAAAAACCGCCTGTGCAGATGGCAACTTGGGGGTGGCTGATGGTGACACTGGCGCTTGTTTGCGTAGAACATGTGGATAGAAGTCAGATCTATGTAAGTATTTCGAGATACAGTGTATCTTGAAGAGGTGTGTGAGTGCGTGAGTGTTGGGGGGGTGGACTTGGGTCACCCGTGTCTGGCCATCTCTCAGAGGGGATTTTCTGGTTATTAGAGCTGTGCCAGATCATGGGCCAATTATACAGAAAACTGTCAGTCAAGATTGTGTGGCTACGTGATTAGAGCAAAAGGACAAAATCAGGTGAGGAGTGTGAATCTGTCCGGGGCAGCTTTGATTTGCTAATGAGGGGAAGAGGGGAGAGGACTGGGCCCAGCTGTAGCCCCACTCGCCTGCCTTCATTTTCACTCTGACCTTCTTTGAGGATGCTGCTTTTGATGCAGGAGTGAGACAAAGAGACAAAAAAACACTAGAGAGTGGAGGATGATTGTTTCCCCAGGAGCACCAGGACCCTGGCTCTCAATGTTGCGTGCCCATGTGCTGCAGGTCATGGTCTGTAAATGAGACAGAAGCCCCCTGCTAGCAGAGAGAGGGCCAACAGTAATCAAAGTCAAGTCCCTCCCTATTACAGCACAGGCCAAAGGGTCCTTAATTACCCTTAATAGCTTTAAACATGCAAATTCCATCCCTCTACTCATCTCGCATTAAATAAAACACCCACAATCCGAGAGGAGGAGTTTAAGGGACAAGAGGAAGGAGGTACTGAGCATAAGCGTCTCCTCCCTGAACACTTCTAGTCTCGAGCGGTCAGAATGGTTGATGTTGCCTCTTAATTTAGCGGCAACTGACACTAAGAGGCGTGGAGAGGGGTCTCTGTCAGCTCAGTCTGGCAGCAGTAGCACCAATGGGTTGGTTGAGGTATTGGAGAGTAGGTAGGGAGAAGGGGTGCACGGAAGCCTTTCGGAATCGCTCAGCAGGGGATTGTAATGAATGGAGACGAAGGGGTGACAGTTCTGGCAGCTGATGCATGAGCTCCATGCTAATTCCTCAGCCTGGCCAAGATGGATCCTGAAATCTTGACCAGACATCTTGTTAGCCCCTGCTGGTGACAGCCCCCAATAAAGACATTATCAAAATCCATCGAAACTTTGAGGGAAGGCAGAAGGGCAGGGAGCAGGGTCAAAGCTAGAGTCGAAGGGATGGGTTCATCTCCCTCTGAAAGTTATTGATGAGTTAACCTCTTGGGCGTGGGTTAGTCGTGATGGATACATTGGGATTGGGGAAGCACACAGGATAATGAGACGAGCAGTGAATCACTGTCCCACCCCTGATAAAAATAGAACCCCCTGTATGTCCGGCAAATACAGTTGCATTTTGTTTCGGCAGCAGAGATTATTCATGAACAGCAGCCGGTGAAAGAGAAGTATGCGCATATGCTGATGAGTGAGGAGACAGGAAGTAGTTGCTCAGCTCAGCGAACCTGTGAATGCTTCTCGGTGACCCTCATTTCAATACGCCGCTGCAATTCGGATAAAAAGTCTGGCATTCTCTGTAACCACAGGACCCAGTCCAGGTGTGTTTACCATGAATCTTTTATCTTCCCAGCACATCAGGCTAATATTTCTGACAAGCAGCACAGGGGATATAAATGACCCAAGCTTCGGACAAATAGGAAAACTGGTGCCTTGGCGTGCGTCGTCGGAGAGAGGGCGTTGGGAAAGCCACACGATTCCCGCGGTTGACAAATAGGGTGGGGAGAGCCGGCGAGGAAACGGAGAGAGAGGTTACAGTGACAGACAAGGAGCACAATTATCACACCATGATGAAAGAGCGGCGGCCGGCGAGCTCCACACCGTTAATTACACTCTTCTTTCCACAGGACTCTAATGTGAGGAAAAACACGCAATGACAAGTGTGTAAAAGAGCAAGCAGTAAATTACTGTCAGGAAAAATAAACGGAGGAGCATGCGGCCTGCTCAATGATTTACGGGGGCAATTAGTCACCGCCCCACGGAGATGCTGAGGACAGCAGCGGAGCGAGAGTGTCAGAGAGGAATGGAGGAGGAGGGGGATAGGCAAGGAACGACTGCGTTCATGAGGAAGATAGAGAGGTGCACTTCAAGCATTGTCGACAAAAGTCAAGGAAGGAGAAAGTAAGAGGAAACACTCAGACTATTATGAATGACCTTCGAGATGCTTGCTGAGCCTTACGTGCCCCCGATGGGCTATTTCTGCTCAGCTGCTCGGTGGCACACGCGCCCCGTGCTAACACTATACAATTAAATGTGCTTACTTCCATGAAACAACACAAGACAGCTCAACAGAAATGGTTGAAATACTGCATAAGTGAATTTCATGCAGAACAGAGTGAAACAAATGTGATGGCAGAATTTTTAAATAGCCACACTCTGTCTGAAAGAGGCCAACACCTGCCTCGGTGAAATAGGACAAAAACTTAGTGACTTCCAAGGTGCCAAAACTTTCAAAATGATAAAATCCAAGCACCAAGATTTTTATTGGTGGGACAATGGGTAGCACTGTGGCCTCTCAGTTAGAAAGTTGCCAGTTCGAGGCTCACCGGTGAAGAGTTACAAAAAACATGCGTCAGGTTAGTTGAATAATCTAAATTGTGTGTGTGTGTGTGTGTGGGTGTGTGCTTGTGTGTGTGTGTGTGCGTGTGTGTGTGTGTGTGTGTGTGTGTGAAATTGTTGAATAATCTAAATTGCCTTGTGATGAACTGGCGACCTGTCCTAGGTTGAAGTGCACTGGAAATAGGCACCAGCAGACCCCAGTCACCCCGAAAGGGAACAAATGGGATGAATGTATTTTAAACTAACGCTCCAATGACGTCTGCATCAAACCCTACTTGAACAAGTGGAATTTACTAAACACAACGTCTCATTCGATCTAATCCTTTCTGAATTTTGCATTCGTAAACACCATTTGCCAAAGACACATGTCCTTCATTTTCTATTTGTAATGTGGAGCACGCCAGCTTTCATCCCACATTAAATACCTGCTGTACATTAACAAATGAAGGCCGCTGGGAATATTCCCAGCCGCTGCTGAGTCGAATGATGTTAAATCACTACAGACAAGTTTGTGTCATTCCAGTTTTGTTAATTTCACCCGCTCTGATTGAGTGAGCAAGGCAAGACTGTTTCTCTCTCAGAACAATGAGCCACAGAAAGAGACAGCTACAGGCCTCAATAAGACACTGTCAGTTTGGTTGATCACTTACAGAAATCTGATGAAATAAAAGCCTTTGTCAAGTGGGAAGTGAACTGAAAGCAAACAGAAAGCTGTGCAATGGAGATGTCGGTATTAATTAGTCATGCTGATTGGAGCATGTCAGGTGAAAGTCATCCTGAAAGTGATGCAGAGTCCCTGTGCAGATGCTAAATACACTGCACTGTGATTTTCTCTGCACTCTCTGTCAAGCAACGTGTTTAAAACATTATACATGCTAATAAAACATTTAAAATGAACAGAGTTGTTTTATAAATACTCTTCAATTATATATTTCAGTTCAGATTCCAAATGAAATAAAGTAACATTTTGTATTTAGATCAAGATTGCCTTAAGCGTCCTGTACGCTTTTGTTCTTAAAATTAAATATATTTCATTTGTAGGCATAGAAAGTGTTTAACTTGGCACAAAAAGAAGTGTACAGTAATTGACTCTTTATGAAACACTACCCATTGCTTTTAGACATTAAATAATAGATGAAAAGAGATCAGAAGAGGGTCGTCTGGCAATCAAGCCTGAAGAACTATGCCAGCATTTTACCTTCAGCCTGCTTCGGCTCTGGTCAAGGGCATCTTTCTTTGTGCCTGACGCAAGTCCATGCATCTTTGTCACAGGTGCATCTTATTTTTATCCTTTAAACCCTTCCATTCACTCTACTTTTTCCCTCTTGGCTGCTGAAAATGATGGTCGCAGCATTATTTTTCACCTCAGACATTTTCTAACTCCTCTCACAGTGAGCCGTCAACCTGCACAAGCTTGATATTTACAATCAATAGCTATTTTCAAAAGGCTAATGCCTTTCATGCTATGACATGTCTTTATCTTACAATGGAAGAACCTGTCAGCCCACGTCTGTGATGTTTTCACACCAGCATCGTGATAACCCATTTCCTTTGATAACCCATGATAAAACATGATAACCCATGTTTATTATGCATTATTTTATTACTTTATTTCTTAGCCTGCATTTCATAATTAGGATGAGAACCGAAAAAAATTAAACAAAAAAGTAAAATTATGATATTTATATAGGAACTTCACTTTTACAGCTATCCACAAGAGACACTATAAGCCTCTTCATTGTAGCTATTGAGTCATGAAAATAAATGCCTCTGGTAAAAAATGTAAATTTTGCAAAGTTAAATTAAAAAGTTACATTTCCAACCCGAACTGCTGTTACATAATCTCTAAACTGAATATGTTCAAATAAAGTGTTACAAAGAAGTACACAAGATAGCTTGCTCTACATCGCATAGTGTCTTCAAACATTTTACAAATAGTTTCGAAAGATTTGTGAACCTAATGATTTAAATAAACTTTTGTCCAGCTAGTTATTGGGTCTTGTCTCATAAAGTAACCTCATATTAAATTTTTCTTCGAATATAGAACCAATGGGAACCTTAGCATCACAAAAAAAAGTATCCAGGCCTTGTGGCTTTGGCCGACTTTAACATGGATTAACATAAATAAATATCATTGTGGTGTTTTTTTATTGAAAAAAAGAACCCACTTTGCTCGTTGCTAGAGATTGTGTTTATATGTGTGTTATTGGAGAGGTAAGCGTAAACATGTTTATTTCACAACTATTATAAATATATCCAGGAAATAGCGATCTAGGTGAATCTATTTGTGTGATTTATACCCTATGGTTTGCAATCATTACTGAAATGAATGTCCTGGCAGTGATGCGCAGAAAGGCTCATCGCTGGTGATGCATCAGTCAGTTTACAAACACATTATAAAAGTCAGTGAGGCTTAGGATGCCTTCTCGACTAAGATGCTTGTCAAGGAATTGAACTTTTATTCAGAAGATTCAGGATCACAGCAAATGAGTCAAGCAACACACGGTTTGTACTTTAAGATCTCATCAAATGCACATAAACGCTAATGGTGCAATGGTACACAAAGCTCTCGGTTCGATACGTACTGCAGTTTTTCACCACAGTTTTCAGTTTGGAATGATGGCTTAGCAAATTGTACTTTTTTTTTTAATCATTTTTAAGGTCTTCAAACCGTAAGTTTAAAAAAGTTGACAGTGTCTCCTCAAAGCAGCTGACAATTCCGTCACTGGCCGAGTGAAGCATATGAAGTCCCTCCTCTAACTTTAGTGCTCACTGATTGGATTATTACACAAAGGAGCAGTTCATTGATTGGATATTTGCTTGTGGATGAGCATTTCTTTCCCTGACATCTGCCTCGTTACGTGCGTAAAGGAAAAGAAACACATACAGGTGTTGAGAAACCAATGATGCACAAGCGCGTATAGAACCGAGGAGGGTGTGCCGAATAATAAACACAGGGAAAGCAAAATAATTAATAATGTAATTATTGCAATGCCACAGAAACCAATTAAAACTAAACATTAATTAAATAGCACAAGAAACCCAGATTAAGTGAAACCCAATCCAAGTGATGCACACTCACCCCATGAGAGCGGGAGAATGACATCTGTAGTTACAAAATGAACGATGTGAAATGTTGTTTGTATAGGTGTTCCTTTTCTTTCTTTAGTCTCAATGGAGATCACTGCCTCTGAAGAAAGCTGTACTTTGTGTTCCGACTCTATGCTTTCAGTGCTTTCAATTCTTTAGTCGAAACGAAACATCCCCTCTGAGATGATTAGCGCCCCCTAGCATGAGGCAGAAGAACTGCGTGTTTCCCCTGCCAAACACTGTACATCATGTACCTCAGCTAAAGTAAAGAAATTCAGCTCTCAAAGTAAATGGTTTAACATTTTAAATACAGATATACAGAGAGACAGCAATACCTTCTTATCTCTCAGTCAATGTACAATCCATGGTGAGGCTCAGTGGGCTGCTGGGTCACCACACATCTGTTTTTAGAATCTGAAAGCTACATGTGAAATTCAGGGAATTAAAAATAAAAAATCGATGTGAATTTCAATGGAAAGTAACTGTAAAGTACACATTACTGAATAAATAGAATAATTTCCTTTTTTTCTCTCTCTATTACGACCTGCATCCCCTGACTGCAGGTAGCTTTGTTCTAGACCTAGTTCAAAGGTCCCATGCATCTGCATCATCAAACACAAACATTATAAGTTTTTGAAGCAGCCAACAGCAATGAGAACTACACACTCTACCTTTACCTTTACACAGATGTCCCTCACTCGCACAGTCATTTAATATATGTAAATATGTTTTCACAGATTTAATGTTAAATCCACATTTGCAGTGCAATCATCTGTCACTTCATTTGTAAAAGTGCTTGAAGTAAGTATTTTTACCATTTTATTTCACACGCATATGGAGAGCGAAGTACAATTATTTAAAGTCTATTATAATCCGTTATCTTGGCTATGAGCTATGGTAAAGTACTTGTGCCTGTGATTATCCTTTGACAAGTTGAGCAGTTTTGTAAATAGAATGGTCAAATCATGCTGCACAAAGAAACAAATTAATCATGATTCCAGGATTCAAAGTCTCACTTTGTGAAGAAAAATCCATGTTACTTAACCTGAGAAAGTGAGAGGATCAATTGTTAATTCCTTGTTTAAATATTCATGTATCCTCGCAGACCTGTTTTGCTTCAACAACTCATGCCAAGTGCCGGTCGAGCAAGGTGTCATAGCCTTTATATGCCAGTTAATGCATAATACCTCTGATCAATTTTACATGTGCTCCATATGCTTTATATCTGCCCATTGCTTTGTAATATTATTCATGTGGTGATGGAGAGACAAAATGATACATGGATCCTCATGCAATTATTACTTAAAACAGCATCTTTAATTAACCCAATATCTACTGAAAATGTTGAAAGGCAACTTACCTCAAGGTCGGCTAAAGAAGGAATTTATTCTTTATTCAGTTGTGATTCTAATTCTAATTTAATGAAATATATATTTTTTAAGTGCAGTGATTAAATTGTAATCTGTGGTGCATTAAGACTTTTTTTCCTAAAATGATGGGAGATTTTTGTTGATTTTGGCAAACGGAGGGATACTCGATAAATAAACGTTTTTATTTTTTGTTTTCTAGAGTAATTTGATAGTAATATGACGTCTAAATATCAAGAGTTCTGAATACATTACACTAGTAGTCAAAGGTTTGACCCTGGACACTGTATTGCAGTCAGAAACTGGGTTTACATATTTTAGAGGTGTAATGGGCCTTTATCCTTGTGTTTGATGAAAAAAAAAGGGATTCACTACTAATTTAAAATCCTTCCCAAATTGGTTAAATCATTTTTTATTAAACCACAATATTGGCAAAATCTATCATTGAAGTCGGATCTCTTTAAAAAGACATTTAGTGCCTAATAAGTGAAATAGTGTTTATATTCACTAAATAATTTTGTCAAAATTAACAATTAAATTTCCTTTTTTTTATTTTAAATGCATTTTGTAAATATAAGTCATTATTATAGACACTCGTTATTAGATTTCAATTTATCCTTTTAGCTTCTTTGAGCCACACAAGTTTGATATTTTTAAAGATTAGTTTCATTTTCACCTGAATGCCTATTATTAAATAACTATTTAATGTGAGCTGTTATACATCAATGATCATTTTTTTTAATCTAAAGTCTGACCCATTAACATTTACATACCATAAAATGCTACAGAATAAAACAGTTTTTCACAGTATTTGTAATACCTTAGATTTTAAAGTGTATATCTGTAACTACTTTAAAAGTAATCTGCATATGACAATGTCTTACTAATATTCTGAACATTATGGTTATACCTTATTTTAGAAAATTCTTAATACTTGGGCTTGTCAGCAAAAATAGAATGACCTTTTAAAAATATTTCTGCTTTAATTATTGATTAATTGAACTAATGTAGTTAATTTAGGATACATTTAACCTAATTAACATTTTTAATTAACATTTTTTTTTTACAAAATGTTTTTTTTTTTTTTTAATGGGAATACAACTTCCTCAATATTGTCCTCTCTATTTATGTTTGAGGCACAACACCATGACTCTCATGGTGAAATTAGCAAACCCCTCCCATCCACCAGCCTGTGGGTATGGATACCAGGCATTGGCACAAGCACGTACTGTGTGTTTGAGTACTTTGTCTTTGCCCAGATTAACATTAAACTTTGCTTCCTTTCCTCAGAGAATGATGGTTTACATTAGAAATCTTAACATTTCTTTTCAGTAAGTCACTTTTATGTTATGTTGACAAATCATCATAGCTGGGGTTCTGTTGATTAGCTGATTAGCAGCTAATGCTCAGATTTTCCCAGATTTTAATTTGAGACAATTTTAGGATTGTTTAATTAACATTTTTCGGGAGAAAATAATTGGTCTCCCGTCTTATATGTTCATACCCGCCACTTATACTTACATACATTGGGCAGATCATGGGTGTAGTTTGGGTACACTGAAAAATAAAATGAAAATTTTAAATTACACTCACTGACATTTATTTACAGTTTACCTTATTTTACTTTATTAAAAAACTATTGATGAGCATACTGTACATGAGCACCTTACTGAGCTGTAAAATCTCAATACTACCAAAATTTAATCCCTGTATAATTTCATTGTTTGCTTACAGGTAAATTTACGGTTTATTATTTACAATGTAATCTTGACTTAATTTGCGCTTGCTTTTTTTTGTTTTGAAAGCTGTCAAATTTGTATTAAATTTACTACTTTTTTTTAGTTGTTACACTGGAAAAAAAAGCTATCTTTGCCAGCCATGCCATGATACTACAGAGAATAGGGAAGCCATAGACAGAGTGCATGCGTGTGTGCATGTGTGTGTGTGTGTGAGAGAGAGAGAGAGAGAGAGAGAGAGAGAGAGAGAGAGAGAGGATAGAAAGGGAGGGAGGGAGGGAGGGAGGGAGCCATACATCAATCTGTGTAATAGGGGGGAAGGCCAAATGTAATAAATAATACAATAACAAGGCTAACTAATGAGCCGTTGCCAAGGTGAATTTCGCAGAATAGTCCCCCTGTTCAAAACCCCACTAATAATCCAGGGAAGCCGGCGGATGATAAAGTGGTGCCATACGGCAACACCTGCACAATTAAAAAAGAGGATTCTTTCCCAACGTTACATTAATTTCAGGCTTTTGTAAAGGCCCAATGAGCACGCTAATAATCTAGTCTACTTGACTCCGTGTCTAGCCAAAACAGGGTGTCTAATTAGGTAAAGGTAATTAATTAGAGATAAACGGAGCTAATCAAGAGCCGTTAGCACTCTGTCTGTTTCGTCATTAAGACACACAAGCTTCTTGCTCTCATTGGCTGAATCAGCAGCTTTTCATTTTGCCTGAAAAACTGAGATTTTTACACAGTTTTGAGGTTAGAGCTCGAGCGCTACTCCAGATGCACCATCACCTCATTCGAAGCTAGCACTTATAAAACGGATCAATCTCATGTATAAAAAGTTCAAAAGATGTCACCAGTTCCTGTTAATTGCAAATGTCTCATTCGTCAGATCGAGGAGCATTTCGAGGCAGGATTCGTATGAGTGTCATCAGCCACTTCATTACAGAAAATCTGTTAACGTGATTTTGATGATATGATGATAAAAGCTAGCTTAGCGGACCCTTGCGTTTCCTCTCACCATTAATTGGTGGAGTTGTGCGCTCTGATTGTGCTGATGGTGAGGGAAGTAGTGTGATGTTTAACACAGCATCACATTAGCGAAAATGAATAAAAATAACATGGATATGAATTTGCGTATTACCTCTCACCCCCTCCTCGGGGAGAATGTATCAGGACTTGTGCTTGGAAAATAACGGCTTGCTTCTCTGAGAGTCTCGTCAACGTTTCAGCTCTAATTATGAAAAGTGGAGCACTAAGCAGAAGCCTGAACTCACTGGAGACGAATCTCAAGCAGAGACTCAGTTCAAACAGGAAGGCCTCTACTCTGATGCGCATGTTCGCATCATGTCCAATTGTCGGTGATTAAAAATCCAGCTCTCCACTTCAGCGCTGAAATTGCAAAAGTTGCACTTTAATGGTTTGCCTAATAGATGTTGACTCTGCGTGTGAAGTGAATGGTGACAAACCGGAGCAGAGGAAAATGGGAATAAGACTTAAAAATGCTCTAGATCTTAAAATGCTTTGGCGACTAGGATTTTCTTTCTTCAACTCTATTGTGAGATGCCTCAGCGTAAGAATATTTTAGGGATTGTTATTATTTCCCCCTCCTTTGTCTCGGTACACGAGGGACTCGTCTCCTACAAGGAGGCAGATCCCCCGACACGCATCATTAGGAGGTTTTTTACAAGCGACAAGCAGGCTATTTGGCTGTCATTGGGATTGTTTGAAGAGAATATGTTTATCTGCCGTTTACTCTAGGGGGGCTGGAATCAGAGAGAAAGGCAAGCAGATCACCATGAGCACTTGACACCACTGTTATGCATTTGTCAATATTAAGGATAATAGGTTAGTATTGTTGCTGTTCAATTGGCAGATCGCTGCGCTGTCCGATCACAGATATTGATGGGCCTTTGACCTTTACGATGTCCACTGTGCTCACTGTTATGGCTCATTGTTAATTTATTTGTTAATCTAACGTTTAGATACAGTATGGGTTCAGGTTATCTTAAAATTTTTTGAAAGTATCTGTATGCTTTTTTCCAATATTTCAAATATTTTTGTCGGTTTACTCCTTGGAAAGTCGCTGCACGCATTGCTGTGTGTGCCAATCACAACGGCTGTTTTAAAATAAGAAGGAATGATACAGCCCACCTATTGTTTAATTTTGATTTCAAATATAATATGTAGGTTTCAACAATCATATTTGTTTTGACTTTTTTCATTTTACATGATTATTACAGGAGCTATGACACATACTTTATAAGATAAATTAAATTAAAATGTGAGAAAATGTGCTCTCACCTTTCAGTTTTATTTAACAGACCTCAAATTGGTGCAATCAGTGCCATCTAGGGGTGGAAAGAAGGGATAGCACAAGATCTGTGATATGGCTTGTGTTTTACAAAGTTCTGACACAAAAAAGCACAGAGTCATAGAAAGTGCTTGGAAGCGCTTGTATAAGGAGAGGTTCGCCTGGTTTTTGATACAATTTTCATGTTAGTTTTTTTTACCATGACTTTGCTTTTTTGGGGTGATTTATGAATTTTTTATTTTGTCTCAACATTGTAATTTTTAAAATAAAACATTTAAACTGTTCTTTGTCAATTATTGAGATTTTTGCAGTAAAAAAATTACAAAATGTAATACCCAAAAATGTTTTTTTTTCTGTACAAATTCAGGTTTGATGTGGTTGTACTAAAAAAATAATATCAAGTACTGACACAAAACCAGCAAATTAGTAAAAATACGCTCAAAGGGGCTCCGGACTTCTAAGAGTTATAATACATGCAAAATTAGATGAATTAAATATTATATTTATTGGTTTAAAAAGGGAATATGTCAGCATAGAACATTTCTTTGTAAGAAAATCAAACAATTGCTAACTTTTACAATATCACAATCATTATACAAAAAAAAAATACAGGGTGATTTTAATTTAACGTAAATCTAATTTTTGTTGTTCACATGAAAACAAGCGACGTAAAATGCTCAATTCAGAAAGACAGTAAAATGCACAGTTTAATTAACACTATTAGTGTCAATTGTGTGGACCTGTATAGCCGTATAACACTAACTGATTTTGTGTTAAATCAGTGTTAAATTAAAACAGTATTAATTCAACTCATGTAGTGTTACATCAGCACTGGACAGTATTTATTCAATTCATATAGTCTAACACTGGGGCAGTTTTTTTTAAATAGGTCAGATCATTGACACCAGTAGTGTTGATTTAGTTGTAGCATTTATGACCAGGGTTAAAATCGTGGCAAATATAGTGAGGTATTATCAGTGATGATTGGTATCTTTAGAATTGGTAAAAACCTGCTATACAACAATTTTTATTTTAAGTTATATAGATTAATAAATTGCTGAGAGAGTAACCAACCTTTTACTGTGCCGTGCATATATGTTATGCATGCCTACATGCCACAAAAGTGTTAGCTATTAAATGTAAACACTTGGAAACATTTACCAATTAAACACGGTCAAACAGTGGCAAAATACCTGGCATTGTAGCAACATTTTTCACAGAGTATGTGTTGAAACCGAGATACAGTATTTTTTTAATGTGTGATGAAGGGATACGTATGTGTGTGTCCCTGCAAACCCAGGCGTGATAGACTGTCAGACAAGAAACGAGGGACGATAATATGGCCATCACCGACCCAAAGTGTGGGGTGTGTGCCTGCAAGAGTGTGTGTGGCATTTCCAATTGAAATGAGACAGAACGGAGGCACACAGATCCTCATTATCCCATTTCCCTCAGGGGAGCGAAAGCAGCCTCTCAGTCAGGGAACGACAAGAAGAAAAAAACACTAACTCTCTCCTTCTCTCCCTGACATGAATATTTGTTTGGGGGGAGGAGCAGAGAAGACGAAAACTCCATCAAATTACAGTTAACAAACAAATGATGTGGCTGAACAGCGTCGCTAAGCCTGCGAATCTGGGTTCCGTTTAGAGCTGAATTCACCAGGGGAGAAATGTGCCCAGTCCCAGATACAGGTCACATCACATTCCCCAGCGGAGCTCTGACAGTGAGGGAACAGGCCGCACATCACACGGACACGTCCTGTAGTGTAGACTTCACAGTGGAGGATGCACCAGAAGCCGCTGGCACTGTTTAGCTAGTTTGCCTACATCAAGCATCTCTCCTCCATACCTCTTACTGCTGCTATTAGAGCAGGGAGAAGATGAAAGGTGCTTGGTGTATTTTTAAAATTGTTGATTTTTCCCCTATAATGATAGCTGGTGCAATTAAGCACTGGCTTCAGGCTTTGTGTGTCCTTGTGTGAAAAATCTCAATTATATATGTGTGAGAGTGAGAGTGTGAGCGTTTGTGCATGGAGACAGGCGCAGGATTTGAAGCGTGTGTTTTTTCCTGGAGATCCAGTGTGACATGTGCTCATGCACGTTGGTTATCAAGGTTGCAGTTGATTGTGTTTTTGTCACATCCAACACATCTAACTTACTTGGGTTTTGAGATTCTGCAAGAATGCAGACGTAAACATGTTGAAAGGTGGCTCATTTCTCATTTGAAGATGCCATAACTGTTGCAATGTGTTTTAGAGAAATCAGAAACTTTACAAATACATTGTTAAAGTACATTTTTTTCCAAATAAAATTAATGTAAATTATTTATGTTTTACTAGTATGACTTTCTTGATAGGACAGTAGTTACGGATAGGAAGTGAATAAGAACAAAATTTCCTTCTTTCTTTTAGTTCACAAGGTTGGTATGGTTGGGTGTCAAAGCTTTAATATGAAAACCACATTTGTCTCACATGGCCGGCGAATGAGAACCAAATTAAGATTTGCACAAATCTTCAGATGGCATCCAGTTGTCTTTGTCAAGGAAATATCGATGCAATGGCGCTCCCTGCCTAAATATGGTGTTTACGGTACAACAAATGTACTCAGCACCACACAGGGAAAATAGAAAGAAGACAGAGAAGAAATCAAAGAACACATTCGAAAAAAATCATTGATCTTTTACACGCTTTTACACTCACGTTAAATGATGCGACTCTTCTTTTGCTGAGTCACAAAGGGGAGGAGGCCTACATCTCAGCTGTTTGATTAGGTAAAAGTTTTCTTTAGTATTTCCTTTAAAAGTCATGTGTATAATTCTTTTTGCAAGAAACCCACCATCACCCCTTCACTTCAACCCTGTGAAATCCACTACATTTTTCCATGCACTCACTTGGTTTGTGGGATAAAAAGGATGGTGTTTTTATAAGCACTTGTAAATTGAAACACAGGAATTGAGAGGAACACTTTTTCAGATGCACCCTTCATACCTCGGGGCATAGTTCGGGAAAATCTGGTGTGAACTTTCGACACTTAAATGCTAAAACGTGATGGATTTTGGATGATAATATGAGCCTTAATAGGAGTGGATCCCCAGCAATGGCTTCCAGTGATGTTTCCTCCTGACTTAATGAAATGTGAGCAGACAGTTGGAGGCAGGGTGAAAAGACAGAGGAAGACAGAGAGAGTGAGAAAAATAGCAGGAGGTATGATCCTCCTTGCCGGCAGAGAGGAGAACGGATCTTACAGCTCTCCTTTTGTTTGGGGTGAAGCTAGATAGCCAGGAGAGCAGCGGGTCACTGCTAATAAAACAGAGTTTGAAACTGATGCAACAAACAAAAGAAAACAAATTTTATGTTCTTCACATATTTTATGTTGTGCATAAGGTTTTTTTTGAGTCCAGTCAGGTTTAGAGATAATTATTGTTCTAACTTTAAAGAAGAGCATTTATTTTTTTATAATAAATACTGTAAAACTATTAGACCTTTGGGTGGGTTTTTATTATTTCTTGTTGGCTTGGCTCGAAATTGAAAACAAGCTTGTATAAAAGTCCAAATTATATCCAAATTTCGCAATATAATAATCAGTTTTATTATCCTTAGAACGTTAAATTCCGAATAATGAGAATAAAATGAATGGCAGGGGAACATTTTAATCCTCATTTTTGATCAATTAATCTATAAGTGTTTACATTCTCAGCAATTCTTTGCGGTTAATAATTCACAGCATTTTTAAATGAACTACGACTGTGTTAATAATATCAAATTATTTACGGTTAAATCAACATTTTAATAGCAGTTCTCATAGAAACTCCAGGATAATGTTCAATTTGACCACAAGTTTGTTAAATCTGTGTTTTGTGTTTGTTAGAAGTAGTGTAATATTTTCAATTTTGCCATTTGTCTGGCCCGTCAACCCTGAAAATATTTGTGGAAACCAGTAAATTCAAAACATTTGAGTTCTAATTCTACTTGCACGCATTCTAGTAGACAGCTAGCCTTTTGTGGTCGCGCTCATGCTAATGTCAAGACAGGTCCAGATGGTGGACCGCTGAAAGGCTAAAAAACATATTTTACTATGTACATAGTTCTCAAAAAAGTAGAAAAAGCTTAAACAAAAGCTTAAAATTGTACGGTTCATCAACTCAAATGTTTTGAGGTAATTACAGGAGATGTCGGGGTTCCCTTTTCCATCACTGAACATTTTAATGTGATTTTATGTCCCTTGCTGTAGTCACATTCTGACTGACAACTTTTGAAGGAGTGTCCTTTTGTACTTATTTTATTTAATGTGGCCTTGGTGCTGTAGTGTGCAAAACATATGTGTTAAAAGACAAAGAGATAGTAAGAGGGCAAAGAAAAAACTGTGAATGGGCCAAAATTACAATGTAGTCCTCGCCCTGGCTTCAATAACAAGTCATTAGCAAACTGTCAGAGAGTTTCATTTATTTGTTATTCTGGTGCCCACAGCGAAAATCACCGAGCTGGGAATCTACGCTGACTGCAATTAAACGAGAAGAAAGCATACAGTGAAATATCCTTTAACGGCACATTGTCGAGAAGTGAGCAACATTTTAACGCCTGTGTGCATCATTTTCGTGCCTTGTTTCTGGTGTAATTTGCAATAATGGTGTTTGCATCATCAGCATCCTTATTATCATCTCATGAACCGTGGGAGAGCGTGTAATCAGGTTGATGTGTTTTAGAGGCACTTTCTCCTCCGTGTCTTACAGGCAGGGATAAAACACAGCAGGTCCTCCCTCGGAAAGAGCCGGAAAGTGCCGGCAGTGTCGCAGCAGCTTGCATTATTATTATGATTTCTGATGCATTTAACAGCGCCTGTTTTAGCTTTGAAGACATTCTTCAGGGAATATTGAATCAGAGCATTCTCTTCTGCCCTGGATTCCCTGCGCAGACAAAACTCTGTTAATTAGCCCCATACCTATAAGCAAACCCTTCCTCTTCCCTCTGCCGCTCACAATATTATTAACCCTGACTCCTGCTCCCCCATTCGTACCCCAGTGTTGTTTTGTAATCAGAATACCCCACTGGCACTCATGTTTTTTGCATGTATGATTGGGCTGAGCATTTTTCTCCCAACATCCTCTCCTCCCATTAGAGTCGGGGCCTGAGGAAGTGAAGCGAGTGGCTTCTTCCGTTCGCGTGGCGTCTGGAAAAGACCCCTATAGTATCCTCCAGACTATCCCAATGCGCTGTTCAGAACCGCTTTGGAGCTACTTCATTCTTGAGAGGAGTTCAAAGTCCTTGTTAAACCCAACTGCCCCACAGTAAAACGGGCCGGGGACCCTTTAGAATGCATTTCACAAATCAATAAGCCCTCCCTAAGGTCTCCACCCCGCCTCTCTCTGCAGCATCTCTAGGCTTGTCAAAAAATGCTGTTGTAATACAAAAGAAATCCTTGAAGAATAGATGGAGATAACCGCGAGCAAGAAAACAGCGAGAAGATGTTTCACGCAGCCAAAGGGGCAATGCCAGGTACTCCCCGCGAACCCAGATGGATGTTATTCACAAACAGTATGCTAAACTCATCACTGGGGAGTTTGATTGGATGACTAGGGATGCAAATACTGACTTTTTTGAAAGCACGTTCTGTTTTCTCTTCAACCTGGTGACAAGGGTATAGGTTTCAGTCAGGATTTAAAGGTAAATGTTTTTCAAGTTTGTGTGTTTTTTGTTTTAAGCTGGAAGCAAGATTCTTTGTTTATTCATGAGAAATGATTTCCTCTTTGGGAGACCTAGTAAAAACTCAGTGATGCTTACTATTAGTGATAGATATCACTCAATCCTTCCAAAATCCCTCAAGAGCAACGCTCATTAAATGCACAGCAGAGAGAGAGCTTAATTTTATATGACTGTTGTGGCAAGGTATGCTGTGGTCAGATTTCGGCCCGGGGCTGTTCTGAGAGTGTGAAATACTGAAATACTCGATCCAGTCAGACACAGAGCAGAGAGAAAGAGAGAGCGCAGTAGGAGAGACAGAACGTGAAAGAGCTCTGTTGTGAAGAGATGGCATTTATGATTGGAGAGGGCTGCTTGATGTGGCACTGTGGCGCTGTAACTGCATTGTAAAGCCTGCTGACAGGCTGTTGTAGCTACGTACTGATCACAGGCAGTAAAACTATGCAGATGGTGGCAGATGATCAGTGCTCTGTGAGCAGAATATAAATATGGCTGCCATCAGAGAGAACACATTCCCCTTAGACAAATACAATATTGAGGATGCAGCATCACTGCACGTGAGCACCGCTGCTTTGAAGATACCTAGTAAAAGTTGTATTTAAAGTTAAAGCATTAGTGTGAAAACCTTGAATCATGCAATTGACCTAATTAACTTCAATTAACTTAAATTACAAATTAACTGCATTTGTAATTGTAAGACTATTGTAATTGCGGGCCATGATATTCAGAATACATGCATGTATTACTAAATAGATAAAATAATTCATTCATATTTTTAAATTAGTTTTCATCAATAACAATAATACATTTTATTTAGGGGGTACCATTCTTGACACTCGAGGCCTTCTTGTATCTCCGTGTCTGCTGTGTGTCTCTTCTGGATTCAACCAGTGCTCCATCTGCTACTCACCTCCACTCTGTTCATAATCTCCGAGGTCATCATGGGTTCTCAGATTCCTGGCCCCTTCCCGCTGTTGATAAACTTTACAACACTGAGTATCATTCCCTTTAAGGGATGTCATTATTCTGAATATTGTAAATAGTCTTTATATACGTATATATAGTTCCTCAACCTGTGTTCACTTCTTCCTCCAGCAAACCGTGACAATGAATTACAAGGTAATTAACTTTTTTTTCAAGACCAGATTTAAAGGATTACGTTTAATTCTAACTGTCATCATTTTCTATAAATTGATGCATAGAAATTTTGAGCATGCGCATGTTTTAAGACAATTCTCGAGTAAACCTGAGCCCATTGAGGAAACGTGTTCACATGGGGAGAAACATGAACTCTGCCCAGAAATAGTTCTGTCTCTGGCTGACCACAAAAGATGGTAGACACCTACAGAAGAAGTCGAGCTGAGAGACTACACTGCTAACTACTGTGCCCCGTTAAGTTGAGGAGATCCTTCAAAGTGAAACACATTTTGTATTTTTTTTTTTAAACATTTTTTTATACCAATTTGAAATACCAATTACTCTAAACAGTGCACACAATTAAATAATGCATAGCACTCCAGGTATGGCAAAAACATAAAGCAAATATAAAATAACAGTGAATCAGTGTGAGACCTGGACTTGTTAGGAGCCAAGATCCTATGGTGCGATGAACCCAGTGCATTTGTTAGCGTTCCTATTATTATTGTTCCACCTGTGAAGTCAATGGCAACCCTAAGAATCACTAGTGGTAACCTTATGCTGCTTGGCATACTGATACAATTGGGTCTTATTAGCCACTTGACCCAAGCTGACCCATCTAACTCTCTAGCATAACCACTAGTCAAAATTTTAACTTGTTCATGTTAATAACTTTATGGTCTGCAAACAATGTTCTTTTCTTTTGATATCCTGTCTCATGCTAATTTGAGTGGATCCTATGATGTAACTTTCAAATAAGTACATTTTACCCTTGATGTGAGTTAGAGATGGGCTCCAGCAGACCCCTGTGACCCCGCAAGGGAATAAGCGGCCAGGAAAATGAATGAATGAATGAATGAATGAATGAATGAATGATTAGCACAGTTCCCCCTAGTGACCAAAAAGAGATCTCTCTTTTTTTTTAAGAAACATTTAGAAAACATAGTAACATTTATTCTATACTTGAATAAATACATAATTTGACAAAATCTAATCATTCACCTGGTTTTCTCAAAATCTGTTCCAGATCACACTCTGATCAAACTTTGTAAAAGTTATCAAACAAGGTTTGTTTTTTTTTGTTGTTTTTTTCTAAAAATCTAAAGCATATAATCCAAATGCAACACTCACAAAATGTTCATAAGGGCTCATTAAACTCATTAACATATCTTTACAAAAATTGCCATCTCTCTATGCTGTAGTCAAAAGATATTTTACATTTTAAATGTAATAACTTTTCAAGGCTTTAGCTCATGGTCTATGTGATATTGGTACCAACCTTTACCTTAATCATTTAAGAACTGTTCCCAGTCGTAATTTTTTTTTTGCAAAATGCTTTTTACCAAATTTATTTTACTGTGTTTCACTGAATTCACTAAAGCAAACTCAATATGTCTTCAGTTTTGTTCTGGCCCCTTGCTTTTCTTTTCTTTTTTTTTTTTTTTTGTTTGGCCAAGGATCAATACTAGCATTATTACTGACACGTCTTAAATCAATGACAGCTGAAAATTATATTGCTGAAAAATTTGGTCATTGCTAACAAATAAAACACCCTTTATACCACCAATAAAGTGGTTTAGGGATAATTCTTACTTTTTCCATATTTAAAGTTAGAGTTGGCACTTGCTATTTGGTATATTTAAGCTCGAGGTAGATGACATGCCATGAATGACTTTTGACCTCTGTGCTTTCACTGAAGCCTGTATAATTGAATGGCCGTTGCATTGGCTTATTAACACCATATTAATGTGCACTGCCCTTCGGCTTGTACAGGGCACAGTCTGCCTGTGTGGGGACTGGCCAGGCTCTGCAAGACATGCTGTGCTTATTGAGGAGCCAAAAAGGTCATGCTATATCACAGCTCTGATAAGAACCTGAAAGATTAGGGAGCATCTACGTCCTTGAAAGGTCTAGACATGAGTTCCCTGGTTTGTTTCATCTAATAGAGATTTGCTAAAGACTTAAATTAAAGTAGACCATTTGCACTGTAGAATATGGCTGATGATTCAAAAAAGACCAGTTCTCTCTAGACTGACCTGACTCTAAATATGAAAATAGCCAACTTATTCTCATTATACCTGGCAACTGTAGCTGTCTCTATGGCCTAATGAAAGAGTCATCATTGTGACTGGCAACAGCGGACATTTTCATTGGGTCAGATTGCGTTTAAGCTATTGGTCAGGATAGCACAGGAGTGGGAAAGGGGAGAGTAGGTGATTAAATGGCTTCATTAATGATGTTAAGCAGACCTGCTCAGTGGTTGGTGGCAGAGTGATGTATGTAGCCCGTTCCCTCTCACACAGGGAGGCTGCTTGTAGATCACACTGAGTACATGTGATTGCTGTGGAGTATGTCTCCTCCGTGCCGTCCAGTAAAACAACAGATGTGCCACGAGTTCTCTACAATGGCAAAGATACAGATACTGTCAAGAGTGAAAAGAACAAACAAATATTCTTTTTTTTTCATTTGGGCAGCAAAAAGTGATTTTATCAAAGGATCGTGAATGACATGTCTTGAAAAAATCTTCAAACTTGGATTGTGGGGAAGTTTGCTTGTTCCCCATTCTCTGGATGAATCATTCTCTGAAGTCATTCATTGGTGTTCCTCCAGTTCTTTCTACTGCTTCAAAATCTGGAGTTAAGAAAGAAATAAGTGCTTCTCCTGAGATGACCCTCTGAGCCTAAACTGCCTTTCACTTCTGGGTCAGAAAGTCCAGGATGGACTCGGTTAAGCCCTTATAATTAATCACACATACACAGTCACTTAGATATATCTGAGCCATAGATCATAGAGTACTCAACACGCAAAACTGCATTTCATTAAGTGAGCATTTGCTCCCACTTTATATTAGGCTCCATTTTCTACTAGTGTATCTGGGGTAGCATAGTATTTTACCACTTACAATAGTTGAAGATTTCAGATGGAAATGCAACAAAGAAATAAATACATAATTAAAAGACAGAAAAAAGTACAGACACAGCCATGTTTAACTCTGTAATATTTGCTCACAGGGGAAGCAAGGTTGTGTGGTTGTTAGCCGCTTAGCTGGATTGTTGGAAACTGTGGTTTCCTCCAAGGAACAGTCCAAAAACATGTACGGTGACACAATTTTCAGTGAATAATTTTACCACAAATTGAGAGTGAATGTCCAGACTACAGCATATAACTTCAATATAACATAAGCTGAGTAAAACCTTTAATTGCTCAAAGATTAATGAATTTGCATTTTGAATTGTTGTTTATTACTACACTAACTAATATGATAACAATATGTTGGCATGAACATAGCCATTTACTTTACACAGTTTAAATTCTGCGCAATTTTTTAAATGAAAATCATCTTACATACCAAAATATATCTTACCCAAACCTGGCTGAACAGCCATTTTTGACATGGCACAAGCACTGAAATTAATTACAATAGTTGGAGCCAGTTAATATCTCATGCCACACTACATGGGATGTTTGGCCCATGTCTTTTGTGCAGTACTAAAAATTTTCAATAATTTAACGTCAGAACCAGAAACACATGAACTGAAGAACAATAACAATTGTTGGCTTTTGCAAGCCAACATAACTACAACCAGTATGGGACATACCTGAATCAGATCATCCCAGTCCCAACATTTATTCTTGCAACCAATCATCAGCCTTCCTATCACAAGCCACACCTCACATACGATTGAACATAATTCAAGCAGACAATGTGTGATGGCCATGGAGACTGGCACACAAAGCAGCACAGCAACAAGGTGACTGATCCGTGCTCAGAAACACCCTCAAGCAAACATTTACTCTTAGATTCATTTTCACATAAATTAATATTTAATAAGTTACTACTTTAGTCATTAGTAATGTTGTAGTTCACTTCATAAATTAGTATCATTGACTTTGTTCATTTCTCTGTTTTTATTTCGTTAGAACAGCAATTAGTTCAGGTGCACACATTCTGGTTGATTTTCTTACGAAATGTATATTCTTTTGCTGGAACTTGAGTGTCCGTCCACTTAAAGGGTCCCCTGGGAACTGTTGCTTCCTTTCTGTTCCGCTGGACTGATCCATTGTGTTAATTTGTTTGGTTGTTAATCGGTTTTGTATTTTAACATATGTAGTTATTCAACTAAAATTAATTTCAATGTAATCTTTTTTTGTTTAAAATAGGGTTGTTTATTGTAAAAATCAATGGTTATTTGTTTGGGATCATTGTTTTTGTGCTCTGTTAATGGACTAGTCCTTTTTGTATTTAAGCCTTCTTTATTTATTTTTGTTATGGTTAATTTGGCTCCATTTAATAAAATATTTATTTTGGAAAGGCGGCATTCCTAGCCTGTTCAGTCCTTCACGCTAACTTCAGTAGGTCATTATAGCAATGTATTTGAAACTAATTTTTTTATTTAATTAAGAAAAATATACAAAATATTTTCATAATTTTAAAAGCATAAAAGCTCTATGATTCAAAGTTATAACATGAGATTTGAACATCAATCATATACCAGATCAGTTAATAAAGACAAGCCCTTCATATAAAACTAAGATCTGCAAATCCAGTTTCCCTCAATGGTATTAAAGAAATCTATCATAAAGTTTGTGTATAAATGAGAAAGCATCCCTTTGGCTGCAATAGAGATGTCAGAATGTTGTGAAGGGTCACTAGGTTCAGAGTGCCTTTTCAACCATGGTTGACCTTAGACCAGACAGATTTATCCTCTGTCAGGTCCCGGTTTGAGTGGGGGACTCCAGCAGGCCAGATTTTGGCTGAAGAGCAACCTCGTATCATACACATACTTGTGGTGTTTCCCCTTTATTCTACGAGATTTCAGTTTTAAATATCTCAACGTCTCTTTCTTGTTAATCTCTCTTTTTCTCTTACCCTCAATTTTCATAACACATGTTTCTTTTCTCTGTCACGTAGCAAATAAGGCTCTTGGCTACAAGAGTGAGGTGTGGACATAAGGGGATAATCTTTTTTAACACTCTGCTGAGGGAAAGCAAATTAAAAACAAGTCTACCCATTTGCACGCATAATCACAGCAAATTGCCCATAGCTCATTTGTATATTGTTTGTGGTGTAGAATCGAGCCGATTCTCCTCGTTTGACAGCTTAGTTAGCAGTTGATAGAACTGTGAAAATTCACACTCTCCGAGACCATGGACATGTTTTCAATTTGAAATTTACATCCACAGCCCTGTTGTATTTTTAATTAGAATTATTTAATTTTAAAGCATATCTGGATTATTTTTGTTTGAAGAGTTTTATTATTTATAGGATTTATTATGTTTTTGTTTCATTTCTACCACTGGTTATGGAAAGTGTATAAGCCGGACTACAGTTTGCCGGTTAATTGAAGGACAACACTCAATCAATAAAAAGTTGAGTTATCATTTTAAGACATTCAGCTGTAAAGTGGTTGTAGATGTGCCAAATTCTTTTTATAAGCCACTGCTGCTCAAACTTTTACTCAGTAATAGGGAGTTTACTCACAGTTGCCACAACAACAAAGAAGTGAAGTTCTCAATAAAAGAACTCAAAAAAGCTTTTTATGTTGATTACATTATTTCATAATTTTATCAGCGTCATTTATTTTTGTTGTTTTTATTTGACAGCTTCAATGAATTTGTCTGAAATTGAGCAATAAAAAGGAATCAAGCCCAGGTAACGGATCTATGGCAAGGGACTAGTTCATGATCCCTCTTATGCTGTCACACATGACCCTTACTATGGAAACAACATAAAGAAATGTAAAACTAGTTATAAATTACAGTATAAAGCTAAAGTATTTTATGTGCATCTAGTCTCATAATTGCAGATTAATGTCAATATGAAATGTAAAGTTAAGCAGTGTCCTTGGACGTTGAGAACTTATGGTCTAAAGGTTCCACAAATCATAGCTTAGCAATCCGGGCTTGATTCCAGCTTAGTATCATTTGTAAAATTTCCAGGCAAAATTTAGGAATGTCTGTGATGAACTGGCGACCTGTGCAGGGTGTACCCCCGCCTCTCACCCGAAGAGTGCTGGCAGACCCCAGTGACTCCGAAAGGGACCAAGCGGGAAAGAAGATTGATGAATGAATGAATGAATGAATGAATTCAGATAAAAACAACATCATAACAATTTAAAGCAATAAAAAAGCTAATTGTTAAGTTTAATCAAGATTTCTTGGGTAAACTTAAAATGTCAAACCGTACTTGACTTGTCAATGTATGATAATAAGAATTGTATTTTTCATTTTTATAAAAATAATAACACAAATTCTTTAGATTTAATAAAATTCACCAAATTGAGTAAACACACATTCTCCTTGTAGCTTGTTGTGTTAAAGTCATAAGTTCTTAATTCTCTCATAAAGTTTTTTTTAAGTGAACACTTACAAATCCCTAATATATACGCTCTTCCTCACCTTAATGAACCCCTAAGGATTAGTTTGACACCCTTCACTCTTCCTCTGCCCTTGTGCTGGAGACCCCTCGTCCAACTAAAACAACAGGGCCTTCAACTGTGTGGCCCCTTTGCATTGGAACAGGTTTCCAGAATTAGAGGTTCAAAATAGCTCATCCATAACTAACTTTATAACCAATTTCAAAACAAACCTGTTTAGACTTTCTCACTCTGATGAGCCCTTGTATTCTAACTGTTGTAGTTCTCTGTTTGATGCTTCTATGCAGTCACTGCACTGTCTGTCTTTAATCGTTGGTAAAAAAAAGTATGCTGCCCTTGAGCACCCAAAAATGCACCCCAAATAAATTTACCATCATGGGTAAGTTAACTTCACAAACCAAACTTTGGAGAGGGACTAAAGTCTTTGGAACAACAAGAGGAAATGTACCCACTAGTGCTCAACCCGTTTTCCTTATAGCCATCCATCCATCCCTTGTTACCATTTTTCAAATTAATATTTTTATACATGTCCTCTGTTTTCATTTTCAAAAACCTAATAGCTCCTTCTGTTTTTATTCACCCACACCTAGCAGCTCATGTTTGTGTAAACCGCGGTCGACATGACTTAATTATTGATTAAACATGAGGGAAAAAAAAAACAGTGATGTCTTCCCTCAGGAACACCTAAAACGCAAAGGGGCAACCGCATGCTACACTGCCACATCGTTTCCCTAGAGCTGGAGCCCTGTTGAGACCACTGGCTCCATAATGAGTTGTTTGCAGACCTCAAGAACACAGCGATGATGACCTGTGACCTCTAAGCACACTGTCTAGGGAGCACGAGAGAAGGGAGCAAAAACAGAGGGAGAGGAGGAGGGAGAGGAGTGTTTTAGCTCAAATCTTTTCTTATTGTTAGCGTCATGGCTCTCGTGTTAAACCCCTGTGGCCTGAAGAGCTGTAAGGATAACACGGTGCTTTGTCTCTGAGCTTCGATCGATTCGCCACTTGATAAAAGGCGTCCCGTTTTTGTTGATAAACTGTAACTCTGTCATTGCTTGTTTGTCCGGCGGAACATCCGCGCACCAAACTCAAGGACAGACGCGTGCATGTCGATGCACTGTGCACGCTTACACACGCACAGACACACACTAATGGCTATGATTAATGTTCTGTATCTGTGAGAAAAATAAGCCGGTTTCTCCTGTGTGTCGCACAAAGGTGCTAAAGGAGAAACAGTTTATCATCCATGTCGTGCACATGTTCACTTTGAGCCCTCGGTGTGAAACTTGTGTAATTATTTAACATTGAGATTCCTAGAAATATGGAGTCGGCCTCGCATGATAATTCCAGATTCTCTCTGCAGAATATTTACACAGGTTTACCATAAGTAAGCCGAGGCGTTGTTACTGAGATTTCCTGGCAAACAGGCCCTTAAAATAAACAGATAGAAGCGAAGACGGCTACAAGCTAGAAAAATAAACAGCACATGCCGGGAAAATCTCCTCTCAGATGGAGCGAGTGTTTCCACGCGGATTTCCACGTACAGGTCTGCTTCTTTCATAATAATCTCATTGATAATCAGTGACTGTGACCACATCTCTATAACGATCCATGCCAGTGTTCCATGCTGGCAACACTGTGCCCAGAAGGAAGGAGCCCATTCAATTAATCCTCCTAGTTCCATGCCATGTGATTAAATTAAAAAGCTCCACCAGCCACTGGCCCGCCATGCGACAAACGCTTGCAATAATCACCTGTTTTGCTTTGCTATTTAAGCCCTCTGTTTCAGCTCTCTGATGAGAAGATAATTACCACCAGGGTCTTGCTTGGGCATCTCTTACCTCCAATGTTCATTAATAACTGAAAGAGGTTGAGGGTTAAAAACTCATTTAATTGCCTTTATGTTAATGACATTATGAATAGCCACAGCAGCCGGGAATGTTATTCTGGCCTGTGTTTGGTCCTGGAGGGGCTGCTCATTTTACTGCTGTTACAGAGTTCTCTTTTAGCTTTCTCCCTCTCTTGTGCAGGTGGCTTTTAGAGACAAAATTAATGTTCCTAGGGCTGTAGGATCCATGACTAACTCATTCTCGCTGTAAAGCTCTGAATTATCTTGAGAGTTGGTCTATAGCTGAAGTATGGACATGATTTAGAAGAAACTGAAGTAACTCAATCAAAGACTAAGTTTTAGCAGTCCTGCATGAAATTCAATCTGGATTAATATGTTATTGCCTTTAACCTTCAGCCGGAGAAAACAAACAATGAATGGTTTCATGTTGTAGTAGATGCTTCTTGATTTTTTTTTAACATTTTTCATTTTGTATTAAAAAATTGTACAATTAGTACAAACCCTTTAAAAGTACAGTAAGAGTGCATTTTTCTTTGAAATCCCCACCTTTCCAGTGTCATACAGTTTTAAAACCATTAGTTCCAAAACAAAGCATGGGCCTTAGCAAATTCTAGGTGTGCTTTTTTGTAAATGGCAGAGGTGGGACATTCCCAATCAATGCAGGGCAAGTCAAAATCAAGTAAAAAAATTTAAATTTCAAGTCACTCGAAGCCATTTAGACAAAAACAAAGCAATAATTGATAGCTTTCCTGTGCTATCTGCCAAATGCATGATTGTAAATGTATTTTAATCCTTAAATGCCAAAAAATGCATTTAATGTTGCTCTAAATGAAATGACTGCTGTTAAGATCTTTTAAGCCAACAGGACTCAAGCGAAACAAAAATCTAAAATGCAGAAACTTCCCGGTAGGTTTCCTTAAGGAAAAGTTCAGTCATGTGCATGTCACTCAAAT
The DNA here is from genome assembly GCA_007224835.1 of Danionella cerebrum. Taxonomy (NCBI): domain Eukaryota; kingdom Metazoa; phylum Chordata; class Actinopteri; order Cypriniformes; family Danionidae; genus Danionella; species Danionella cerebrum. The sequence goes on along the minus strand of SRMA01026016.1, from coordinate 114,213 downwards.
GGAGTGATAGCGGGGGCAGCCAATCACACGACAGCAATACTGCCAGCAACGAATAGATTAATGCCACCCTTCTCATCAGAAGACACTCTTGTTAACTCCAGTGGATGACCAAGATGTCTCTGTAAGATGGTTGCACTTCCATCTTTCTTACATTTTTGAATAACAGTATTATGACTGATATGTAAAGCCTTTCTGATCTTTCGGGGCTCATCCTTTTGTGTGAAGAAAGGACCTCCTTTCTCTTCCATGGGAAGCCATTGCTGACAGCATGAAATAGGAAGTAATGCCAATTTATAGTCACCTATCTGCTGGACGCCTCTTAAATGAATCATTAGAATCAACTGTGGTTAAATGCCTGTTAATTAGAATTTTGTAGTCTTAAGTGTGGCTTTTCTCCTAAGACTATAATTGCAACCATTGGCCCACATTTATGGGAGTATATTTTATGTGTAGTATCTCATAAATAATGTTGAACTCATTTACACTGAGCACTGTGATTGAGGTAGTTTATGTAACTAATTTAGAGTAAACTCAGACATTGGTCAGCTTGGCACAAGTACAATGAAGTTGAAAATAATGCTGTATAATGTTTGGCACATTCTGATAATGTGTAACTGATGTACACTTTGAATTCAAGGAAATTCAAGGACATTTACAGTCATGAAATGAACACAGGTGACATTAGTGGGAGTGAATCAATGCAACAGAACTCGGCACGTGTGGAGCAAACTTAATGAGGAAAACATAGCTGACACAACTGAACACAAGAATGAATATGACAAGCAGGGAGGAGCAAGACAGATGGGAACACTAGGCAAAGCACAGACATAAACACAAGCCACGTGCTGAGAAAAGAGTGATGCAGACAAAAAGCGGAAGCTAGAGGACGACCAGTCTAGACAGGATGTTCCCTGATACCAGCTTTCTGCAGAAGACTAGGAGTACACCTGACTGGACAAAAGTGTAGGCCCCATGGTGCAATTATACCTGACAAATGGTGATACATTATTTACTTGAATTGATTCATTCATTAATAGATTTTTACATTAATAGATAAAATATATTTATAGATTTGTTTACATTTGAATGTTTTGGTTTTTTTTCGCAATATCAGTGCAATTTTACCATTACGTCTTTGTAAAGTGCTTTAATGTCAGGAAGAAGGAATGAAGAATCTATTCACCTCATATTGAACCTCTTTCCACATGTAGATCGATATTAACAATATTGTTACTGTTTCGCCCACTCTAAATGTATCAGCATCATCATCACTTTTTAGCTAAAACTGAAATTTGAACCATCTTCTACTATATTCTACTAAAGGTGCATACATGGATGATATCCATCGTCACTTTTCTCCCCAAAACTGGAAGGAATATTTGGCAGGCTGTATTTTTGACGCTCTTAGGGCAAAGAACATATTCATTGACTCCAAATTATTTGTTTTGCGACCACTTGGTACAAAATCCTTCCTTTATGTAACGATCTGATGTGATTGACATTTAGCTCCAAGTCTGTTTTGATTGCAATTTGTGTGTACCATGTGCAATGAGAAAATACCTGTTGTATAAATAGGTTAGCAAAATCAGCTTTGTAATCGTAAACCGAATGCCTTTTGTTAATCAGTCATTGGGTAGGAAGCAAAAATGAAAGAAAAGCTAAAAGCCCAAGGAAGTTGTTAGTTTACAGCAGTCTCCTGGCAGAAACCAGGCCAAGGGGGCTGATGATGAATGAGTCCATCTCCCCCAGCTAAAGAATGACCTGGATCTCCATTTCCTCTCCTCCTTCTCGCGCTCCACAGCCAAGTGGGCCAACATTTTTCAAACACCTCGCTTTTAGCCAAAGACAGGCCCTCCTTTCGCTAGCCCTGACCCCCGCCATGCATGCTTCTCCTCCTCTCGGTTTCTCTCTACTCATCTTCTTTATTTCTTCCCCCTAAACAACAGTAATCCCTTTCGCCAGGTCTCTAGTAATTTGATCAAATAGCATCCGCCCTTCCCTACCACTTATTGGCCAATTAAGTCAAGTTCTCATGCAGGGGGTCCGGCTGCTAGCGTGTTCTCCACGGATGAATTGATTGAAGCTGTTCGCCAATGGCTGAAGCTTGCTTTAATGATCTAGGTGATAATACTTGTAATTCTTCTCAGTCAGAGGAGCGGCGGGCGCAGCTGTTGGCACCCTAATCCCTGTCCTGATACACTGAAGTACCAGAGAGACACTAATCTGTCTCTCCCATTCCTCGCTGAATAGCCTTTTTTTCTTTTTTCTCTGTATCTTCTTTCCTTTTTCTCTTCTCTCACAAGATCATGTGTACGCAATATTTAGGCTTGATAAAAAATGTGTTTTCTTTTAGCCAAGCTGCATGTGAAATACTTGTAATGGAGAATGATTGAAAAACAGAATTAAACCAAATGGCTTTTGGGAGGTTTTACAAAGAAAAGCTAAAGAGAAAATTGCCTTGTTTTTCAAATGCATTAACATTATAAAAGAGACTGCTCACACTACCCAGCCTCTGGCCATTGAGTTAAAATATCAAATTATCATAATGATGTCTAAATGCATATAAATGTTAAGCAGATTTAAGCTGAGGGAAATTGCATGTAATGTACTAAAGTATGTTGCTAAATGTGCTTTTTACTGTGTAAATGAAATCTGAATGAGAAATTTGAATGCAGAATCCTTAACAATAAGTGAATTGCCGTACACATGCAGATTTAGGGCAGAATCTATTATTCCACATTATGCTTATGATCTCACACACTCATTTTCTGAGCTCCTTTTATCATATTAGAGCTTAATGAGAGCAAGTGCGTCTTTTATTCTCTAAAGCCTCGCTCCTTTCAAACGTGTTCGCTTCAGGTTAATATTAAAACTTTATGCTTGAATTAAAGATCCAGTAGTTCCGAATAGGATGGAAAAAAAAAGACAAAGCGCATGCATTCCATCAGATTTGCCCTAGCTGACTTAGAATTATAGAGGAAACCTGAAGAAGGCAAATGAATTGTGATGGATTTTCTGGAAAAGGCCACACACAAATCCCCTCGGCCAAATACTCAGAGCTTTATCTCTGCTACACTTTATTATAGTGTCCAGCAATGTATAGTGCTGGCCTTAAGACATCACTTAACCAGAAAATGTACTCACTCCTTCATTTTTCCTCCTTAATTCACAGACGCAGGTCAGACCCCCAGGTCTCTAAGGGCTTGCCCCACTCGCAGGTGCCAAAGGTGGCTAAAGCCAGGTGGAGAAGAGCACTTCATCAGGGAATAAGATCTTGGGGAGTTTTATGGCTGATCAGCAAGAAAACACAGCTGCGAGAGTAAACACACCTGCCAATAAAGAATAATCCCACATGCATCAAATGACTGTGAAACAAAGATCATTTCATTACAAGTGTGATTCACACGTGTTCAATTTCCTGTGTTTCATTGATATTAACTGAATAAAGTTAAAATATTATTTTGTCTATTAATTGATTGATTTTCATTTTGTTAAAAATAAAGATCATACAAGGGCGCTTAACATTGTGAAACATTAAAATTCAAAGTTCAGCAGGCCGCCAAGATGGAACAGTTCAACAAAGGCCAAAAAGCCTTTAAATGATAGAGTTCGATGGTGATCAAAGTAAGTATGAGGCCTGGAACTGTGCTTAATCTAACAAGAAAATAAAACATAACTGTCTTCCTGTCAGCTTTGGAAACTTGTTCCAATTGACCTTTTTATTAGTGTTCCAAATCTCTGATTATAGCAGTTTAAACAGCAGAAAATGGTATATTCCATGTTGCCACTGGGTGACGCTATAACTGATACTGTAAGTTACTATTAGGACACAGACTTTTAACACGCAAATCTGCACATGCACAAAATTTACCAACTTACCAGTTCAGATTTTACAGGCCACAGTCACCTTTCCAACCAAAACTCATATGTAAATTTTCTGAAATGTATGAGAAATTTGGTGATTTTTCAATCCCATTTAGACTCTCAAAAATAAGCAGAAAGCCATAAAACTATTAATCTGTGCAACTACAATAGAATTCAATGCACCTTCTGTGCTAGAGCCCTAAAAAATGTTTTACACAAAGCACAATGTATCTATGAAGAACTAGCTGTTTATAGTAAGGCTGAGGTAGAAAACTTATACCTGAAAAGAGTAATTTTTTTTAAGATTACAATTGGAATCTGAGCCACTAGTTCAGTCCCTTCAGCCAGGTCCTTAAGCATTTACGCTGGCAAACCTTTGAATTTCGCATTAGGTTAAAACTGCTAATAATAAAGTTTGAGCCATCGTTGAGCCAAAGTCCAAATCTGAAGCATTTTAAAAAGCTTTTTGTGGATTCTATATATTCTTTGTTGTTTTCATGATGATCTCTCATTGTCTATTATTTGGTTTTATGGTTCGAAACGATTTATTACATGGTTTCCTCACTGTACCTGCCTCACGCGTTGTTTGGTATCCTTGAGTGCCACAAAGGTGTAAAATGACTAAAATGTGTTATTATTTTTGTCAAAACCCAGAAATAAATTAGACCAATTTGGGGTATTATACAGAAAACATATTATCTCAAAAAAATCATCCCTTATTCCAGAACAGATATGGTTATTAAAGGATGACATCTAGGGAGTAAGCACTACTGGCAAGCTTGATTAGTCTCATAGCAAACAATTTAGTGAAGGGGGATAATCACAGAGGTTAGATTCATTTAGAAAGCCTGTTGGCTCTCAGCTGAGCGTTATACTGCCCGCTACATTTGAAGCATGGGGATGCCTACAATCTCACACCAACGCGACTGACAGAAAAATTGAGCTGTGATGATGATGCCACAGAGTCGCCCTACCCTGAAAACATCCAGTAAAACGTCTGCGCTAATGTGCAGTGGCATACACATGCAAATTATCTTAAATGTCTATGACTGAATTTTAAATAGTCCCCTAAACTGTTCTCGACATTAGTCCTTTAATGAGGCTGAAGGAGTGTTTTAAAACATTGCAGTGACAGATTTTTGACCGGATGATTTTCACTTCTTGCTCACCTACAATGTAATGATCAGTTCAAACATGTAGGTTAACGGTAGATTAAAGCTAAATTGCATTTCTCTCACTTACCCCAACCCCTTAGCCATTCCACTGAGCTTTACCCTTCCTCTTAATACTGAGGGTTAAGGACACCCCTTTCAAGCTATAAACATGGCATCACCATTAAACAAATAAACATACATCGCTATATCCAAGTCTATTGTTGCCATGTATATATGTGTATATGTTGATGCTATTAGTCAAATAATGGTACAATGTTTATTTTTTTTTTTTTTCAAATTTAAGACTCTTTACTGACCTATGCAGGCACATGGGACAAGTTGTGTGTCTCTGGTTAGAGTTGTGTGTCTCTGGTTACAGCTCTGTGTCTCTGGTTACAGTTGTGTGTCTCTGGTCACACTGGAGCCATCTTCAGGTAGGCCACAAATGTACGAGTCGTGTGGTATCAGCTTCTGTATGGGTTTTGATAATTAGTGTAAATTAAGCTAATTTTAATTACTTTTGAGCAACAGAAACTGAATTTTGTTCAGAGCAAAAGGATTCTACGCATGTTTTTTATATGGCATCTGATGTTATTACCCTGCTGTTTTTAAGCTCTTTTTCTATTCTACAGGTTATGGCTGGTGATCAGCCTGTCGTGGCACTACCCAATTAAGCAGGCCGCATAGAGATGGAGGGATTAGCCCTAGTTTTCCTGGCTTCAATCCTTTGTGAGGAAACGCCTCCTTGGAAATATCAGCTTGTAGCTTCCCTGTGTAGTTACCCACGTTAATTGGAATGGCTGGTGTGGGTTTTTCCTCCAGGTACTCTGGTTTTTCACACACATCTAAATATCATTGTAATGACATATAAAAACAAGCACCCCAGGCCACTTAATTTTTCAAAAACTAAATTAACTGAAATGATTGTCGAAAACACTAATCTTTATTAAAATCTTAAATACTGTTTAACTACAGCCTTTGCTGATACAATGAAGCCATTCTGTTCAACAAAACATACTTACACTACAATAAGTCTACATTGGCCTCGTCCTTCTGTGAAGATGCTTTGACGCATCTGATTAAGAGTGCTATAAAAAAACATTTAACTTGACTTGACGACTATATGGAAGGATCATGATTGCAAGGCGAGGGCAAGACAATAGTCACCAAGGAAACTATTTGTTTGAGTTGTTAGATGTTGTTTTGTAACATTTTCAAAATATAGATTTCGAATGCAAACATTTTTGTAAATTTGTAATCACTGGTTCTTTGCAGGTTTAGAAAGTCACTTTTATACGTCTCTTTTTCAATTAAAGAACCCATTAAGCTCTTTTTGGTTCTTCATTTGGTCTTTGCAGACTTAAAAATGCTAAATAGCACTTTTATGCTCTAAAAAAAACTTTAAGTTCTTTAGGTTATTTGTGGTTGTTGACGTACTGTTATAGCACTTTACTACACGGGTACTTGTGGTTCTAAAGTTGTTGTTTGTTGTTTTTAATGTGCTATATACAGATGCTGGTCATATATATCATGTCAAAGTGTATTTATTTCATACATTTGATGGTTGGTTCTAAAGAGCTCGATTGCATCTGGGAAGGTTGCGTCTAAATAGATTCTCTAAGAAGCCTTGACTCTGTCAACATATGCTCCCTTGTCTCATTTTGGTCAATGCTGCATATTGTTTGTGCCTGTTGGAGTATGGTTCTCATCAGTAGAGACGGGAAGTCAAATTAATTTGTAGTAATTAACTACACTGAGGGATCTGACAGAGCATCTGAACCAGAGCCTTTGATTGTTTAGATCACTAAGTGCCGCTCCTCTGGTTTGCATCACCTCCAAGGAATTTGTAAAATCAAAGGATATCGCTATCTGATCCTTGTCAAAATGCAATTTATAAAAGTTTAATTCTTTTATTGATTTAGTTTTGGTTTGATGCCTGCAGTGTCAGCTCCCCTGGTAGAACTTAGTGGATTCAAATGCTTGTCACCAGCACACCCTCCTTTTTACTGAGAACAATTGCCATAGGCCAGCCCGAAAGGCATGGTTTAATTGCCATTAATTAAAAGCATAAATCTTTTTTTTTCTTCACTGGCTCTGCTCTTAAACACGGCTTCACGAAGCTGCTTTTTCCCCTCTGCGCTTGTCAGAATCCCTTCTGGCTAGTGAAGGTTAACCCCCCTCCACCTCCCTACACTCACCAGACGTTTCTGCAATCATCTTTTTAGTGTGCTCCTCTGCATGATCTGATGTGAAGAGTGAGTGGTGCAGTGATATTTAGTAAACCGGCTTCTGCTTTATTGGGGTATAATGAGGTCAAATGAATCCCCTTGTACGCATGCTTAGATGCCTCCTCATCTGAAATTCCTTCTGACAGCCAGCAAACATTACCCCCGCCTTCCAGAGACAGTGGATATTTGCTAAGAATCAGCATCATGGAGGTGAAAAGCTTAGATTCTTTTAAGTACCAAAGTTCTTTTAACTTTTCTGAATTTGTATGTATTTTGCATACTTTCCATTACTCTATTAATGCAATCGTGTATCTATTGCTACACCATGATACATTTTTTTTAAGTGATCTTATAATTATTTGCTAAAATGCTAACAATAAATTAGTCTCAAAGTTTTTCCTGCTTTTTTTTTTTTTTTCGAAGAATACCCAAAGAAGCTTATCTGTTTTTGGACCTAGGTTTAGAATCTGCTTAGATGTGCATCATGGGTAACCCAACTATTCAAGAAGACGATTAGAGGGTCTACCTATGTATTGAATTTGCCAAAATATGAAAATATATTCAGATAAAGTCCTTTAAATAATGGTAGGTCTATATTAGCAGTAAAGGTCAACAAAACAAAACAATGAAAACTGTTTGGCAATTACAGTGATCAGACAGATTTGCAAATCAACAGTCAGTCAGGTTTTTCGAGGTTTAGCCAACCCATAGATCATCTACCCATAAGTTTGGAGACCGGACAGCCAACTCCAGGTCATTAATGTACTTTTTCTTCAACTACTTGTTTTTTTTTTTTGTCTGGGTGTTTTGGGTAATTTTCTTATTGCAGTAACCATCCACAAGCACATTGTTTCCACCACCTTGATTGACAGTGGGCATGGTCTCCTTCAAACACAGCATGTTTACTCCGTTCTCCTGTGAGTAATTCAGATATTCATAGGCTTGCTTCCTCCTGACCAAGATGCTTGATGATGATCTTTTAGCTCATCCCTCCTTTTTGTATGTCTACAGTGTGAAATTCGCTTTTGGTATTTGCCTTTTGGAAGCTTTTAAGATGTGATAAAATGTTTCTCTTGTGTTTTTATGCAGAAAACTATCCATTTAAAAGAAGCTAGTAACCTGTGTGAGACAGCTATCAGAGCCAGCAATCTTGAGTATCTTTTTCTAGAAACTTTCTAAACAATTTTCCGGATTTTTCTTTCCAGTTACTCACTATTGCTGTTAGACTATATTTATGGACTGATCATTTCATTGTCCCTGGGCAATTTCTATCAGTGCAAGGTTAACATTTCACATGGATTGCACAGTCAGAAGCTCTGATTTGATTATAATTGATCTTTTAAAATTTGCTTTAGGAAAGGCTTCCCTACCTGAACAAATATTTGTAAGTTTATCTTTAATCATTCATTCAGTTCAGCTCCTTTGAGATGATTTTCACTTCAAGAATTGCCCTATAAGTAAAATAAAATGATTCGATTTCATTGGGTGAGTCTGTCTGCATGAGTGAGTATTTGTGTATGTGTGTGCACACATATTTGTGCTTCAAGAGTCCAATTACTCTTCGCTATTTATGATCGCCCACTATTGTCATGTCACAACAAATTTTGTCCCACTTTGAAAGCTCACTGATGTCCCCCTTGGCTGTTCACAAGAGATTCAGACACAAATTCCCTGTCATCGCATCGGTGAGCGTTGAGCCGTTTACGCATGTTAGTCACTGCCACATCTGGTGGCTTTCGCAGCTATTTCTTGAGCAGGAGGCTCTAGTACAGCCCCCGAAGCTGGATTAAAAACAGCCACAGCAGCAAAGCCCAGCTCCAGGACACCAGGAGAGACACAAGCTTAAATATATCTGCCGGTCAGTTTATTCAGATCAATACCACACCACATGTTCCCCAAGCAAACATCTTAAACAGATGCAGTAGCAATGGGATTGGTAGCCTTTCTGGCCATGAGTAAATTGATGGGATAGCTCACGTTCTTAATTTGTAATAGTCATAAAAAGGTCAATTACGCTATCTGCTAATCCAATCTTGGAGTAACACACACACTAATAACCACTCTAAGAATAATTCCTTATGCTTCCACTTACAATGAACTGTGGAGGAAGTTCCAGTTAGAATTACATAAAAGATCCTTTAACTGTCTGTTAAATTGACAACTGAACAATGATTTTTGTATTGGTGTCTGTCAAAGGTCTGAGAAAATCTTCAGTTGATAGGGCCCAGCGCTTCCAATTAGGAGCTGAACAGGACCTTATGCAGTAATGATTTCTTGCTCCCTAAAGATGTGCTGTGGACACTTATTGCAAATTACAGACAAAAAGCTACAGTGTATTGATGAGAAGCAGAACAGCTAGCTCTCCATGTTCCCTTATGGAGAATGACTAGCAAGAAGAAACCATAGGAAACTTCTACCATTTTCTCTTTATCTTTTCCCTTGTCTTCACATTGACCACTGTCAGTATTGGTTTTTAAGTCCGATACTTTGTTTCCTGCTGCTCTTAAAGTACCATCGCTGTTTTTTCACTAAACCAACGGACACAAACGATCAATTTTGCCTTATTCAAGTTTTTCTTTTTCCAACTGAAAACTCTCTGAGCCTCAATAGGATGTTATAATGTGGAATGTAGCTATACAACACACTGAGATAGTTGCTTACCTTATAAAGCATAGGTTATTTGACATTACAAATGCTACGCTGATCCTGGTGTTTTGATCTATTGATCTATTTCCAGTTTGAGTCTTCAACTGGATAAACCCTTTTCTCAGGGCTCTGACTCTAGAATCATATAGTTGTGATAAATCCTTAGTTCTGCCCCATCAACAACAAATTGCCCAGCTCTGGCATAGGCATACAGTATCTGGTCCTGAGTTTGACCTGAGACTTATTTTATTGTGGCACTTGAGACATTAGCCTGGCATCATATGTAGTCTTTCATAGGTTTTTAACTTGGTTGGAACTTGGGTTAGCCATTACATATGTGACCCATGCTTGGTCTAGTCATGTCCCCTACTTAATTGAGATACTTAGGCCATCCAAGTTGTCCAAGATAGTTGATCTAGTTGTCTAATTACTGGAAGAACATTTAAACTCGACTCAAATACAGCCCCATTCCATGCATTCCAGTATTGCTAAGAGTTTTGGAAATCTACAGAAAATGTACACATTTATTAGAAAGATTAACTTGAAACATTTAGGGGGGAATTTGGGTAAAGTTAAGAACCCAGAAGAAACATTACTAGGGAAGGTCCTTGAAGGTCCTACCTACTACCCATGAGGTTCCATAAGGTTTAATATGAAGGTTGCAACTATAAGTGACATGGTTCTGTGGTGACTGTACAAAATGAACAGGACAACGATGAAATATATACAGTGTTTATTGAATGATAAGCAATGGTCATATCAAAGTAGCTGTGCAGTGTAACTGTCCTCTGAACAGGAACAGGCATTGGTCCACCGGAGTAATCCAGGTGAGTGTTTAGAGTAGCGGTTTGAGATGGAGAGGGATTCTACTAGCTCGGATCCCTGCTAGCTATCTCCGACTTTAATCTGACAATGGATATCGAACACAGACAAGAAAGGCAAAGCAGAGTACAGGTGAAATGTTCGTCAAGGGAGATCGCTGGAGAACATTGGCGAGGAAGTCACAAAAGGGAAAACATTGACGACAGACGAGGCATCCTGGGAGATGGAGTACTTTTATTAAGGAAGAGATTGGCAATCTGGGTGGGCTGATGAGGTGGGTGCAGGTGAGTGTGTGTGCAGACATTAGTCTCTGTAAAAACTACAACCCCCTAAAAGCTTCTATTCCGCCGTCAATGTTGTTCCTTGTGTTACTTCCTGGACTCAAATGCTGGTTTTCTTCATTGTCTACTTTCTAAGTCACTACCTTTGACTACCTGTGCTAGGCTTTACCCTTAGATCCAGGAGACTTCTCTGTGTTCCTGTTGGTGTGTGATCTACACCATTGGTTTGGTCCTCGAGTTAAGCACACTTGTTACATCCTAGCCGGTTGGCTCCGTCACTCAAGCCAGGTGGTGCAATCAACACTTGGACACTTGCCTTCTCCCATAGACTCTTATCACTGTGTTAATAAACACTGTTCACTATTCAATCCAATATGTGACAATAGCGTTATAAGGTATATACAGAAATTAATATATATTCATATTTCAAGACACCTTTGAATCCAAGAGTTAGGTTCACAAGTATCTGCTGATGTCTATCTCAGTTTAAGAACTTAAGCCAAAGCTTGTTTTTAAGCTGTGAATGTGAACAGGAACAGCATAAGGAACCCTTTACAAAGACAGGCAGAACTTGCTGCCCTAAATGTGTAAAATCTTTTTTAAAAAGCACAAAACAATTCATTACGTCAAATAACCTTTGGCACAGAGCCATTTTTTAATAAAAACAGATGAAACGTGAATATGGCCAGCATCTATTAACACAAGCATTTTCGTGTAGAACATTTAAAATGTTAATAACCTGTTGTCTAACCATTTACCACATGCTGCTCTCTCTTTTTGTCTAAACTTCTATTGTGCTTCTGCATTTTGAGATAAAAAAGTCCTGTCTTCCTTTGATATCCACAATCCTGTGTCAGAGAGAGTGACAGCTCGGCTGATGGGGTGGGTAGAATTCCTGAAATTGCCAGTGAAAATCCTTCTTTGTCGCAATCTTTCGCCCTGGGCTGTAGACGTGTCAAAGACAAAAGCCCAAATGCTTCATGCCAAATGTTTATCAAAGCCACTGATTAACTGTATCCCTCATTGTATTTTAGTGCAGTAAGAGATCAAATACCTTGAAGTTTAGGAGAAAAAAGGGGAAATGCGATTCTAATATACCTGTGACCACCAAATCAGAGCTCTGTTCATATTCTCAGCTCTTCACTTCTTCTATACATTCACTCAATCAACCCCATCTTCCATCTTTTCTCCTGGAGGTAAAACGTCTGACCCATGTGGTCAGTGGCATGATGGCTTCCTCTGGTCACAGTGTTTTGTTCAAAAAGGCAGTGTGCTGTGGTTGAGTGAGTGAGCGAACGAGCGAGTGCCCTGCAGTGCCCATGCAGCCTGGGGCCATGTCATCCTGAGCGCCTCCATCACCAGGAGACTGGCCTAACATCTCCTGACTGCACTTTGCTGTCTTTCCGTCATCCCCTCATCTGCCCACTCTCCTGCGACACAACCAGCACTTCCAATTTTAAACATTTTGCAGCTATCTCCTGCTCTGCACCTTAAGATCTACCTGTTTGGACATTATTCAAACAGCCATTGCATCTGGATATTATACCAGAGTCTATCCCTTTTCCCCATATTCATTGGCGATAACAAGGCCTGCAGACACCCTGCTCTCCCCCACTCCAGCAATCCTTCTTCCACCTCCATCGTTCTCCTCGTCACCGCGTTTGAATTTCCAGATAATAGGCTTTGACTTCTGGCTGCACGTTTATAGGTCTTTTCATGTGATCTGCTTAGCTCATAGCATGGAGCTCCAGAACACAGAGTCCCGGTGACAGGCCAGCCAGTCAGCCAGCCAGGCCTGTCAGGAGCTCTCATCCACTAATGATTTCCCTTTAGTCTATTTTCTGTCTCATTGGCCGTTTCCTTCAAAAACAAAATCGCTCATTTAAATTCTCATGCCTGGGGCATTTTGGTCTTCAAATATTGTTGGAAAGTGAAAGGATTAGGCAAAATATGTTTTTTTAAAATGTTAATATATTTTCTGGTTCACTTTCTCCTCTGAGGCCAATTAGGGAATTTCTGCTGGCTGTATTAATGTCAAACTGACATTCCCTGCTATAATTACACTGTGCTTGAAACCTAACTTTCAGTTGTAGGTAGATGAGTGTGCTTGGCAGTGACATGGAGACTCACTCCGCCAGCTTTTGATCATTTAATCATTGCTTTGCTTCCCCCCTCCACTTTTTTTCACCGTTGCTCCAGCTCATTGATGATTTCACCTTTATTTCGGGTGTTGCAAATAGCAGTGTTATTTCTCATTACTCTAGCCGGAGTTCATTAATGACATGCTTTCAGCTCACTCCTTCAGGTGAAGCAGCCATATGCACACTGTTTATCCGCTTGATCCTTGATTTACATTGTGTTGCTTCCTGTTTCCTCCCCTGCTAAACAAGGGTCTATTGAATGCAACACACACAGCAGGACATGGGTTAAAGTGAATGAAAATGTTCCTGACAGGCGGTCATCATCATCTTCCTCTCTGCCAATGGTCGATAGTGGTCAAAGGGGATGTTAGATGACAAGGCGAAGCACATCCATGTCTGTTCAGGGTCAGTGGTGATTCAATGTGCTTTGCAAAGAAAAGGAAAAAGAAGGCATTCACCTAAAAAGGAAAAATAGGTATGGCCATAAAATAGACTAAATATAAACCACATGAATATGTATTCGTTCCAGTGTTATTTATTATTCTTGTATAATTGTATCACTATAACCTATTTCTACACTGAACACTTGCTTACAATCTGGTTATGTTTTAAATTGTTGAAATGAACACACTTATTTCTAAATTATTTAATATTAAACACAAACATTAGTTTATTAGTATCTTATATTAGAACGTGGGCTTCTATAAAACAGGTTAAAAGCTAGATTTGTCTATAGGTGCAGAAGTACATTTGGAGAAGAGCAGAGAAATCCTCCATGCAGAAAGAGAGGTCTATCCTAGCCTGCAAACATTCTGTCACTACTAATGCCTATCACTGGAATACTGCTGGAACGCTTTAAACTTTGACTAGAGCGGTGCTGGACAATCTCAATCTGGCTTTTGTTTCTTTGAAAGGAAATCATTTTCGCGTCTTGCTCAATTGCGCGCTCGCCCCTTGAGCAATGCGCGCTATCCACACCCTCCACCCCGCGTTTCCCCCCACTTCTGTCTTATTTCCTCGTGATTCTAGCGCTTTTAGACTTCAGGTAATAGGAAATGGCATTGACCCCTCCTGATCCCCCGATTACCTTTGTGAAGCGTGCACGCGGCCCAGAGTCGCGCGTCACGAGGCGGCTCGATGCCATCAGGCCAGATCAATCACGCAGGAATGCAGCTCACGGACACGGATGCACGCGCGAAGCCCTGGCTAGCGCTGATTGACGGGTCTGGTAATTAGGTGATTGTAAAGACCCTTTTGACAGCGAGAATCAACGTTACCAGGGCCGGTTGTGGCCAAACCGCACAGATCAATGCGCTTACCTTGAATACGTAGCCTGTAGTTGAGCGGAAAAGCCAAATAAAGTGATGCGCCGCGTTCATGTGACGCTTATGTCGTGCATGGTCGCTGTCTGAACTTTACATTTCTTCTCGGCTGCATTGCAATTTTACGCAAACAAAATGAGCCTGTAACCCTTTTCCTGCCTTCGTTCCCATTTTAACATTTGATTTAGGTGTTGAATTAAAACTGTAATTGATGTTCATCTGTAGACCCTTCTGTGTCCTTCTCCGAGGATTATTACTGTTTGCCTTCGGATTAATCCTGGAAGACCCTTCAAATTAAACTTGAATGTCACATGTTTTATTACAGTGTAAATTCAAGCACTGTTGAAAGGCTGGGTTTTGGGGGTGGAGGAGATGGGTGGGGGGGGGGTACTGTTAAAGTCTTGTAAAAACTGTAATATTGGTGATCCTGAAAGGCACTAGTAAATGTCACAGGCAGCGCTTGAGTGCACAAACCGTCCATACACTTCGTTCAAATTTTGCTGCTGCAGCTTGACTTTTTATGACTATTTGATGTTAGCCATTTCCTTTTCAGAGAGAGGCACTGGTAACGGGCAGCACGGTGACTCGGTGTGTAGCACTGTGGCCTTTCAGTTAGAGGGTTGCTGGTTCGAGGATGGCTGGTGACCTTCCTGGAAGGGGTTCTGCCCGTGCTTGCGTGGGTTTCCTCCGGGTACTCCGATTTCCCCCTCAACTAAATAATTAATAATATGTGAATGTGCCTCTTGCCGGAAGTACGCTGGAGATAGGCACCAGCAGACAAGCGGGTAAGAGATGAATGAGAGCAGTTCATGTTCTAAGCATCCTGCTTTCTTATTACACCTGTAAACGAATTTGATTAGTGCCAATTTGAAATGTACTACTTTCTTTAAAATACTTAATATAAATAACTAATAAATTAATAGAAACCTCATACAACCTGCGATTCATTTTACTTGAAGAATTTATTTTGATCTAAGAAAATAAGTAGTGAATAATTTCAACAAAACAATTATTATTATCGTTGTTGTTTGTTAGTAGTAGTAGTAGTAGTAGTAGTAGTAGTAGTAGTAGTAGTAGTAGTAGTAGTAGTAGTAGTATGGGTAGTGTTTCTATTAGTTCGTTTTTTGTGTGTGCGTGACGCAGTAGTTTGGCATTCTGTCAACGCAAAATCGTGACTGTGGATACTGCACTTATTTGTAGCCCGTTGTTTATAGGTGTATTGTTTATTTTTCTGTAATACTTTCGTTGGCGGATGAGGAAAGGCGCGTGTGCCTGTAAACAATGCTCTGCAGCAGAGAAGTGACAGAACTCCACAGAAAAACCGGGAGAAGAAGAAATCAATCGAGCACAGAAAACAATTTCATCGCCCAAATCCGATCATCGAGCTGCAGTCCAGGACGATCGGATGATACCCGACTGGTTGTGTTCAATTTGTTCTAGCCGCGGCCTTAAAGCCAATCAAGTAATTGATCGAGGCTCAATGAGCTGCTGCAATTAGAGAGCTGTTAATGAACATGCTGCTGGAGTCTCATGAGGTTGACTGGCGTGTTCAAGCATCGCTTTGATTTTCTTCAACGGAAAGACACACATTGCCAATAGATCGTTTTCACATGTCTTCAGGCAAAACATATTTTAATTCAATCTCTTTCTCAATTAGTGAGCAGCCTACATTTGAATATGCTTTAAAGGACAATTCTCTCTGAAGGGCATACTTCGTTTGAAAAAAAAATATATATACTTTGGTGGAATAAAAAAATATATATCTATATATACACACAAGGGACTAAATTTATTGAGCCAATTGTATCCAGGAATGTGAGTTGAAATCATTTACCAAAGCATCATTGTAACTATTTAAAAATTGATTTGAATTTGGCTGTTGGGAAAACTTGACTTATTTACATGAAGTCATTTGACCCGCATTTACCGGATGTCTTCAAGTGATTTTGACAAGATCTCCAGGAAAGCTTTGTCGCCGCCTAGTGTTAATTTTAATATTGAGCGTGTCAGGATGTGCATGTGTTCAGAAGAACGGGAGCAATAAGAAAGTACGTTATTTATTTCGGTAAAGGACACGATTCACACTTTTGAAGCAAAATAGGATACTCTTATCTAAAGTAATCAGAATTTTAGCCCGTTAAAACCCTTAAATGTACGCTTTTTTAAAAGAACATACTTTAATAAATTAACAGTTCGTTGACTGGAACAAGGACTAAATACAAAAAAAGTTAAATAAACAAATGAAAAAGATGCCGCATACAATTTATTGAATAGTTAAGTTATATAAAGTTGAAGTTCACATGATAAGAAATAACAGTTTTATGATAAAACATACTGTTCTTTTAGAGACTTTCATGAAATATTATACTACTGTATGAAAACAGATACCACAACAAATTATAAAAATGAACACACATTTTACTACAAAACCATTATTTTTCAAACATTAAGCAGATAATGCAAAAGCATGAACGTAAAGAAAATATAGTTTGTATTCAACCAACCTACAGGATGCTGCCAATGCTCTTCGAACAGACACTGTATCAAGAATAAAACAATGAAAAATCTCCTCGCGGATCCGAGCAGGACTGGAAGAGGGAGAGCCTGCAAGCAGCAGCGTCAGTCTGCACGAACATCCCCGCAGATGCCTTCACTTCGAAGCATCCTTTACGCGCTCGACGTTTCCTGTAATGCCAACAGTAAATAGTTATCAATTGCGCGAAACTCCGAGATATTGGCTTTTTTTACATTTCGTTTTTTACTTTTTTCTCTTAGGAAGCTTTCCTATCAATAACGCAGTGTTTAGACAAACGAAATGCATCTGATTTGTAAGCTATAAAGCTTGGGTATATTTAGAGGAAAGGACATGATAGGAGTCGGGCATGTGTCATGTACAATATTCGCCATCATTCACTCCCTTGAGCGATTTAGAATCAGTGCTTTCACTCAAAGGCCCTTGCTTGTCAAAGACGCACGCACACGTGCGCACGCACACTGGCTATCACCCTCATTCTGCTGACAACCTTTCAGCGCGATCTTAAACCATTTTGTTGTTTAATAAACAGGGCTGACTATTTTTAATCACTTCTTAAATACTACGCAAATTTAACTATCGTTATTTTTAAACAACATAAATAAGCAGAACTTCTAAAATTTTAATCACTTTAGCACTTTTTCGTCCTTTGAACGTTATTGTCACATGTTTGAATATAGCAATTGATTTTGGTATTTAAAATAAATAAATGAATAATAATAATAATAATTATTATTATTATTATTATTATTATTATTATTATTATTATTATTATTATTATTATTAATAGTAATAATAATAATAATAATAATAATAATAATAATAATAATAACAATAATAACAATAATAACAATAATAACAATAATAACAATAATAATAATTGATCATTGATAATAATAATTGATTACAATGAAGCCATTAAACAATTTTGGTTGATGGTTGCATCATATTTTTAAATATTTAATCTTATTTAAATCGTGGATCAGCAAAAGCTTAAGCTCGGATAAAGTTAAATATCGTATTGTTATAAATAATAATAATGATACTACTACTACGACTACTACTACTAGAAGAAGAGGAAGAAGAAGAAGAAGAAGAAGAAGAAGAAGAAGAAGAAGAAGAAGAAGAAGAAGAAGAAGAAGAAGAAGAAGAAGAAGAAATAAAATAATAATAATGTTATTATTATTAATAAGAATAATGTTTTTGTTGTCCCTACTTCAGATTTTATTTTACGTGACGTGCATAAATACACAAACAAGTATTTAACTAAAAACTATGGTTGCCGTACTGTTAAATGAAGACGCCGTCTGAGACATAACAGCTGATGGAAGGTTTCAAAAGAGCACACAGGAATCAATGAGTGCCTCTAAAGTGTAATAATGAGGTAAAAATCTGTGATTGGACAAGCGCATGGCCGTGTAACCAATGAGAGCAGAGATGGGGAACACGAGGAGTGTGTTATAATAAAGGAGAATATGTGACGTCAGCGTAGGAAGTCATTGTAGAGCAACACTACACCGATTAGTGGCAAAGGGAGCGTGATGTCGAGGAGTTAGAGCATCCCAATATCTGCAGCGCAACTCTGAAAGAAAGTTCAAGAAGCAAAACACAAGGACGTGGACTACACTGATCCACTCGCTTTCCACATCTCACCTTGAATGTAACAACAGCTCGGAGCGCAGGGGTTATTTCTCTTTTTCTTTGCTAATGTGCAAGGATTTGTTTTCCATTTTGCGCGTTAGAAATTGTAATTTTGCGCTTTTGGCGCATGAACGTTTTAGTTCTTGTAGTGCGTTTTGTTTGTTGCGGTTGTTTTTCCCTTTTATTTTAAAACAATTGCTCGGAAAGTTGTTATGAAGGCGACTTAAGTGCACCTGCGTTTTTGTACTATGGAAGGATCCAGTGGGTCAAGTTTCGGAATAGACACTATTTTGTCCTCGAGCAACTCTGGCAGCTCAGTACTGATGAACGGAGATTTTAACCGAACAACGGATTTCAGGAGCCAGGCAACACCGTCACCATGCTCGGAGATAGACACGGTGGGAACTGCTCCCTCATCCCCGATCTCGGTCACCATGGAGCATCCCGAAGCGCATCTGGTCCAGGACAGCCTTCAGCATCACCACCTCCACCACCATCACCATCACAGTCAGGCTCAAAGTTTGCAGCTTTCCCCCCAGCCTCATCCGCTCGGCCAGGCTGGTTGTGCCCCCAGGACTGCAACCTCCTCTTTCCTTATCAAAGACATTTTGGGCGACAGTAAACCGCTGGCCGCGTGCGCGCCGTACAGCACCAGCGTGCCCTCTCCTCTCCATAGTCCCAAAACAGAGAGCGCTAACGGGCCGGATGGCATCAGGCCTAAACTGGAGCTTGACGAAAACAGAGGAAAACTGGACAAACGAGACGACCTTCAGATCGATCTCAAATGTAATGGTAAGAACGCCTTTAACACAACAAAAGTGTCAGAAATTAACAAATAATGTCGATGCTTATTGGCACTCACGAATGCAACGTTGTCTTTACAAGACAACTATCAGATTAAAACTAATTTAATTAGTTTGTAAAGTTTAGAAAAGGATACAGTTTGCTATAGTATTGCTTATTTGCCCCGTGTTTAGATTGGGAAACAACAATTACATTTTGATAACAATAATAATAACAGAAAAAATAAAATAATAATAATAATAATAATAATAATAATAATAATAATAATAATAATAATAATAATAATAATAATAATAATAATAAAACGTTGCTTTAGATGTTTTTTTTATTAAAACCTTTTGTCACAAATTTTCAGTTATTTTGTTTTCTTTGAAGAACTTTATTTTAGGACACAGCTCCTTCACAAAAATGTGAATAAAATATGTTCTTATAAATTATAATAAGTACAATTTCATTATTACAAAATTTTACACATGACCATGCAACCCCTTTTAGCTTTTTGCAGCCTTCTATTTTCAATTCGAAATGCACAAATATTATACCGTAATATTTTCCTGAGAACCAGTAGCTAACCAACAACAATATTGTTATGTTGTAAGTGAGGTTATTCTCTATTAGCATAACAGATGTAAGGCTGCTGAGTTTACCGGTGTGGGATCCTCCCAAGTGAGTCAATTAGAGAGATTATTGTTCTTCCTTGAGGGGGATCACCAAGCCCTGCAAAAACTGATACAAATAGAGATAGATTGACATATCGATTTAACTGGTTTCAGTTTTTATTGGCTGCATGTGATCCTCCTAAACAATTTTAGAGACAACACGTTTTTTGAATGCGCCACATATTCTGAATTAGCCGATATTTTACTTAGAGACAGTTAAGCGTTAAATCAGTTCTGCAAAAAACACAGAGGCCTATAACAACAATCAATGCTTAAGAAAAATTATTAATTTGAGATTTGTGGTCAAAAACAAAAATCTGAAATAAAAAACAAATACACAAAACAAACAAGAATGCTTATTTCCATGGATTAAATTTCATGGATTTCCTTCAGGTACAAAAGAAGAGGGTGATCGCGAGATCTCAAGCTCCAGGGACAGTCCGCCCGTGCGCTCGAAGAAACCTCGCAAAGCGCGGACGGCTTTCTCTGACCATCAGCTCAACCAGCTGGAGCGCAGCTTCGAGAGGCAGAAATACCTCAGCGTGCAGGACCGCATGGACCTGGCAGCAGCCCTCAACCTCACCGACACACAGGTCAAGACCTGGTACCAGAACCGACGGTGAGGCTTTTTTGTTTAGTTTTTCTGTTTCCAAGTTCTTCTTCTTATTCTTCTTCTTAATAATAATAATAATAATAATAATAATAATAATAATAATAATAATAATAATAATAATAATAATAATAATAATAATAATAATAATAATAATAATAATGTATCTAAATATAATGTTGAGCTTTAAATGTTTTAAATGAATGACAGTTGTATGTTTTAAAGAACAAACTTTTATTTTCGTTTGTTTCAAAATGATGTGCTGGTAAATAATGAAATAATTTACTTGAGTAGTGTGTGTAATCATAGGTCTTTAACCATTAAAATTAAACAATTCTTTTCAGAATAAACTATATTTATAAACCATTAGTTTGTCTGACGCTTCATAAGCTACCTTTCATTTAGTTGGTCCTTAATTGTTCCTTAAAATATGGTTTGCTTTATTTGTATTTTCTATTTTTATGAATCAGACATGTAGACCAAAGACGTATATATATATATATATATATATATATATATATATATATATATATATATATATATATATATATATATATATATATATATATATATATATATATATATGGTATATATACATATATATATATATATACTCTCTCTCTCTCTCAACTACTAATCGTATCCATAATTGTGCTGAATAAGTTGTAAATGGTTTGGAATTCAAGATCGTCAACATTTGCCTATAGTTTAACCGACATAGAACCGGTTTTCAACTCAAGTTAACGAAGAGCCACGTGGAAAGTTTAATAATTGATTTCGTGGTTTTGATCTCATTACAGGACGAAATGGAAGAGGCAGACGGCTGTGGGATTAGAGCTGCTGGCTGAAGCTGGGAATTACTCGGCCTTACAGAGAATGTTCCCGTCCCCGTATTTTTACCACCCGAGTTTATTAGGCACGGTGGACAGCACGACCGCGGCCGCCGCCGCCGCTGCCATGTACAGCAGCATGTACCGGACTCCATCCACTCCACACCCGTCCCTCCAGAGACCTCTTGTCCCCAGAGTGCTTATCCACGGCCTGGGGCCCGGAGGACAACCGGCGCTAAACCCCATTCCGAACCCGATGCCGGGGACACCGCATCCCCGGTGAAACAAGAAGATGCGAGAGACTGAAATTGCGCAAGACGAGTTTTTCACATGGAAACACCGAGAGACGATTTTATCGAACACAAAGATGTATTATTTAAAGGACCGTTTCTAAATCTGAGGCCAAACAGAACCAGACGAGCCTGTGACCGTGACAGTAAAAGGACTGCTCATTGTCAAAATGTTTGTTTTGTCTTTTTTTGGTACAAATACACTTATACTAGTACAGACGCTTATAAAGTTTATTAGATTTAAAGAGAGGGTGAAATAAAAACAAAAGTGATAACGAAATTGTCAAGACGTTGTTTCTCTTGGAAAGGTTGTATTTTTAGATGACTGCCAGACATTTAACATTGTGCTTTTAAATCTTGATTGTTATACTATTGCAATTGATTTTTATTAATTAGACTAATGTTAAACATAGTGTAATATTTTAAGAACAACCTTGCATTTATAAAATGATAAATTGAAGAAAGAAAGAGAGAGGGAGAGAAAGAAAGATGTTTTACGTCAAACAGAAATGGCAACAGTCTCGTAATTTCTGCGAGGTTTATTGGCTCCTATGAATTTATTCGTTTGTAAGCATCAGTTTAGATGAATCGAACTGTTTTTCTTGTGTGTCTGGACAAAACATTAAGTTGTGTGTCTGTCGGTCTGGCTTCATTAGCATACATCCCGGGCGCTCTGCTGTCTGCGAGGGCTCGTGTATGTGACGAGCTTTGCTCTGGGAAATGCGAAGCTGCTCGCGGTCTGGCAGCTGTTCTGTGGGAGACGCACCACGGACAGACAGCAGGCGGGTGCTGCGACTCACACAAACCATTAGAGAACTCTCTCGAGATTAATATTCGTGATTTGTCATTCATTTTAATCAGCAACTGCTCGGTGATGACGAAGAGCAAACATTTTCAAGAAATACTAAAACATCTTATTTTTCTTTTAAAGGCTGTTAACAGAATTGGGAAATCACTATTATTATTATTATTATTATTATTATTATTATTATTATTATTATTATTATTATTATTATTATTATTATTGCTCTATCGTTGTCATCATTATTATAAAGTAAAAATTCTTTTTTTAGTTCAAATCTGTTTTCAAGAAATCGGTGTTCAAGAAATACGTAGATATCTCAGTTAATTGCATAGTGCTTGCCTAAAATGAACAAATGTATCTCCAAATAACGAACACGAGTTTAACCAAAATCACACAGCATAACATTAATATTTCATATCCCGGAATATTTTTTTTTTTAACTATCCAAAGAAAGTAAGTTTACGATCACGTGTGATTTCCTAAGGGACTGTAATTAAGTGAACATTACAGTGCTTTTCTTATTAGAGCATACTCTCATCCCCTGGAGAAGAGAAAAGACTGCATGAGAGAAGAGCCTCAGGGCGCGTTTGTTTGGCCTCCTCTAATTGGGGATTTGCTGATTTCTGCACTGTTTATTTCGAATTGAAGCCAATATAAGATCTTTACTGGACTATGAAACAATTCATAGAAAAGTAAATATGAAGCGAGTGGTTAGCCAATAACGAAAGTTTCGCATTCAGTATTTTATTCTTATTTAGATACCCAAACAAATAAAGACAAGTATAAAACATATAGCAAGTTACAGCTATTATACTTTAGCATACCAGTAACGTGGATTCTGCAGCCTCCCTAAACCACGCATGCGTAATATTCATATTTAATATGCTCGAACAAACTAACCGACGACTCTCTCTTCCAATAAGATGAAATACTTTAATTCTATTTAAACTTTTTTTTTTCCATTTTGTCCTGAAATCCAATCGGTTAAAAAAGTGGATATACAATGACTGGCGACAAACACTATAATCAAACACACGATTAAATAAATAAACATAACTTAAGTAATTTAATACAATAAACTCGAAAGTCTCTCTCTCTCTCTCTCTCTCTCTCTCTCTCCTTCTCTCAAAAAAGCAATATTTTCAAGCAAGCATCTGTTCAAGAAAACAAATTCTTCCTTCCGTATACCTTAAAAAAATGGAAACAGAATCATAAACATGACACATCATTAGTTGTGATCAAATCCGTTTCTTTTATTTAACCCTTGGCTAAAAACCTGGTGCTGAAAGCCTGGTGAGAAGCTTCGCAAACACCGCGTAACTGCAAGAGGGGGGGTGTTGAAATTAAAAGAGGATGCGCAGACCATTCATTTACACGACTCACATTATACAGAACAGATTGCTGCAAGGAATTAGTTTGTTCTTGTTGCTTGCAGGAGTCCAGCTTTTGTAATTGCCACATTTTCCAGCTGATGTCATGTTAAGAAAATCTTACTTATTCTTAATGAGGGAAACGCAGATCTCAGAGGCCCTCTCATTACCACATTATACTTTCTGCACGGAGCATCTTCTTAACGCAGCATCTTTCAGTCTCAAAAGTCAGGGGAACGAACGTCCAAACGAAACTTGGTGTGCAGCAAGGTCATTCAACTTACCCATCAGTCGATTTAACTGATCCTCTCGGGTCCGAGTCATCAATGAGCTACACATATTGCAGCGGAGTGTTCATTAATTATTGTGGCTTGGATTCTTGGCCTGTGGTGATGGTGAGGTGTCAGTGTGATTAATTTTAAGATGCTTGTCAGAGGATTTTCAAAGCTGGCTAAGTTGCAGGGTAACAAGGTTAGAGTTGTTTAAAGTGTCAAAGGACATTTCTGCCATAAAGTGAGGGACACTTGACAGACATGTGCACCTCTTCATTAATTAGTTTCAGAAAAGCCAGGTATAGTTTAAAATCTACACTCAACACTAAATTAATCAGCAATCAAACAATCTTTTCATTACACTGATTCATATCTATGGCTGTGTTTATTTCAACATAACATAAAGCCAAACATCTGCTCTGATAAAAAAAAAAAAACTATAATCCTTTGTAACACATCATTTGTCATGAAAGTCATTTGACTAATTTGACAAAATGAAATGACACTTGTATTATGTATAAAAATAACATTATTGTATTTATATCGTCCAGCTAATATACATGCATTGTTGCCTATCGGTGAGGCCTATTTTTC
The DNA here is from genome assembly GCA_007224835.1 of Danionella cerebrum. Classification (NCBI taxonomy): domain Eukaryota; kingdom Metazoa; phylum Chordata; class Actinopteri; order Cypriniformes; family Danionidae; genus Danionella; species Danionella cerebrum. The sequence continues at coordinate 89,347 of SRMA01026016.1, read as the reverse complement.
AGAGCTGATGGGCTGGAAGAATGTGTTACAATATCTTTCTCAGCACTTATTCGTTAGAGTAAATGTAGACTGGTATATTACTCTCAGATCACATGCTAAAACCCCCATAAAAGAATTTAAACGTCCCATCTGAAAAAAAGAAAGAGTTTGACTAATGAATATAGGTTTAGCCTTTTACAAGCAATGATGGAATGCAGTGCATTTACCAACTATTTGGACAGCTGCTAAACCTATTTAAGGGCATTGTTGCACATCGAAAGTTTATAAATAATTTAGACATTCCATTATAAAGTTTGCAATGTCACCAAAAGATAAATAAAAAAACAACAAAAAAACAACAACAACAAAGGGCTAATAAACTGAGAAAGTAATATTAAATTTGATGTTGATGAAATAATTTGATACAATTTGTAAATGTGATGGCTATACATTTAAACTGGCATCAGTTTAAAGCTGACAATATTTTGAATTAAACAATTGATCAGAAAAAATATATATTTAGCATTAAAAAACAATTAATAATGTAGATATCCATGGGTTGTGCTGGTTAAATGACTTAAAATGGGACCAAAAGCTTTTTTGAACAGTTGTATTGGCTTGAGTAACACAGCAATATAAATACACCACCAACAGCGTAACACATCAACATTAGCTTAATCATTGAAAAATTTGGCTGCACATTTTCATCCACATCCTTTTCATAAATAGTTGAAACAAAACCCTTCACAACACACATAACAGAATCTTTAGTAGAATAGTGTTGGCATCATTGCGACTTTCAGCCAATTAGAACCCATCCTTATGCTGCTAATCATCAATATTAATTTTATAGTGGATTAATATTAAATCAAAAGCACTGTTGTTTTTCATCACTGGGTGTTAATATATCGAAGCCTGCTTGACGCTACCATTGGTCTTGTAATTGATCATGTTTCGACGTGGACTTGTGGTCTTGTGGACTTTTAAAGAGCATTCTCTAAATGGTTTGACTTCAGTGCGCTGAAAACTGTAAATGAAAAACAAACTTTAAATCTAACCAAAACTATGAAAGTGTGTGCATTAAAACACCAATACCCTTACGGTTGCGATGCCCCTGCAGGAGAACCACTTGAAAATGGGTTATACAGCTTCAATCTCCCTCATTTCAACAGGACTGTGGTTAGCATATCAGCTTGAGTACCAGTTGCACAAGGCAAAAAAACACAAATTAGATGTAAATTGGTAAGAACACTGGCAGGAACTGGTTGTAAGCTTGGAACAAAACAAATTAGTAAGTTACCTTGTTATCCCTTAAACATCTCAGAGGATATGGAGCCATGTGTAAAAAAAAGAAGTGTTCCTTTAAAATGCATCAAATGGAGAAAAAATTTTTTGAGCTGTGCCATAAAAAAAAAAAACAATTTGTTCATTCATCAATCTTCTGTTCCCAGCGTTAATCTAAATAAAAAAAAAAAACTACTCAAAAGGATAGCGGCTAGCAAATGGGGATTTACGCTCAAATTTGGTCCCCAGTCTATGTGCTTCTAAAGTGAAGTGTTATTTCTGTATCCCTTCTTCACTCCATACTGCCCACAATTTTAGGAGTAAACTTATTACAAGTGTCCTGAGCCATCATTTCATCAGCCTTTTCCTGTCCATGCTAGAACAGTCATCTTCCTGCTCCTGTCATGACATTAACGCTCATCCATGACACTTCTGCTGAATGATGCATTAGCTGAGTGCTATCAAGGTTTAAACGCTCTCATCATTTCAGCAAAACCAGCCTTTTCACCTCTCCTTTTCTGCTCAAGTGATGGGACAGCTGATGGCAGGGAAGTTCTGCCTTTCAAGTTACAAACCAACATCCGTCATTGTACGTGTGGCCACATGAAGAAGCACTAGAAAGAGAAGGGAACAATTCTGTCTGCAGCAATGTCAAAAGCTTCAATTCTTACCAAGCAATTAGGGGTTTCATCATCTCCGAGAGGTGTCAGCATTCATTACGGCTCAACAACAGCTAATTGCTTCAAGGTTAAAATTACTGATCTGACAGCATTATTTTAAGTGACAGACTCAAGCTCTGTGATGCTTCACAGTGGCAACTCACTGACATTAAGACAGACGAAAAAGAGAAAGAGTGCAGCTGGGTTACAGAGAGATGGAAAGATTAAAAAAGTGAAATAGAGAGAAAGCAGAGGACAAGAAATACTGGTGAAATTAGTGCACATTATATGTGTGATTTGGAATAGCTCCCAGCAGTCTAGTTGGAATTCACTCAGATTCCTAACTGCCTATTAAACGCCCATATGATCCATTCCTCTCATACACTCATTTCTATCTATGCAGTCTTTCTCACATCCTTTCATTGTCTGCAAGGTAAAGCAATGACAAATGGTGTTTATATAACAAAGTTTGGGAGGAGCTTATTATGACCAGGCTATTATTTATTCCTGGCTCATTCCTGCCAGAGACACATTGACAGATACGTATCTCTACGATCCCCGGACTCCCTACTCAGACAGTTAGCCACTTTACTCGACTTGCTACACATCGACCCACATTTTGGTTGCGAAAATTTGTGCGATTATGCGCCTCAGTATAAAGCCATGTGCGGCAATGCGACATCACACACCCGGCCGAACGAGTGGTGTTTCGCGAAGACAACGACCAATGAAAGCTCGCTCTTTTGATGACGTAAGTAGGACTAAAAGAGCTGCTCAGTGGTGCTCACGTGGCTCCCTGCAATCAGCCACCAACAGTTTAAAATCCATGATTTTTTTAATGTGTTCTTTGATTTCTTCACTGTCGTCTCTTCTTCCTGCTCTTCTTCTTTCCCGTTCCCCTCTTTGGGTGTAGTGAGCATCTTGTGTGCCTCAAACGCCATCTTCAGGAAGTGAGCATCATTGCACCAGTATTTCCTGGATGCAGGCGAAGCTCACCTTGCTGAGAAGCAATCAAAAGCATCTGATAGCAACTGTAGAGGCCGTTACACTTGCAATACTTGACTAGTCTCCATAAGCCAACTCATGAAGAATAGATATATCAATGGAAAGTTTTGAGAAGTGAAACTGAAATGAAATGCGGATTAAACATCTGCTATTATTGAGTATCATTTCATTGGCTTCTCACAGTATGTCGATTAATCTCAATAACTTTTATTAACTGTGGAGACAGGGTTTCTCCCATGGACAGCACGGTGGTGCAGTGGGTAACACTGGTGTGTAGGTTTCCTCCGGGTACTCCGTTAACCCCCACAACTCTAAAAACATGTGTTTAGGTAACTGAATAACCTAAATTCCATATAGTTGTGAATGTGTGAGTGAATGTCATGGACTGGCAACCTGTCCAGGGTTAACCCCTTCCTTTCACCGAAATTCAGCTGGAGATTCCCCCGTGACTCTGAAAGGGAACAAGTGGGAAAGAAGACGAATGAATGAATGAGGTTTCTCCCAAAGGACTGCCTTCATTTGATTGCCCTGCTGAAATACTGAGCTGCACTAAACTTATTGCTACTGCAGCCCATTCTCTCTTTGTTTATCACTCTTTTTCGAGCCTGTCTTTTGCCTGAAGTCGTCATGTGGGTATAAGAGTGTAGTGTATGGACTATGCTTCAAATTAGAAAGCTGGTGGATGGGGAAAAATTGACCGTTTTGGAGTGAAATGAATTATAGATTGCTGCAGACATGCTGTGCAACGACTGGAGTCATTTCTTTCAAGTGAGCAGTTGTTTACCCTTCTCTTTCCCCTCTTCTTAAAGTGGAATACCTGATCCTTTGAACTGATTGTTTGTTTAACCGCTGTTGGGAACGTAGAATCCCTGAGGTCTGAGCAAGTGTTGATCTAAGATTGGATTAAAAATCGTCTAATGAGGAACTCTTTGGATAATTAGCACAGACTGAAATGCTTGTGGATAATTTGAGTACTGCACTAGGCAGTTGAGTGGAAGGTGGGCTAGATGAAAGAACACAGAGTGCAAGGTTAATGAAAATTATCACAGCAGCTTGGTCTCTACCTTTTGGTGTTATCCTTTGTTCTGTTTTGACTGCGTCATTAGGGGAGCAATGGAACAATTAGCTGTGCAGTTCACTGAGAGGTTAGGACTCAGCATTGTAGAGATGCTGGTGTGGCTTTAGCTCCATGGTGGTAATTAGACATTTGGAAGTGTCGCTTGGTGAAATCCGTAAGGAAATGAGACGGTGGCACCTTGCCTCATCGGGGAGTGACTGATGTACCCAGACCTTGAGCTCTGGGAGCCCACAAAAAGGAGCTGCTGCAATTTCCAGACTCATGCAAGTCAAGACAGCACTTTTATAATGTGTGTTTCCCTAGATCGATCCTTATGGGGAATTGGCCATTGACACTATATCTTAATAAATAGAAACTCCCAATCCATCTGTACAGTTTAGACGTAGACATTGCATATCTCCCACCAAATTGAGCCTTAACCTAAAAACAGAGTGTTCCATCTGTGTCTCTCAAGAAGCAAACTATCTCATCACATTGGTTTAAGTCATGCTGTCCTCCATGGTTCGTTACTGCGTTTATAAGTTGGGTGTGTTTGTTTTTCATGCAACCCCCAAATGTAGAGCAAGGAGACCTTATGAAATGTCAGGGCTAATTACATTTTTAAATTGAGGTTGTCTTTGGGCCGGCTGCTGGGGAAGAGTGACAAAGCCAGGCTATTAAGAGCAAGAAGGGTGTGAGGAAATAGGGCTGAGACGAGTTAGCAGATACCTGTGAGGCACAAGCCCGGGCCTGCCGTGTGGGAGAAATGTGATTAGAAGCTGGCGTTAAGCATCAGCAGGTCTTTCTCTACCCCTCATGATGGCTGTGGGGATCCAGCTAGAAAACAGGTTGTTGATTGCTGCTGAATTGTCAGCTTTTTTATGTCACGTAACTTCCTAGGCCTGTGAGGACTGGCAGAGTATAGCTCCATTCTATTAATATCCGCTTCTCGCACCTGTGTGGACAACTGGCAGGATGGAGAAAAATTGGGATATGGAAAGAAATGCTAAGAAGCAGCTCTTCAAATGTGTTGGTGACAGTGGGTCTTCTTGTTATTTCAGCTTGGTGTTCATCTGGTGCAGGGTTTTCAGAGTTGGCAACAATAAACCTTTCACGATTGGTGGAGGTGTTTTTTTCCCCCTTTCCTCTGCTCGCTGCCTCCAGCCAGTAGACATCAGATTTGGAGTTGTCTGGAGCAGCTAAACAAAACCAATCTGCCTCTCCCAAGACTGCAGGGATGCTCTTTTTAACCAAGTTATTTTCTTCGATGCTTCACAAAGAAACTGGCCCCCTCAGCTGAAACGATTTGCAGTCCACAATACGTCAGCTTAACCAGCCAGGTCGGGTCAAGTTGAGCCAGACAATGGGCTAAAGTCTCTCAACCAAGACTGCTAAGAACCAATTCCCTCAGACTACCAAAGCCGAAACAAAGTATTACACAAACAAAGAGCTACACACTGAAAATGAAATAAAAAAAGTTCTTTAACACTTAATAGGACTTTTTGAGAATTTTTTACTACTTTACAAATTGCTCCCAAAAATTACATTTAAATATTATTGTTTTGAAAAAAATTATCCCTATAATTCCACTCTAAACCCAAAACTGTTCAAGCAATGCATTTCCCAGTAGTACAATTTGTTTACTGCAAACAATGCAAAATAAACTACAGCAAAATAAAAATGTAAAAATAAAAAAAGAAGCTGAGAAGATGAACCGCCACTAAATTATTTTCAATTTTCAAAGTATTTGTTCGTGGTAATGTCCAAAGCAATAAACTATGTGTCAATAAACTATGTTAAAACTAATCATTTCAAAGCTGATAACCTTTTTGAAACAGTCACGTTGAATATTGAATTGTATACTTAACTGATTGGCTAAAGCAAATAAATGAACATGTGTTCATTTAGATTTTAAGATGTATACACAGACTTTGAATTGTGTTTATCTCTTGTTATCAATCCATAGTATGAGATTCAGCCATCATGTTTTTAAAACATATACTGGCCAAAATAACATCAAAAAGAGTTTGAATAATTAATTAAAATGTAAAATATAATAAATTATTTTAATTTTAAACATAAAACAAGCTGTAGCAAATATTGTGACTACGACTTCAATAGTGAGAAAAGAAACATTAATTCACTTTGTTTTGAATACCTTTATTATTGTGTTTTTCTTTTTATTCTAAACAAAATTAGTAGTTCCCTAGTACATGATACCTTGAGCTATAATGAATTAAAGCTCTAGCAAAGTGATTTCTTTCAACAATTAGCTATTTAGAGGATTGGGGACAGCAAAATAACAAAAACTGCTTGATCTTTATACACATACAAGCTCAAAAAAATAACAAAAAACCTTGCAGTTTGACTCGAAATGTTTTTGTTTAAAAATGGCAGCCTCATTAAAAGTATAAGTTGATAGCATAACAAGCATAAACGTAATTGTTTATGATGTAATCCACCAGCAAGTTTGAAACATCTTGGTGTCCACTTTTCTGGACATTAAATAAAGCTTTTTGATTTCCATCTGTGCAAAAATTAAATTTTGCTCAAACCAGCATACGTGCCGCTGTTTCATGTTTTATCAGATAATTTCAACTTCAGTTTTCTCTAAAAAAAAAAGGATGAGGGCTCAGTAGCTGATAGCACTCCAAATCAAAAGCGAATGGAGCAGGATTCATAAATATTCAGTTCCATTAATGTTTTGACACTTCAATGATTTACGATAAAGTGTGACTACATTTTCATGTTTTTTGACATGTGGAAACTGCACAATACCAGCAGTCTGGCACTAAGAGTGGGAGGAGCTTTGTTTTAAAACATGAATGATGCGTGGGTGGTAGGAGGGGTGTAGTATTTAGTGACATCACACTTTTGAGCTAAAGATTTGGTTGGAAGAAAGAACTTATTTCAGTGTCTCAGAGTCGACTGTAACTCGACACACAGCACTTTCACATTTAAAACTCATGACATGTTCCCTCATCTTAGAGCTATGTTACACACCGCATGAAAGGTATTTTTTTATAAATTTGATGATACATGAACTTTAATAATTGGAAATAAATCATCCTTCGAGGTCGAAGCAATAAAATAATGTAAATGATAACATAATACAATGATTACATGATAAAGTCATGGTATTTTAAGAACAGTTCAAGCTTCAATGGGTTTCAATAACAGACGAAAAGATCAATATGATGCTAATGTAGGAAAACACATTCCTCATTATTAATGACATGAATCAGCAAATATGAAGCAACATTTTTCATCTTAGCCATTTTCCATATGAGTGTGGTTCTTTTGAACTCCAGTTTTCTATTTTTTCATTCTTCCACACAAAAATGCAGCACTTGTGTCAACAAGCAATTCTGAAAACTCAGATTCTTTTTTTTTTACATCTGGTTTTTAATTTTTGTGTAGAATGTTCGTTTTCTTATACCCGAAATGATGTCATAGGGTCGGAATGGTACTGCCAATTATTGGATTGGCAGCTCTTTAATTCCTTTAAATAATCCTGGCAATCCATTATGCTTAACCAGCTGTGCACATCATTCGCAAACAAATAGTAATGAGTTGATGAACAGTACTTCATGAACACTAATTCATAGCCCAATGGAAAACATATAATTTTGTCAAGTCAATAAGAAGAGAAACAAGAGGCAAGTTTAATACGATGCAGGATAAATCTGCTACTGAACGAGAGCTAATTAAAGCTGCTATGGTGTGATAATCAGGAGGTAATTGCTTATTGCACTTAGAATCACTTAGGGCTGGTAGTTCTCAACCACTCCTGCTCACAGAGTGAACAAATATTAGCTTAGTTTCTTTAGTGTCAGTGAAAACAGAAAGTTTGTGTGTCTGTATGAGAAATTGTCCAGTATCAGCATGGGCAGTCAGTCAAAAGGATATATAAGTAAATGCTCATCCAGTCACCAATTTGCCCACAAACACACACGCACACACTGCTTCAAACTGTAAGCGTATAAACTCATGCAAACCTTTCCACATGTACATCCTTCCGGCAACAACAATAGAGGCAGGATGTGGGAGACGAACATCTGATTTGTCACATTTGAAACGCTAATGTTTAAACCAAAAGGAAGAGCACACAGTAATGTGTTCATTCATCTGCATAAACACCACCTGTCCCAGCACAGACAGCTCCTCAAGCACCGAAAGTTTAGTGGCAGCCTAGGCGCCAGCCAATCAACGCTAGCCCAGCTGTGGTACCACCATTCCGATCGTTTTCAAGTGTCAGAAAGTGCTCAGAGTGCTGCTGTCGGTGCTGGAGAGAGAATGCTTTCATTTCATGTCATCCGCCAGCGAGAAGAAGAGGCGACACGCTAACACAAAGAAAAACAGGCCACGCAATCACGATTGACATCCAGTGGTAATTTATGCTGCCCCTTTATTCACGCTTGCAATGAATCCATATATTCCTCAGGACCTGCTTCAAGGGTAATTTGGATCATATTTAGAGCATCTGACACTTACTCTAAAAAAAAAAAACCTCTCTTTTCTCAGGTGCCTGGATTATTTAACAAGTATATTGTGACTCTATTGAATTTTTTATTTATTCAAAAGGAAAAAAATTTAAAATCTCTTCACAGGTTGATCTAAATTTGAAATTTTGACAAAAATTGATTTGGCAAAATTGTTCAGTTTCTTAATAAGCAATTCAGCAAAATCATATTGCTTTTGAGAGCGTTGCACATTATGAATCACATGCACAGACTTGTCATATTGTATACTGGACAAATCCAGTAAGAAAGAGAAGGAGCCAAGGAGAGCATACTTAGTTATGGATCATAGTTACTCTAGTCTCTAGTAAAAAAAAAGTTTAAACAAAATAAGAAAAAGAAAAATATTGCTGATTGAGAGTTCTGAGGTTTGGGATTGATTTGCTTATTTCACGTGGCCACCATTTTAAGGATGAAAGAGAGGCTGTGGTGTCAAGAAAATGAGAAATAGTGTGAAGAATATCAAGTAAACGTTGTGTGCGTTCCTACTTCGATTCTGTAGGAATGTGTTCTAGTTAGAGTCATTATCTGACCAATAATATAAATATTTAACATTACTTTTTATACCTGTTATGTAGCTTTCAATATAGCAGCTTTCAACCAGTTCCAGGTTTGTTTACCTCTTCATTGTGAAAATGGCGTCTGAATGAAATAAGTGAATATAGTCACATGTATTCTATTAGAGAGGTAAGCAAACACATTAGATCACGGGTCTCAAACTCAAATTTTGATAAAGCATGAGAAAGCTCAATCTCTGTGAAATTTCATCTACGGTTTCCAACGTAGGAACTGCATTATTTAAATATGAACACATTTAGTGCCATAGTTAATGAACTGTAAACGTCTTTCAAAAAGTTGCTACTTTAACTAACTCTTTTTAGGTTCAATAAAATGTGAAGAGGAGCATGATCTTGTTTCACTCTGGAATGGTAAGTGACCAAGGACAAAAGAGTGTAATTGATTTAAAAACTGTGAAGTGGTCAACAGGAAACTCATCAACCAAAAGTATTCAGATTGTGCAAAAATTGGGATGGGTTTGTTAAGGCACAACGATAAATTAGGGGCACAGAAATTTAAACAATTTATCACTACATTAAGTATATAACAGTAATGTAATAGTAGCTTCCTTTTATTCTTGCAGGAGTTTTGTATGGGTGGTTTTGTCATTATGAACTTTACAAATGTGTGTCTGTAACTTAATTATAATGGGCAGCTCAGATTAGCGATGCATCTTTTATCTAAAATGTGATCCACATTCAACCATCTTTGCACTTCCTTAGACCAGAATAATGCATACATATTACAACAAGCCAACCAATGTAGATGTAATTTATCAGGTTCTTTCATGTGTTAGAAAGTAAAATTTGCTTTGGCTTGGTTTGTGAATTGAGTACATAATTGATTTCAGTATCTCAACGTAGTGCTTGTTTTCATTTGTTGTGAGCCCCTATGACACAGGGCTTCAGAAAGAAATAACAGAGTGGTAGGTATCTGTACAATCCGTACCTGTCTCTCCTCTTTGCCCTGTTAACCCAGAGAGGCCGATGAACACTTTGGTAGACTTGCTCAATAGCTGATAACAGAATTGTCAGTAATAAGAGCTCTTTGCTGCTGACCATTAAACATAAGTTTAATGGTTTTATTTATTAAATTGATATCATTCCAGTCAGCTGACAGAGAAAAAAACTCAGTTTTTATTGTTTTGATGTTCATTTTTAATACAGTACACTGGCACTCCCGTCTTTCTCTGTACAAGGACCTCTCAATAAAACCGACTTTAAATATCAGTCCATTTTAATGCCTACAGAAAAACCCTTAGATAGTCCAGACTGAAAGCCAATAACAACTCTTTGCATCTGACCATTAATCAGAAGTTTTGCCACATACACTCAAATATTGGAATACAGCTTGTTTAGTCTAAATGCTGCAGTATGAAACCTGGAAAACTGGAAAAAAAGCACTGTGTTTCAAACTGGGAAATGTTTGACTACATTTATTTGACATTATTCCAGTCATCTGACAGACATGGGCTCAGTTTTTATTGTTTTGATGTTCATGTTTAATACAGTACACTGGGACTCCCATCTTGGGCTTTCTCGGTACAAGCATCTCTTCTTAAAACTAACATTAAATATCAGTCCATTTTAATGCCTACAAAAATACCCTTAGATATATCCAGACAGAAAGCAATAGAAGAAAATTATACTTTCCCTTTGATAGGCTCGATACTTGAAAATTGTGAGTTGTCTGTTTTTAAGGAAGTATGATATAAGTAATAGCTGTAATCTCAACCTGACTCCTCTTTCAAGAGAAGCTTTCAGGGGTACAATTGCAGACAACGTCATTCAACCTCAACAGATATCATACAGAGGAAACAGCAGGAAGAAAGAAACAATTAGACATCATTTGATGAAAGTGGCTTTCCATTGCTTTCAATCCAAAGGCCTTTGTCTTTTGTTGACCCCTCTAAGAGCAGAGTTGGGGGGGGCTATTGTCCACTAGACTCTGAACTGAAAAGATATACCCAACTCTTTCATCTCGGAGCAAGGGACAGTGTACAGATCATACCATAGTCTGAAAACCACTTTAATCAAGTTAATGCAACCAGCAGCCATTTACAAAGAGCTCTGCAGATGGAGGTTTGAAATAGGGCTTTCAAGAAACTATGGTCCAGTGGACTGGGGCATCAGTATCTAGAGAGGGCAAGGGATGCAGTACATAGGGGTGACACTCAGACAACCTGTCTGCAAACCTACACTGGTCCTCGTTGGTTTTATTCTCTCTGTAAATTTCTCTCAAGCCTTTCTTATTCTGTCTTCCCCTGCAGTCTCATCTATACAAGAGGAACAAGCACTTCTGATATGATATGCGGGTGATGGACCTTTGTTTAGTTCAAAGGTTTATACCTCTTTATTCCAGATCCTTTGTGGATCCTAGAGCTCTGAAATATGTATCACTGTCCCCTTTTATTCTTGCCATCAGAAGGGGAAGGAAATCAAAGCTCAAACTTTCTCTGAAAGTCAGTTGGGATCTGAGAGTCCATCCAATGTCATCATTTACTAACCTGCTATCCAGCGTAAAAGGCATGGGAGAGGTAACAATTAAAAGGGTCTTTGTTAATAATTCCCTGCACCAAAGATTCTTTTACACAATCAAGTATGCTGACATTCAACAGACTTACCACTGAAACCATAACCATGCTCATAACGTGTTCAAGCTTTGTGAGGAAAATTCCACTGAGTCAGCTTCAGCAAACTCTTGACTTTCAAAAAGAGGAAGCTCGTTGTAGGCTAAAAAAATGTTAATGCTACAATGTGTTATTTAACAAAAGTATGTTTGGATTGAGGCAATTGTTGGCCACACCAGTGCCATAGAACTACACTGTTACAGAAAACAGGATATTAAACATCATTTTAATAATCCAAAGAGTCCAATATTTGAACTTGAACATATCCAACATTGAACAAACTACAGCATATTTACACCTAAAAGCACTGTATTCTGCCTCGACCGCATCTTAGAGGTGCTGTTCAGCATGTGAGTGTGAGTGCTTCAATGAAGCTCATGGTCTGCTTAGTCTGATTTCCCTGTGAGATAGCTGCCACACTAGGCACACCTACATGAGGAACTCTGCGGGTGGAATTTCGTGTAGCTCCCCATATGAATTGCAATTGTGTGTGTGGGTTTTTCCTATGGAAGCTCTGTTTTTTCTCATGTTGATTAACTATTGTTAATTTCCTATTTTAAATGGAATTCAATGATAGACTACAGAGACATAAAACATCATTACAGTTTGAATAAAAATATGGCCTCTAACAAATAACTAATCTCTCACAAAACACACTCACACTCACTTTATGTGAAGCTGCATTGAAGCATCTGTATTAAAGCACTATAAATAAAAACTTCACTTTGACCTTTGCTCTCACATAATAAGTGCTTTAACATCAATATTTCTAGTATTCCACAACTACAGAAACAAGCTGACAATTCTTAAATGTGAGTCTTTTCCAGTTGTCATACTATAACCCAAGCGAGGGTCATATAATTAAAATATCACAAACAAGGATTTTTTTTTTATTTCAGTAAATCCATTTAAAAGTGACATTTTCATACTTTCATTCCACAAAGAATATTTCAAATGTTTATTTCCTTAAATTTGGAAGACTATAACCAACTACTAATGAAAATCCCCAAATCAGGAAATTAGAACATTACTTAGGACCAATACAAAGAAAGAATTTTTAAAATTAAGAAAAGTATGAGCAGGTACATCCCTCAATACTTAATTGAGAATTGAATTATCTGGATTATTGCAGTGTGTTCAGGTGCTGTGTGTAACGATTGTGTGACTTAAACTGATCTTTACTGGACATCACTGGCTCAATATTAGTTTTTTGTTGTTTAATTGGTTTGTTATAAGTGCTTTTCTTCCATTTGTTAGTGTGGTGAACTAATGCACAGAACATACACAGAACATTTCACATGTCTGAGTGTCCACATGAGACTCCATAACTTACAAACTATTTGTTTAGAACTTGAAGTTTCCCAAGAGAGTAGGAAATGCTGATTGCCTTAGGAGAACATCCTATTTCAGCCTTGGAAAGTTTAAAAAACCAAAGTAAATCAATAAAGGTAGACTCTACAGTCAACATGTCAACGTATCAATCAGCTCAGCATTTGAGTCCATCACCCCTACTTCTATGTTAGACCCCAGAGATAATCAGCATCTGTAAACACTGTAATTTTAGCATTTACCCAATCAGCATCTGGCTATGACTTGTGGTAACTTTCCCAGCTTCTGTATGCTAGACTTTTTAAACAGATTACAGTATTCTAAGGAACATAAGACAATTAAAGCTCACATTTTATTATTTCTTTAAAGAAGTGAAGTTCAGGTTTATTTATTGTCTTAGGGAAACCACTTCAAGGGTTTTTAGTGGTCTCTTTTCCATAAAAGCAGGTTTGTGGTTAATAGATTTTCTTAAGAAAGACTCTTTCAAGAATCTTCTTGTTTTTTTGGAATGAGCTCAACACTAGCTGGGACACTTTGAGTTAAACCACTCTCTGAGAACACCAGCAAAGAAAAATAGCTACATTAAACTCTATAAAAGACAAATGATTTTAAGTATACTGTAGCATAGCATACAAACCATGTTTGTTACCACTTACAGTTTGGTATGTGGCAAGCTTGAGTCTCTCATGTTGCTGTGGTCACCATTTTACGAACAATAATCTCTTATGACAGTCAGATGAATCACACTCATATGTAGATTTCTCAGCACAACGAATGGATTGGGATCAGACATGTATCCACCGTGGGGGCAGACTCCACTCCAAACATGTGTGATCTTGTAAACTCATAGGACGGATAGATAGGATTATGGAGCCACCATTGTCACCCCAGTGGGAAAACTAATGATGTTCCTTGGTAGTGACATCTCTTAGCCCGTGCAGTGTCTCCCCACCTACCATGCGTCCAACGAAAAGCACCCAACACAGATCTTACAGTAAGCTCTCTAAAGCTGCACTCAGAGTTGAAAAGACACCCCGTGTTAATACTGGGGGCGTCACCAATAGCAGCTGCAGTCAGTCCACTGAGAGGCTGATTAACTTTCCATTGGAACTCTAAGAAACAGTGATCTGATTCCCAGCTCATCCAGTGATCCCACTGTATTGATTCAAAGCATTAAATAAGACACCTGCTGTTCGTCATTTAATTAATCAATTGTACACATCATGGCATGGTTTAAGATGCATTGTATTCTGAGGAGAGCAGAGTAATCAAGGAGTAAAACAAGAACGCTTTACAGAACAGATCTGTAGGATCAAGGGAGAGTTGTGTGATTTGAAGTGAAATCCTCCTAAAGGTTTAGGTACTCAAAATGCGCTCACAAAAAAAAAAAAAAAAATTCTAGTGTTTCGATTTATAAAAAAAATGTAAATAAAATTTATTCTAAAATTAGTTTTCTGGAAATCTCCCAATTTATTTATAACTTAAATGTCTCATTTGGTGAAACTAGGCATTATCTCTTAATACATATAAATAGTCAATTGACAAGAACAAAGAGTAAACTTAAAGTAGCTTAATACACACACACACGCACACACACACATATATATATATATATATATATATAAGCTGTCGTCCATCACACTTTGGTAGATCAAGGCTGATATTAGGAATTGTACAAAAAAAAATCTCAACTATATATATAAATATATATAAACTTATCCATTCAACCAATCATGCTGCACATAGTGCATAACAATAATGGCCACACCCTGTCAGAAGACACCATCTTTAATTTTTTTTTAAGCAATAGAAAATGGATAATTCTATGAATAATGACTTTTTAGAACCAGGGCTCATTCCATCTGTGGATAATAAAGCAAAAGCCGTCCAAAGACAACCACAATACATAAAGATTAGAACATTAAAAAGATGAGGAGGGTAGCACTGTGGCCTTCCAGTTAGAAGGTTGTCGGTTAAAGACTCACCGGTGACCTTCCTAGAAAGAGTTTGCATGTTCTCTCTGTGTTTGTGTGGGTTTCCTCCAGGTACTCCGGTTTCCCCCACAATCCCCAAAACACTGAATAATCTAAATTCCCCTTAGGTGTGAATGTGTGAGTGAATGTTAACCTGCAATGGACTGGTGACCTGTTCAGGGCGTACCCCTACGTCTCGCCCAATGTGCACCGGCAGACCCCTGTGACCTCGAAAAGTGAATAAGCGGGTTGGAAAATGAATGAACAAATGAATAAAAAGATGAGCAGTGGAATGAAACAATTTCCTGTTAATTTTCACAAAATAACAAACAAGCAAAAACTTTTTGAAGTTTGCCCAACCTGAACCTGATTTAATTTACTCTGTATCGTCTGCATCGATTGCTCTGCATCATTCCACCCAAGCTTATGTATAATCGTATAAATTGAGTCCAAACCCAACTCATTCCATCGGGTCTTGACAGGTTCAGGCAAAGATTTTCAACTCTAGTTTGCTGGAATGATTTTATTTAACAGATCATCGATTTATAGCATGATTTTTAGATGTAGATTTTTTTAAATTCTTAGAGATTAAGTAAAATCTATTACAATTTGAAAAAAAAAAAAAAATTATGCAAACCATTATACGTACAAAAACAATTATACATATATCCAATTGTTTTTGCATGGACAGTTGGTCTGAGCAAAAATAAAATAATACATTCAAAATATATGAGAAAAAAGTAATCTGATCTTTCCATCTTTGAGATGCAATGTTCACTGGACAAATAAAAACAAAATGAGATCACATTAATGCCCTTACATTTTGTAATGTTGGTTGATAGCCCTACTGCTAACTTTAAGGCAGCTAGTTTGAACTCCTGAGTTGAGCTTACGTGTTCTCCCTCTGCTTGCATTGAGTTCTCAACTCACCTCCCAACATCGAAAAGCATACTTTTTAAGAGAGAATTTGAGAATGAATGGGCAGTAAATATGGCCTTGGAAGGTGTACCTTGCATTTTGTTTTGTTTGGTTCTGTGAATAAGAAGTTAGATGGATGGATATTGAGCTATTAACTAAACAAAAAGAAAAACATGAAGCTAGAACATCTTGCAATTATTGAGTGAGTAGGGTGCTGGTTTTCATCCAATGTGAGCTAGCCCCAGTGCCAGCTAAACCAATAACCCTAACAAGAATTAGTAATTGGTTGTAGACGACGGATGGAAGAAAGTATAGTTTCACGCTGTATGCGAGAACTGAGTAGCCAGCTTCCTCCTTATGAGATATTACAGAGTGTGGTGCTGGTCCCAGTGTGAATTGGAGCACTTGCAGTGAGTGACGTTGGTTTTAATTCAAGTGCAGAGTTGTGTACCTGCCAAAGATTAGCAAGAACTGCATGCTTTCTAGCATCTTCCTTTCCTCCAATGGGTTGCTAAAACTATTTCTCTCATTACACATTCACACCACAGCACCATCTTGTCTTTGAGTCCTAATTAGGGTTTCACATAATTAAATCTTGTTGTTTTTTTTCTGATAATATGTTTCTTCAAAAATCAATAGCATGATAAAATAATTGTAAAATTAACCAAAAGACTTTTGTTGACAAAGGCCCCTGAAATATTAAACAATCTATAGTTGCAATTATGTGATTTATTAATTGAATTTAAAGTTATGTTGTTATATTATCAAAATAATGTTCCTCCATTGTAAGAAATCACAATAATGGGTTTTGGTTACAAAGACGCTACAATTCTTACCAGTATTCAAGAAACCTAGAATTCACATTTTCCAATCAGTTATCTTGACGTGGGCTGAGTATTTGATTAGATTATACTGTGAATAAATTTTTAAGCAGCTCTGCTGAATTAAAGAGAACCAGAGTGTTTTGATTCTTGATCTTTGGAGAAAGCCAGCCAAGGTGCCTGTTAAATTGGCCAGTGCTCTCACCAGGGTCAAATAACAGATTAATAGGTTCAATAATGAGCTCCCTGGAGTGTCCACTGTATGAGGCCCATCTCCCTGGCCCCCTGTAGTCCTCCTCCTGATGGATGTGCCAAGGATCATTCACACATCACAGAGGAAAACGACTCGGATGCCATTTATTTGAGTGGAAAACATGCGCTGTGCTTGTGCTGACATGTTGTTCTTTGTGTCTGCGTTTCTCTTGTGATGTTTTGTGCTCAGTCTTGAGGGTGGAGCAAAATAACAGTTTAAATGTTCCTCACATTTTTCTCTCCATGCTTTACGATATACAAGACAGTGAATTTCATAAGTTGTGATTATGAATAACGTTTAAAGAATTTCCAACTTCAAAACACGTTAAATTATTTCAAGTGTGTTAGCTTTGCAAAACATGGATTTTTGAGGAGTATCCCAGTAACCCTAATCAAACCATGAAGTACCATAACTGAAGGCTATACTGGCACAAAAAAGATGCACATGTCCAACTCACACTGAATCAATCACCCATTCTCTTCCTATCCTGCTCCCTCTTTTAAAAGGCTCAGCCATGGACTCCCTGAGCTGTCAGATCAACAGTTCACAAGCTCTGACTCCCATGCAAGCTCCTAGCACCTTTATGCCATGTTCTGTAAGATCTCCTTTGGTTTCTGGATTCCTGGCTCCTCTGTTTCCATTAAGGGACACTATATTCTAGTCTATTGAAAATAAACTGTACTATATATATATATATATATATATATAT
>SRMA01026016.1:0-71633 GCA_007224835.1 Danionella cerebrum | reverse complement strand
GAACAATGTTCCAGGCGAGTTTCCGCACGGACGCTTTTGAGTGACGTGCAGCTCTACTGTGCATCACTCAATAGCGTCCGTGCGGAAACTCGCCTAGGAAAGAACATTGTTCCCAGTAGCAGAGCACGAGTTAGAAAATGGCAACAGCGAAAGAGAAGCCAGAGCTTGAAGACGTCTCCTGTTTGGGAACACTTTGGCTTCTCTGTTAAAATACATAACGGGGATAGACGAGTGGATAAATTTAAAGTTGTATGCCGACATTGTTCCACGGAGATCGGGCAGGCAACACATCTAACATTTTCTACTGCTGGAGATATTGTCACTGCAACCAGATCTGTGCTCTCTTCAGAAAATGTGGATAGGTTCATCTTTTTAGCCAAAAACTTAAAACGTGAATAGTTAGTTTTGTTGATATACAAGCTGAAGCTGTTGCTAGTGGTAAAAGTTTTCAGGTCCTAACTAGTTGCAGTTTTTAATGTTTTATTTAAAAAAATGTGTTTTTCTTTATTAAGAGTGCAATTTATTTAAAATATCACCCAAATGTGTCACTTTTATTTATTTTATGCAAGAATTCTATTGTGTATTGGCAGCTTTTCAAAATAAAGATTATGTAAGTTCTTATTTTTTTGTACCGAACCGAATTAACCGAACCGAACTCTCCAAGACACTGTACCGAACCGAATATGATTTTAGCGTACCGTTACACCCCTAATATATATTCTTTTCCACCCCATGTTCTCTTTTCCTTACTCCAGTATCCCTGTGAGAAAATATTTGAGAAAAAAAACAATAACATTATGAATTCTATCAGCTAAAATGTAGTTCCATAACATTTTGAAATATTTTTTACCATTTTAACTCCAGTTGTACGAGAGAATGTGTTTACAAATAAAAATAAACAAAAAATAAACAAAAAAAATATAAATTGTTGCGTCTATGTGTTGGTGTAATACAAGAAAACTAAACAAGCATATTATTAATATTTAACACAGTTTACATGTGGTAGCCATGAAAAAACGGATACATTTTGCAGCATGATTATTTAAGTACCATGAACCAAAATTATGTAAATGTATTCCATCTTCGTAATTAATCAAAAAAAGAGAATTTATTTAACTGTTGGTCATTTATTTTGATTAATTATGAAAGGTTCTTTCAGTAAAAAAATAATAATAATTATAATAAAATCAGAAAGCATAAATCATACAAATAGACTTTTTCACAGCAAACGTCTAACTTTGAGCATGTTTGATGAAGCTGCTCCACACCTGAGCATTACTTTCAGCTCAAACACTTCAGTGCTATTGTCAGGAGCAATAGAAACAACTGGCTTCCATTTCAATCACACTTGACACCTTCTTCTCCCCCTTCAATCATCCCACAAACAAACATCAGAAAGCGCCTCAGCTGAAAATCTTGGGTAGATCCGGTGTCTAGTCTCTGATGAGGAGTTGTAGAGATCCCGGCAGTGACGTCTCTGTCCAGCATCATTAGCTCTGTTGGATGAGAACAGACCTGCTGGAAGACCCAGACACACATGCTCTAAAGGCTGATTGCTTTATGCTACACCATGTGGTGATACTAATAACCTGTGTGCTCCTGCATTAATGTTCTCTGCCATCACTCTGTTGGTAGACAGGTTCTGCCTTTTCTAGCCGCGTTTCCTGGGGAGTGTGGAATACAGTTGTTGATTTTGACATGGAAGAGCTCAGTCAATTAATACATCAACACATGCAAAACAAACAGTTTAGTGGAGTATTTGGAATCAGTTCTCTTAGAATCAGTTCTTCATCTTATTGATAGACTGACCGCCCGACCGACCGACCGACCAGTGATTAGGTCAAAACATCAAAATACGATAAAGATTAAAATTCCATCTACTTGGAAACAACTATAAACTAATAAAAACAAGACATAAAGCCTACATTTTTTTAAACCTTTGTAAATATTATCTAAACAATGTATTATGTAACTGACTTACAGATCGGGGTTCTCGGGAGAAAACAACATGCAATTTGTAATCACTCAAGGTTTCGGACTGAGGTTGAGAGGGAGGTTGATGAGGACTCTTGTTGTATGCGAAGTCACACTGGATAGTAGGCTTAGCAGAATTTATCAGCAGTTCCATTTTTGCCATGTTAAGTTGTAAGTGATGGGCTTTCATCCATGTCGTCTTGGACACATCACCTCTCCAGCTGACTCTGAAGGATCTCACAGTGGGATTGAACTCCAGCCAGTCCAAGGCTGTGCCTGAGATGCCTTTTATTGGTTGACCATGTCAAAGACTGCAGAAAGGTCCAGCACTAGCAGAATAAGAGCTGGTAAATCTTAACGTCTCCGTCACTGAGAGAAGAGCAGTCCTTGTTGAATGTCCGCTTTTGATTTCTGAAACTTCATTTTTCATTCTCTGTGAGAAAAGAGCACAGTTGATTACAGGCATTTCAACTGTCAAGCCAAAAGAAAGAATTACCTTAATCAACTTATTTGGGTGCCTTTCAAGGGCTCTAATGTAACTGCCATTGTCTTATGTCTTTTTTACTTGTTCTGGTGTCTGTTTTGATGGGTTCAAGAATATTAAACTTGAAATAACTGGACTAATAAAGCGTGGATTTGAAAAAAATGGCAGATCACAGATTGTGAGAAAATTATCAGTGTTTAGCTCTTTTTTTGAACACAGAAGACTTGAAACAATGTGATCACTGGTTGACGTAGCACATAAACTACTTTTTTTTGTTACACACTCACAATGATGCAACATTTAAACCAAATGGTAAAGTAATAGATTTGTAGTGAACAAAACATTACTGAATCAAAATGTTCCCCGTACACAACACAAATGTGGCCTTTTTCTGTACCACCCTTTGAAGATTTGAACCAGTAACTGTATTTTTTGGCTTTTATTTTATTACAGTTTGTTTAGTTTTTTGTTTTAGAAGTTTAAACCTAATCAATAACGTGCTTTTTTATCAAGTGGGAGAATGTCTCTCTGTTGATCTATTTGTGTATTTGAGCTGGAGTTGACCAAGCAAGGGTTCCACACCAAGGTTGCTGTAAACAAGTGTCTGTCCCTGTGGAGCGCAAGCAGATCCTTTAGGCAAGACTGCCCTAAAATCCTGTGGGTTTGCTGGCTAAAGCTCCATGGGTTAACGTCTCTGAAGCGCACAAATCAAAAGAGCATTACACGAGGGCAGGCTTCTAACTCACTGACCTACAGAAACTGCTCAAGTAAAGCTGCCCGCCCTGGCAAAAGAAGACAGAAATCCTTTTTTTAATGATGCTGCATACTTAATAAAGAGGAAACACATCAAGATTCCAAAGTGAATATTTTCCGTCTTTTAGACGGTGTGATTAGTAAATCCAAGTGTTCTCTCTTTCTCTCTCAACGGTGGCTAAATGGCCAGTATGTGATTCTTACATCGTTAGTGTATCAAGCCCCGAGGAGAGTCCTCTTCTTTGAAATCGCTATAGAGCCTCATTTCTCCACACGGCACACCCTTGAAGTTTTTTCCCTTCTGCTCTCAAAAGAGATCAGGATTGCTCTTTAAAAAATCCTGAAAGAAAGCAAAACCTAGGACTGCTTTTAATCTGGGGAATGAGTGCTGTGCCATGAAACGCAGCCAATGAACGAGTGCCTACCAGGCCTGGCCAGAGTATTAATATTTAAATTCCTATCCAGTTAATCAATAGAAGGGAGCACTTGAGTTTGTATGGGAGGTGATAAGAGTGAGAAAACCCTCCTGATTAAGACTCTTAAAACCTCTCCACTCTGTGTTGTGCTCAATACTTTAGCGCTGATTATAACCTATTGAGGCAGAAAACCTGATCGAATATAACCTCTTTTCAATTCCTTGTTCCCTCAAAAGAGTCTCGAAAAGAGCATTCAGAGGTTCGTGTAACAAAATGGCAGCCTGTCTAAAATGTTCGCTTGCGGTTTCTTCTTTGCATATGGTGCGCAAGAGAAATTTTCAGGAGCTTTTATGCTCAAGAATAATGCTTTGATTTGGAAGCCAGTGTCATAACGGTCAGCAATAGGGAACTTATATCTTATTCTTCTTTTCAGTGTACATAAAAAATCCCAGCTTAGTGCTCTTTGTCTTTTGAATGCTTTGAACTCTTTTCAGCCTTAAAGGGTACTTTTTGTGCTTTAGACTGTGGTGTGCATTCACTGTAAAAGCACTCAATACCACAAGACGACCACAAGCAAAACTGTGAGTGTCTTCGGCCAGACCACACATCTTAAGCATTTGCATAATTTAAAGCCTAAAAAGAATGAGGGAAAGAGTGAGCGAATCCTCACAGAAAACCACCAACAGCATAAAGGGTTAACTGGAGCAAGTTTCGGTCAAATTGTGCCAACAGCGTCTTGGAATCCAAACCTTTGAGGACAGGCAGGACTCTTTTGTCAGGCGTCGTCTTAGCAGGGACATCATAGATGGAGGAAAAGAAAAGCATCGGGGCTCATGCAAGCGCAGAATCTGGAGATAATATCTCGTTTGAAGGGCAAGGAAAAAGGAGAGCAGAAGGCGCAGAAGAAGAGGCCAAGATGATGTTGAAAGAGAGCAAGTCCAAAGCTGCACTGCTCAGTTCATTTTCCAGCTCACTGGCCTTCGTAATCCATCTGGGCCAGCTGCTAACAAGATTGGGTCTGAAGTTTACCTTCACAATGACTTAATCAGATTAAGAGCCACAAAGATCAAATAATGACCCCGCTTTGGGGCAAGTTCACTTGGCCCTTGATTGCGTTGTGTGGTCCTTGAAATTTATTGCACATTTTGTAATTTCCAAAGAATTTCATTTCTTTTGTCTTTTGTATATTTCCAACGAAAGCCAAACTTACACAACTGATCTTTTGCCATGGTGAAATTTCTTTAATACATTTATCAACTGAGGAGATATCAGATTAATTCAGCAGATTCAGGATATTTTGCTAAAACAACAGGAAAAATAGTCTGTCAGGCACAGGTTCTACTAGATCTCATATGACCCCTCAATTTTCTGTATTTATCTCTTTTTCGCACTCACTCTTTTACTCACTTTTCTCCACTCCCCTGTCCTTAAAGGGGGTAACGGGATTATTGGCGGAGGCATAGAAACCTGATTGTCTCACAGCAGATGGTGCGCACTGCTTCACCTTTGAGAAAAGTTAATTAAGCCCGCCATATTGTGCCCATCCAGGGGAAAAATGTAGATGAATATTGAGCAATCGAACTCTGTGTCTCCTTTTCAAACCCTTTCTGTGGAATGGCGGAACCCATTGAGGGAGAATTATGTACAGAGCCAAACTAATTCAAGGCCAGGCCCCCCAGACCCTTCCCACGTTTGCACCAGCCAGCTCACTACGCCCAAAAATGGTTTGCTCTCTGGTAAGTATGAGTTCCAGCAAATTAAATCCAACCTTCCAGAGCAATCTGGGCTGTATTGGGGGATTTGTGGGAAGAAATTATGTTCTTGAGCACGGCTATGATGTAGACTAAAGAGAAATAAGCTCAAAGAGGACAAGAACGCATAAAACACAAACTTTGATTACTCTCTGAGCTCATTTTAAGGACAGGAGATCTTTAAGGCTGTTTGAGGGAAATTTGAAAGCTTTGAGTCTGTTCAAGTCTTATTAGGAAACTGTGAGATCTGGATTAGAAGCCAGAGTGAAATCAGAATAACAAAATAGTGTTCAAAGTGCGCAACATGGAGGGGAGAACCTGCTGGGCGTAAAATAAAAGTTGGGGTTAAGCTTATTGTAAACTCCTTCCACTACGTTCCTATGGTAGATGTAACATATGATTAGAGGACCTTTGGTGTGGAGGTCCTGTTGGGGTACTTCCGTTCCAGTTGAGCATTGCTAATTTCTTAAATCCCTGGCTATGGCTTTTTTCCTATGCCTGGACCTGGTTTTACACCTCCATGATGTCTTTTTCATTTTTTCTCCTCCTTTATTTCCCAAAGGCCTTATTGAATGGTGAATCAGCCACTGCACTGTAGTAATTTCCCCAAATGTTTAATCCGTCTTTGTGCACACACTGTGAAATGAAATTCTGATCAGTCACGAGTCATTGTGTTTAATACCTTTTTAAAATGGATAGTGATGGATGAATTTAATGAAACTCTTTTATTTTCTCAGATACAACAAGCAGCTTTGTGAAAGTGTCATTTTTATTAGAAATTCAGTTCTTTTTTGAAAAATCAGACAAAATTGTCTCGGATCCCTACAACAGCTCTTCCAGTTGAAGGAAGTATACTAAGAGTTAACTAAGTCAATTGTCTCTTTATTGAAATCTTCTAGTCCTCTTGAATGTGTTTGTGGAGCGTTCCTTGCCATTCTTTCCAGCGACTGTTTGTATGGGTATTACGTCCCCTTGAAGTGTGGCCTCCTCCCTCCAGAGCCATTGATATCCCTCTATTGATTCAGAAAGCTGTGGACAGACCTACCAGGATAAAAGTGACTCACACTAATCACCCCGTCACTTGGGGGGCCAAAAGGAATCCAGACAATAGACCTTATTCGCTTTCCATTAAGTCTGTCTCCAGACCTATCAACTTGTAGAGGAGGAGTTATAGATCTATAAATGCTACGTTAGATTGGTATGTATGTAAGCTCTGTTAATGTGAGGACAAGACGTCTGAAGCTCCAAAATGTATTAATAGTGTAAGTTAGATGGACTGCTTTTCTAGCCGTACAAACTGACCTTTCGATGTGTGAAAAATTTCTCCTCACACCGGCCACAAAGAATGTCATGTAGCCCAATTAAGTCAGAAGATAATCTTCACATGACGAGGACAATGGTGAATCTCAAAAATGTCTTCATTTTCCTTATTTCATTAACACTGCATTGCATTTAACAAATTAAACAATGTAACAATAAGACGAATAAGTGCTCTGTTAAGTTACAGTAATTAATAAAATTCAAAAATGTTGATTGTTTCTATCTTGCTCCAGTTTTTAAGTGTAACTGGAAGTTAATTTAGTCAACAATGAAGAGAAAGTGATTTAACTGACCTGAAGCTACATGTGTGCCTATTCTAAATTAACCAAACCCCGTCAGCCAATCAGAATCTTGTACTCAGACAGACAATGAAATAACTATGTTCAGCCCACAATGTTATTTAAGGCTTATAAACAAAATGACAAATTGTTTGAAGCACTTCTCTAATGATGTGCAATTCAATTGTGTTTCCTTTAAAGGCTGTCCTGTGTAAGATGCCAGTCATTAGAAAGTGGAAGGACCGGTAGGACAGATATAGCTCTAGGGCCAGAGCCAGAGGTGTTACCTCATCAGCCACAAATTGACAACAAGATTTACCCGTATCCATAATTGTAGTTTCTCTTATCCACTGTTACGCCTACTAATGACAGCAAAAACTTGTAGGCCTTTCTAGGCTAGTTTTAATGAGACCCCCTTCTTTTAAAGACCACAAAATGCCACCAATTTAAGTTCTGCCAATTTTCTCTACATCTACTTGAGAACCACCCCTGGAGAGGAGAAATCATCATACTGGTCAGCAGCGGCGACACTTGAAGAGGAAGTCAGCATGGGGCTACTTTCCTAGAATGACCAGGACCAGATTAAAATTCAGAAAATAATAGCTTTCTGTCATGTGCTCATCACGGTGCCCTCGCCAACTTTTAATTAAGAGAATAAAAAATAGTTTCTCCCTTCCTTCAGTATGAGCAGTGGGGAACAGAGATTCTAGAATCTGCTTTTGGGGCCTTGTGTGTTAAAGATATGCATGAAGATATGATGAAGAATTTCAAAAAATGCAACTACGTCTCTCTCAGCTCCCAACTGCCATTCATTCTTTGGGTATTGTGTCTTTCTCACGGTCCTCTTTAAAACCTCAGATCTTTTGACCACACGTTCAAAACAAATCTCAAGCTTAGTGTGCTCTAATCTGTTTGTGCTCCTCGCAAATCAGAAAGAAAGCAATTTAAGAGCAATCTGGATCCGTTAGCTGGTGTAAATGAGAAATCTTTGTGACTGAAAAGAATACAATAAAGAAGGTGGCTGTACTAATGCAAATGTAATTATAATAGAGATATTAACCCTTTTTGAGCATTTTTAACTACTTTAAAATATAGTGTAATAAATTATCTTTAAAACTGTTTTTTTGTGCCAATGCTTGATATATTTTTTTAATACAACCCAAGCTTCTTTTTTTAGAATTTTTTTTTCATTACATTACACAATAATCCCACAACAATCCTTTAAACTCTGAAAAATACAAGCCATATCACAGGTGCTGTACTTCCAAAGGTCATCCCTTTGTTCCTGGCACCAATATAGGATCTGTAAAAGGAAATTGAAAGAGGATCACGCAATTCCTCTCTTTTAATTTTAATTACCTTGCAATATGTTTTGTAATGTACGTAAAAAACACAAAAAATCTAAATTAAAAGTAGCCGCCGGATGTGCTATTTAAAAACTGATGCCCCGGTCATATAAGACTTATATATTTAAAAGAGTAAGTTATTAATAAATGATACTTAACTTGCTCCATCATGCATGCATGCTAACTGAACTAGCATTTAGCGGCTTGTCTGTTCTTGTTTTGTTTTACTCTCTGCATATTTATTTATACTACAATTCCTAAAATTGGCAGCAGCTTGTGTATATACCAGATGGTTTAGTTTGTAGATGTGTCATCAGAACCAAACAGCTCCTTCTGCCCCTTGCAACACAGAGTGCTGTTGGGTAGTCGGTCGGGGAATATGGTAATAGGATTTAAATTCCTTAATGTAGATTGAACTTGTGAGTATATTTTACCATGAAAGTGGAAAAACAAGTTAAATGTTGTGCTGTTAGGCTTGCAGCTCATAACACCCCTTCCTCCACCACAAGCTTTCATTGGGTGGGGAGAACCAAAGTACAGAATCATAGCTTGCAGATAGTGTTGAGGGTACGTAGTGAGTCTATGATATATGACATGTGCTCCATGCAGTCTTTGTTAATTTCCCAAGGACCTGTCAGTGCTCCAGAGCTGTCAGTTAAAGGGTCTCTTTTCCCCCGATTAAGTCCCCATTTACCACCCGATTCTGCTGACAAACATAAAAGAAAAGACATTTAAAACTCTCTCGACTTTCTTTGCTTGTAGGTTACTTTCAAAGCACCATTCTGCACCTGACTGAGTCGTTTTTGCTATTTAAAACTAGACATTTGATACCGTGGATATGTTTAAGGCATAATTATTATGACATGCAACTGTAATATGAAGTTAAGTCATTTTTCTCTTTTACATTTTAAAATGGTCCCCATTAATCCTGAGGTTATACGAGCCTATGGCTCTGTCTGATTACTGCTGTTGCATTACTCAGTCAAGGTCGCGTCATTGCTGGAAGCTCAGGCCTTGTCTAATGGATTTATCTCAAGAGATAAAACTGCAAACATCCTCACACACTCACAGTAGCAGCATCACACAATTACAAAAACACAAAAGAATTGTGTTTGAAGGTGTCTCTGCGCATGACCCGTATGTCTGATGTTACGAAAGGCAATAAACAACATAGCTCTACAATTCATGGGGATAATAAATGTGGGATGAGAGGGCAAAAAGGCTAGGATACTTTGCCAGGGATTGACAGGGGTCCTTGGGACAATTACAGTAGAAGAGAGAGAGAGGGCGGGGAGAGAAATGGAGAGAGAGTCTTTCTTCGGCCCCCGCGGCCTGCTGGTGCTGAGTAAGATTCATGCCCAGGCAGAGGAGGATGCCAGTGCACTAATACTGCCTGACAGGAAATGTCATCAGAATTTAAATTACACGGCCTGCTCCCTCTCACAGAGCATGAGAGTTTGCTTTAACCTATATCGGCCACCGCAAACAGCAGCGGAGGAGCCCACGGGGGCCAAGATGGAGAATGAGGGAGATATGGGGGTGGGAAGTGATGTTTTTGCACTTCAAGACGTCTCATGGTTTGAAAGCACCAGCTCAGTTTTTTTCACCTCCCTTGTCATGGATGTAAACGCAACGAGCTGATCCACCAAGCGTGTGCACGGCTAATTAGAAGGATTCAATTAGCCTGATCATTAGCAATGTGGACAGAACTGCTGCTTTCACTAACGACCCGCGCGCATCCACCCCCCTCTGTCTTTGTCTCCTGGCAGATATTAGCGTTCCCAAATGGGTTATGAGCATGGATGGCGTGCAGAGATGACCGGGCCTAGCCAGGGTTGTGAAGAACAGAAATTGCTAGAAGGTTTATCCATTTGACTGGTCGTCTACATGAAAATATGCTTCAGCTTAACAGCTTCAGATCACAAGCAGTACTGTAATGAGTTGATGAAGGGCCAGATCTAAATACATGGAGTGAGCTGGTTAAAGGATTTTTACAGAAGTGCTGTCATGCATGATACACCCTATTACCCATCACCTCCGGTAATGCAGCAGCATGTTAAAGCGGCAGTATGGTGATCAGAGGAATATCCATATATTACACTGGATACATGTAGAAGATGATGAAGTGACCTTATTAATAATTTCAGTTGTCCTCCGCTGTAACTGTCATGATGAAGTTTGCACTGAAGTGATTTAATTTAACCGTTCCAGATGAAGTGTTACTTTGGTTTCAGCATCTTATTAGCATATGTCAGTATGTAATAATTACGCCCCATCCTGTCACATAGTTTGCTTTTCTGTGTAATATAATGAGAGTGAACTTTCACTGAGAGTATCGTTATTCAGATGAAATGGGGATTGTTGTAGTTATAGTCTGCAATTATATTTAACTGAACCTATAGGATACGTGACCTTTTCTACGTGACCAGTGCAGGGATTTCTGGGGTTGAACATCTACAATACAGATGGATCTCTCAAAACATATTTATAATGTCCTGGTGCTTTACTTATAAAAGCTCCAGCAAACCAAATGGTATAAAATGTGCTTTAACTGTGCATCACTCTATATCTATACAAAAAAAATAATAAAAAAAGGTAGTAAATTAAAAAGTGATCAAACATATATATATATATATTTTTCAATAATCAAACATATGCTCAACATTGTGGCGGCACAATGATGCAGTGGGTAACACTGTGGCCTTCCATTTCGAAGGTTGTCGGTTCGGGGCTTGTGACCTTCCTGGAAGGAGTTTGCATGTTCGCACCTCTCGCCCAATGTGGTGCTGCTGACACCCCTGAGCCCAAAAAGGGAATAAGCGGGTTGTTTGCAGTCATGTTTGCAGTATATGATTTTGCCTTTGTTTGGAACAGATAGGACAGTAGGATGACAGGAAGAGAAGTGGATAGAGAGAGAGGAAGGTTGGGTAACATGTTCAGTATTGAAACCCACGGCACCCATTCAAACCCACGTCCAGTGTGCCGTCCACCATATCACAATGCAGCTCTTTTTAAGATGTTTATGTGACCAAGCCTCTAGAGGGCGCTCTCACAGAAAGTTCCTGGGCAAGCCAGGTCTGTGACGGGGTAGTGCACATTGAAAGACAAAAAATTGTGTTCTGAACAGTTTTTAATGCATTCATACAGATGAAGAGCACAAACTCAATTCAAGCAGTGATTATTCAGGATACAATGAAGTACTTGCAGCTTCATGACATCAGTGAGCATTTTAAGCAGCTCTCGTAAGAGTTATGTGGAATGTTTGGATAAACAGTGCTGAGAAATCATTTATCAAAACTGATTGTATAAGAATAGCAACATTTGCTCAAGTCTGCCAACGAGTTTCGAAAGGCAGAACTGCTGCATCATGAAGACGACCGGCTCAAGGGCGGAACTCTCTCAAGATGAAAGTGACATTGAAGAAGTGTGAAGATGTTATTCTGGAAAATTAAGATAATAATTTGTAATAAACACTGTAAAACCTGAAAAGTTCAGAGTGCTCAAACATTTAATGGAAACCTCAAAACATTTTAGTTGAAAACCCTTCTTTTTATTGAAATATTACATAATCAATACTAAAAAAAAAATATTTGTTTAGTTTATACAGTTGTTGTAAATTGAAAAATATTTTCTTAAAAAGTAGGTTTCATCAACTCATAATATATAGAGGTTATAAAAAAATTGTACTGTGACCATTTCAGGTTTGTAGTGTTGACTATACATAACATAATCAATACAATACCCCCTTTTGGAGCCACAAGAGTGGGAATCTGACACTGATATGACAGTAAGCAGGAGTCTGCACATGCTCACCTTGGTCTGGGGTGATTACTCTGCTTAGGTCTGCTATCTCTGCAGTCTCCATTTCTCCAAACTTTAAACAAAACAAAAAAAAAAAACTTTTCTCCATTTATAGTTAACAAACAACAATAATTAAAGCATTTTTAAAGAATTGCTCAATTGAGGGGGCTAGCAGGCTGTATCAGACACACTTCCCAATCTCTTACATTTTATTTATAGTTCCAGTGACAGTTGGCTGGAATATTTGGTATATTTCTTGACTGGACTTGTTGCATCACTGGTTGAGTGAACAATATTGACAATATAGTGTATATTTACCAATCCTGACAATCAACCTTGCGAGCAATTTTCATATTAGCTGATGAAGTAGATTTGGACATATGACGTTTCAACTCAAGAGTTGCGAACACAAATATATAAGCGAGTGAGAACAATTTATAAATAGCTAGAAGAGAAACAAATGTCAGATGCAATTTGCTGCTGTTATGGGTCCATGTGTTTCAAACAAGTTTTCCCCAACCATAAGGAGGTTGCATTAAACCATATAAACTTCAAAATTTGAAGAAGCTGTAAACATTTGATTCTGCAGCAGCATTTGTGACACCCCTGGGAAGAGTCCCAAACTGAATTAGTTTAATGCTCTTTAGTGCTTGTCTCTGAGCGTATCCACATCTGTCTACACTATTGCTGTCCTACAAACATACGACGCTGAAAATGTCAAGACGGATCTGGACTCTGGCTTCGGTCTCCAGTGAAAACGCTTACTCAAGCTGAAGTTCATTCTTTCTGTAAGCATGTAAACTCTATAAGGGTGTTTGCTTTTCTACAATTTAGTGTAGCCCCAATGTCCAAAGCATTAAGTGTAAAGCGCTGCCTCCTCAATGCATTTGTAATTCTCTGTAAAATGATGTGTGCGTTTGTGTGCAAGTATTTATGTGTGTGTGCAGGAGAGAGACAGAGAGAGAGAGAGAGAGAGAAAGAGAGAGAGCTTCATGGGTAATTCAAGCATGAAGTGGAAAAAATATGACTCTGATGGAGAATGAGTGGTCAGTTAGGAATGTGCATTTCCTTCTTTATCTAGATTGTCCTGAGGTCATTTCTTCTACTCTTTCATCCTCTATTCCCCATTCTATCTGCCGAATTCTATTATTTCCCATCACATTATGTGACTTCTTAGAGAAACACTAAGTGTGTTCCTGGGTGAGAAACACATAACTGTTTCTGTTCTCCTGAATGTGACAGGACCCACATTCACTCTTTGTTCAAGAGTTGGGGGTAATGAGTGATCCATATTTTGCCAAGTAAAGAGATGCCTCTGGCCATGCAAAGCTTTAATGGAAGGCAATGGTGTGTCTTGGGCAGAAAGGATATTGGAAGTAGTGCATTTTGACCAATTTCCAGATGCTCCCGAGGCTTGTTATTGTAAATGCCTCATGACGAATAAGAGCTAATCACTGCAGCCGTTTGCATAAGTGGATGAATAAGTTATAGTGTCATCAAGTCCACTTATATCTTGCTGTATACAAAATACATTTTAGAACTGGCATTAGAAGAACTTTTTTCCCTAATCAATGACAGAATGTGGCTGCCTTTTCTCACCTGCAAACCACCAAACACTATGGCAATACTGGGGAAGTGGCTTGCCCAAGGCCACAATTACAGAATGGACCTTCTGATTCTAGGACAACCAACACCACAAATATTCCACTTGCCGCACCTAAAAATAAAAGTTTTACAAGATTAAAGAGAAACAATTTAAAAGTGTTAATAGGTTAATATCAGCTGTGTGCAGAAAGTCATGGTAAAGTCATATATTTATATTTTTATATTTATAGAAAATATAAAAATTATATATATATTTAATACAACTTTTTTATTTGCAATACAAAAAAGTAACTTGATTCATGTTGCAAAACTACATATTGTATGTAAATACATAAATACAGTATGAATAATCAAATTGATAATTTCATGCAAATCAGGTCTGGAGAAAATTTTTATGCATCATATGCAAACCTGTTTGAGAATTACTGTACATCAACTACAAACTTAATGCAATAAAATGAAAATTAACAATTTAAAAAATATATACCATGAGTTTCTGGATGCAGCTGGTGCTTACCTATAAGAGTAAAATGATAGATCTCTCCTTTCTTTATGTAGGAAAACGGTACATATTTATTTACTTCACTGTATATATTTTTCTTAATGTCCTTATTTTTTATAATTTAATGTTCTTTCTTTCTGGCAAACCAAGGTCATGTGATTGCTCCGGCCGCTGCAGTCTCAAACACGCAGTGACAATGGCGTCCTCTTTTCTGCAATCTGAATGCATTGAGCGCCTCATCCTGTCTCCAGGTTAATGCCCCCATACAGCGTGTCAGCTGCAGCGTGCTCTCCACTGGATGTGTGCTCTGCCGTGACTGCTCTGCCCAGCCTGCTCACCAGGGGAAGTGTTTTTCTGTGACTGTGTCTACGCCAGAGGAAACAGAACAACAGGCTTTTCTGCAACTGCAAGTCACCGAGGTCACAGAGGTAAAAGCTAAACCTCTGGGCTATATGTGCTACACCGCCATGCGTCTGCAAGGTATCTGGAACACATTAGCAATAATATAAAATGGAATAACTGTAGCCTTCCAGTTAGAAGGTTGGCGGTTCGAGGCTCGCCGGTGACCTTCCTGGAAGGAGTTTGCATGTTCTCCCAGTGCTTGCAGGTACTCCGGTTTTTAAAATCCATTTCAGACAAGGAGGTTCAATTTCTTTTGTGTTGCAGACCAGGGTCAGCCTAATGCACAAATATATTGTTGGTAATAGCCAAGTAGGATATTCCATGCATTTTTTTTTAAATCTCAAATGTTATTTTGGAAACAGGTGACAGTGTTGAAATGAACTGATAATGTAATTGACTTTGGCGAGATGTTTAACATCAGCAGTTAATATTTTTTTTTCATTAATTGTAGTGTGGTTAAAACAAATGGAAAACGGAATAAACCACTGGCTTGGATTTAACAGTTTGATCCAATATAGAGGTTTACTGTTTCTTCCATGTAGGAACAGAACCAGAGGAGATCCACAGCTGGACCCAGTGTGCCAATATTGGACTGGAGAAAACATGATCAGATCATCCAGTTAGTAGTAATCACCATCATTTGGTAAGTCGTAGAGAGTCTTAAGAAAGTAAACAGGAAGCAGGAAGTGAATTGGAGGACTGGGGTAGTTGATGTTTCAGGTGAGATTGTAGGAGTCACAGAGTCTAAACAGCCATGGGAAATGGTAAATATGGTTGATATGGATACTTTTATATGGCAGGTGACCCTAAAATGATGCTTTGTGTGGTTGCTGTGGTCAAGTCCACTGGTTTGTAAGCTAAGGCCTGATGTTTTCCAGTTTTTAAAATACTATATAATTATTATTGAATAATATGTTTACTTCTTTGACTCATTTATTCTATATTTTCTAGATCTTAGGTGATTGTTTTTTTCTAAAAAGTAAACAGTTCCGCCCGTGTGTGTCTCTCAGTAGCTATTTTGACCACAATACACATGTAGTGGGCTGTAAAGGTCAGTGAATGTCAGCGATAATTCAAGCTGCTGCACAAATGCTCCAATTTAAATTTCTCTTCAAGTGTACATTGTATCCTTTTAGGACTAAATGCTCATTTTAGAGTGAGTAAATTTGATACTAATGCGTTGTGAGAACTTGACACCATTGCATCTTCTTTTGAGCATGTGAGAAAGAGCGCTTTTTAGTTTAGTCCACATATGGAAGAGAAAGTGCACAGAAAGAGATCTCGTTCATGTGCTTTGTTAAATGTGAAATTGCATTTAGATTTCATGTGAACCAAACATTTCACAAATGTGTAGAAATTGTCTGATTTGACCAAAATGTGGCTCTTTCTTCCTGCTGTTCGCTGGTTTGATCCTTGATTCATGGAAAAGCTGTCTGCTTCATTGCAGGAGTAAATGTGGAGAGAAGATGAGTGTCCATCCAACAGAAAACCCTTAATACCTCATTTATTTTGCACTCAATATACATCTATAATATCTTATTAGGATTCCATTTCTGATCAGTGTCCAACTACAACCATCACATCACAGAAGCGAGAAAAAAGACCCTGCAGGTCTGTCCACTGCATCACTTCCTGCTAGAGTTGTGAAACCTTTTGCATCAAAAGAGCCATTTAAACCCATGTTTCCACCAAATAAAGGAGCTGCGAAATATATTTGAGAAAATATTTTTTAAGTACATTCTTTGAGTGTTTTTATAATTAAAAGATGTTGA
Organism: Danionella cerebrum; assembly: GCA_007224835.1. Classification (NCBI taxonomy): domain Eukaryota; kingdom Metazoa; phylum Chordata; class Actinopteri; order Cypriniformes; family Danionidae; genus Danionella; species Danionella cerebrum. The sequence continues at coordinate 55,229 of SRMA01026016.1, read as the reverse complement.
TGTTTTTATCTATTCCGGCTGATTTCTATTTCATTGCATTTAGTGTACTTTTTTATATCCAGAAGCATGTTCACTTTCACTAATAAAGGCCATCAAAAACATTTAAAATGCTTCTCTAGTTCAGGTGCATTTTTGGGTCAGACAGGAAAAGAGTATCTTTTTATTGATATATTTTAACCAGTTTAATGTGAATTGTACTCCTGAACTTGACTACAGAGTAAAGCATAACAAGATATTTTATGTTTTTATAAACATTGAAATTTATTTAAATGTCACAAGGAAAAAAACTATTATTTTATATCAATATTCACTTTGTGCTGTACTTCTGCTTATGCCACCTGGGGCCTTCTCGGTCTTGTGCTTTCTTTTCCAGCTAACTCCTTGTCACTGCCATAGTCATGATGTCTGCCTCAAGGTCTCTACTCCAAGTGTTTCTCAGTCGGACCTTTTTACGCTCTCATTTAAGGCTGCTATTGTTATCCTCAAGGTGTGTCCAGTCCATCCCTATCATCACCTCCTGATTTCTTCTTCTGCATGTAGCTGATTTGCCCTCTGCCAGAGTTCGCTGCAGCTACTGAATTCTAGCCAGTAAATGCACAGCTGTTGATGAACACTTGTATTATCTTGTTAATGGCTACTGTGGACAACAAAGACAACAAATGTAAAAGATTTTGGATTTTTGAGGACAAATTTCCAGGTTTTGAAAAGCAGGTTAGTGCTAGTTTTTCGACAGACTTTCATTAGTTCAGTCTTTAAACATAGAATACATTTTTGGACTTCAAAAAATCATTGCAGTTCATTGAGCTTCGTTGAAATGTTCTCAACTTTTTTTAGTGGGTACATTTATGAACATTTACTAACTAATCAGACAATTTATGCAGTATTTAACATGCAAATAGTGTGTGAAGAAAGCTAATAGATTATATTTAAGCTCACCTCTTGAATGTGAACCGTAACCTTGCAATGGTTTTCATACAATGAATTAAGAAGAAAAGTAAAAGTGGAAACATCCACCTTGCAGCATAAAGTTTCAATGTGCAATGACTGTCTATAATTCCTCCAGATCTGCAGCAGGATTGTCAGTTAAGATGATGCTTTGTCAGTGACACTCCAACTTTCTTTAGCTAATTTTCACATGGTTTCTCAGAGCCATAGTCTCTATGTTTAATCAGTTTAACTAAACTTAAGTTGGTGGTGTTGACACCTCTGTGCTTTAAAGCAGGGATTTCTTTGCGTCCCCACAGAATCCCCTTTCACATAACTTAATATGCCATCTTGCTCTCTCAGGGCAAATAATTGAATCCAGGGTGAGTTTAAATAGCTTAAAAGACAGGGAATACAGATGGGCATTGCTGTGATTAGCGCAAACTCCGGCCCATGGCCTCTGTGTTGGCTGCAGGATTAAGACATTACGAAGAGAATGACAGGGCTTTTTTAACACTTTATTCCCCCTCAATAACATTCTTTCACTTATTAATACCACCCCTAGGTAGCTACTTTATCATGCAGAAGAACCTAATCCACTGGTGTTGAGTCCATCTCACTCTGGCTTTGATGCAGCCCCCCTTTTGCTTTAACACTGCTGCTAGAAGCCCTGTGTAAGACAAAGCACCCGTGACAGAGACAATCAGAAACAGCTCAGGCCCAAAAAATGGGCTTCAGCCTTTGGAGAGCAGAGAAGAGAAGAGCCATCGTTGAAATAACATTAAGCCAAAGAGAGAACATCAAAAGAGAAGTAGAAGTAGACAATATGAACTCCTGAAGAAGATCCTTTAGAGCTCACATTGTGCCTGAGAAATGTATCATTTTCACCCTTTTCTTCAGCTCTGATTTGAGACGGAGGGTTGGACCCTAGTGATCTTCTTGTATGCCCCTTTATCTGAGGGGCACCTCTGACCTCTGCCTGAAAGGCCTTGGATACTGGGATGGGTGTAAGCTGGGGGGTGTCAGATTGCTGCTATTGCTGGCATTTAGCTTGCCTGTGAGCAGCGGTGGTGGTCAGTTTTTCCTTAACAGCCTCACCATGGGAAAAATTATTAGGGTCAGGGCACATTTACGCATATGGAAAATAAGTGAAATAAAACAAAATTCAAATCGAAACTAAAACTCAACATGATTCTTCCCAAACCAAAACATTGCATTCTGGGTGCATTCATATCGGGATTGTTCGATAGCAGGTTTACCCCCCATTTCAATGCTGGATGTATTTACATAACCACATAACCTAAAATAATAAAAGTGAAGAAGAAGCACCCATGCCTCCTGTGTCATATAAAGTGTGCAGCATGGAATCAATGCTGCTTAAATGCTGCAAAAATAACAGTATATGAAAAATGTATAAGTTTTTCAGATTTTTATGTATGTCAAACAACTCCCTGTGGGCCACATGTCCTGGCCGTTTGCGCCCACTGACATATATAACAGCTGGTTCTGGTGGGCCGCAGTCCTGCATAGTTTAAGTTCAGCTTTCACACTACACACCTGATCTCACTAATTTTAGAATTAAAACATGCAGCGTTAAGATTGGAAGACTTTGGACATGCCTGCATTCCATGTATCACCTCTACAGGGATCGATTCCTGCGAGTGGAACGATTGCTTTCACACTAGCAAAAATCAATTGTTCCTAGGGTCAAGTGTGCTCGGAAATGGATTGCGGATCCCAGTGTGAAAGCACCCTTAAATCATGTGCAACTGCTCATTTTCCATTAGTAAAACTTTTGGGAGGGGCATCATGTCCACATTTTGCCTAATGAATTCAGTCACCTGTTTAAACTTAAGCTGTACATTTCATTGTCAGAACTGCTGAGAGCTTTGAAGTGTTGTGATCCTGCGAGTGCAAACAGATGGTAGATGAGACTGGATGCAGGCTGGGAATCACTACCCAAACTTCCACTGAAGGGGTGATGGCCTAAATCCTCTGTTGCTTGCCCTAAGAAGACCATAAGCTTGAGCAAAGCAAAAGAAAGGACTTGCTACTGGTGCTAATTACCCAGAAACCACACAGAAAGTGCCCACTGTCACCCACTGAAGAGGTTCACATCCCTTCCTCCACAGATAAAAGGCATAGTATGAAAACATTTCGCAAGGGACAAAAGGGGGAAGATTAACATAATCTTTGGGTTTGTATCCCCTGTAAGCTGTCCGTGTGTGAGCCTCTGCCTCTCTCGCACTTATTTCTTTTCTTTCACTTTCCTTGTTTCTTACCTTTTAAAGTTTTAAGGAATAGACAGGATGGTAAAAGGCTTTGTTGCTTAAGCCTGACAGTTGTGTTTTTCCCGCCTCTTTGTGGTCCTCTCTGTTCATAAGTATCTGATGTTTGGGGTAAACAGACAATAGTGGGCAAAACGAGGCGTCATTCTGCTGATTTGCAGTTCTTCATGTCTATGGCTGGCCCATACTTTTAACCGTTTATAAAAAAAAAAGTATGTTCTTGCAGTCCACGTCTTTTAGCTGTCATATTCGTTTCAAAGAATACAGTGTACCATCAAAGCAAAGTGCGACAATTTTGCCAGTTATAATGGCAGCTATAATAGCATGCACAGATGTTTTGTCAAATGCTGCCTTTACCTCTCACAATGCAGTCAGAGATCAGCCCTGAGGTTGGATTCGTTCTCATCAGCCCCCCAACGCTACAACCCTTCACATTTGTCTCGGTTGAGGCAGGAAGGATGGAAAACGGCAAAGAGAACAGGCACTGCCAGCCAAAATTGTTTCAATTAGTACAAGTGATGGGTGATGCAAGAATCACAATGGTGCCTGTGTGAGACAGGAGCGTTCGTTTTCACAAGATCACTGATCTTCTAAACCCATGAGCGTTTCTTGATGGAGAAAAGCTGTAAACGCCTTTGCTTTTTAGCAAACACACAGGAATCTCTTTGCGCACTTTTCCTCTTTATTTCTTGCTCTCTCGCTTCGAAGAGGTATCTGAGACAGACACAAGACTTACTGGTTTTAGTGGATTTTGACATTTCTGACTCTTTCAGATGTGGGGTTTTTACGCCTTTGCCTCCTCAGATTTCCATATTTCCCTGATGTAAGGATGAACTCTGTATGACTATAGAGCAGATTCTGTTTGTCTGAATCTCACAGTTGTAGCTTCTCTCATTGTGGTGTCTCAACCCACAGCACTTTCACTTTAATGATAATGGCACCATTTTCCCCAGACGTCAAATATCGTCTGTTTTATTCTGTTTTAAGTGTTTGAAACGATCTTGTAAAATAGTCATTTAGAAGATTCCTAAAGGCATTTGATTTATTTTCTCTAGTGTTTTTGGTGGTGGTTAGATTTTCTATGAGTGCATTTATCTGAAAGCGTTCTATATATCTTTACTAAAATGTAGTTGAATGTTATCCTACATTGGATTAAATGTTTACTATATTATTGTGACTTGAATAAACCTATATATTTATATCATTATATTAGACAGAATATAGTCTATTGTCTATATATCTAGCATGAAAACAAGCTCACTATCGCCCCCAGTTTTTGTTCTTTTTTTTGATATTCATGTTGTTGTAGGATTTGTGGCCCAACACATCACAAATCTACTTTGATTGTTTAACGCTAATGCAAATATAAAAAATGCTATTTTAATTTTTTTTTGTTATTTCTGTTGTTGATTTGTGCGTGACAGGTGATTTGTGTTATGCACTAATGGGTCACCGTAATTTTCATAATAACATACATTTGCGCAAGTGAGAGAAGAATTTTTTTTTTCTCAAAATAATAGTTTGATATTTTGTTGTTTTGGAGAAGCAGATCCATCTCTGGGTTTCCAAACCTTATATACATATACTTTAAAAACAGAAACACATACAATCACAAGAGATCTCTATTTATTTATTTAGGTTTTTTTGTTCTCAATTGCTTAAATTGTGCATTAGCTGATCAAACAAGATATCAAACAAATGTCTTCTATCTTGAAATATTTAAAGTTAGAAACGTGGATATTGCTTTTATTGTTTTCACAATAGCTCAGAGCTGCTGCAGGGAATGAACACACACCTTATTAATTTTTCATTTCCCACAAACTGTAATGGAAATGAGCAGAAGGTTCAGAGTTTGGAATCTTTCGGAATTGATTTAGATCATAATTCATAATTGAGCAGCTAAAGCATGCAAAAAGTATGTTTAATAGTGACAAAGCTTTTCTCAAGCAGTGGGTGACTTTTATTGTGTTCTTTCTGGCATATTATATCTTTTAGTGACAATGTTTGTGCAGATGATTGGGGTTTTGGTTAGACGCACCCTGGGACAATCTGTCCCAAAATGTTGACCAAAGTGAAACGTCTTAAAGGTTTCTATTCCTCTAATTCAGCTGTCATTGAAAATCACTGGTGGTATTATGTTATTAATGGGAAACAAAGGTTATTTCTAAATCGATTATATTGACTGCTTCTATAAGTTTAACAAAGTGTTTGCTTAGGAACTAGGGTTTGTCGATTTAGATGTTTTAAGATAATCAGTTTCTTTTTATTGTTGTTAGTACTATGGGCTGTGTCAATTTAAAGCAATTTACATTATTACAGTCCATACGAAATTAGATCTCGGCTAAAGTGAATGAATGAATATGTAGTTATGTCAATCTAACGGAAGAAACCACCAGTTTTTTAAATTACATTTTTTTTCTTCCTCTATATGTATTTTGTTTTAATACAAAGCTAGCTGTATTCCTCAAACCACAAAATACCTAATATTACAATTTATTGTGAGAATATTCACTGGTTTGCTTTTGAGAAACTGAAATTTCCATTCAAAAATATGAAAAGCGTACCTTACCAATTATTTTTTTTTAACTTGTTACTTGTTTGATGGGAAAAGCTTTGGACATTTTAAATGCTTTTTTATTTAAGCAATCCATATTTCTGTTCTAAATGTTTTAAACAGTTCAAATTAATAGCACCCAAAATCCTTGTGTAAACAGATTACTTCAAAACGTTTGATTTAATGAACCCTGCATTTTAAATATTGTACTAGTCTCAATAACACATTTATATGTAGTTTTGAGTGCAGTTTATTTGTCAACTTATTTGTCATTTGGTTTCCTCGTGGAAACTGTAATTCCTTCTGTTTAAATGTATGTAGACTTTGAACAAATCACATTGGGATTTTTTATTGGTATTATTGATTCCAGTGAAGACATTTTCACCATACTTTTTTTCATAGTTTTATTTCACAAAAATAAAAGAAAGCAAATCTATTAAATCTTTATTCATCGAGTCAACCCTATATCTAAAACTCATTGCAATACTTCAGATTAACAATAATTGACCCATAAACCTTCAGCATACTGTCCAAGATTCACAGACCACAAGAAACCCATCAGCGTGTTGGTGAGGTTATCGCTTGCCCACTAAGTCCGATATGACCAGATGGGATGTTTTGTTTGATGGGCCTCCCTCGTTTTGTCACACACAATGACAAGTTTTTCCCTGCCCCCCTTCCACCAATGCCTGCCTGCATTGTTAGGCTGTTAAGGAGATTGGGTTGGCATTTACTGCATCTGTAGCAGTGTCAGTTTGCGTATGAGTGTGTTTGTGTCAGCCGGGCTCTGGCCTGCTCACCGATATGGACGTCCTGATCAAAGGCAGCAGAAGCAGCACAGGCGCTGACAGGAGACCGAGAGGAAGCTGCATAATTGACACAGGCCCTCAAAACCCCGTGCTGGGGTCTGCACACACACAGCACCCAGCTGCAGATCCACAGCCAAACAAGCTCAATATTCACTCTTACTTGAGACACTGATTATGTCTCGCATACACACAACAGCAAGTCATTAGGAAGTGTGTACCATACAATGGTTTAATGGATTGTTATTGTATGACGTATTTGAGAAATCTAAACTCTGACATAAAGCATTTGCCCATTGCACATGCCTGACAAATAAGCACTTTAAAATGCATGTTTTGGGGTGGCGTGTCACCCTGCACTCTCTCCTGCTGAATGGTGTCTATTTTGGCTGAAGATCGTTGCTGGTTTGCACATCACTGACTGTCTGTTGAGAAGGGAGAAATGTCAGAAACCTCCGGTGGCAGCCTGCTTCAGCTCCAGCCTGCCACCACGTCACATGCCTCCTGGAAGGCAGGAAGTTTGCCAACTTGTCCCACATTAATCAGAACCCACTCGCACCATTAGCCAGTCAATCATTTTCTGGGGCCCAGCCAGGCTACGGGTCAACACACTATGCGCCGCTTTGCCACTTTGCCTCGTTACGTGCACAAATCTGCCAAGATAAAATTGTGGTCTTGACATATTTTTGCATAGGATGGCATGTGTACATTTGAATGTGATTTAGTTATATCCTATAATCCCTCTGTGGTTCGACTTTTAGTTGGCATGCTAATATTTTTTTGAATTGCAGTGCTTTTCATTTGTTTTTGTTTTTTTTGTTGATCATTCTTCTTAATCGTATAGAAGTTAGGCTCAGAAGGTACCTTTCTACAACTCATTTAGGCAAAAGAAAGGTGAACATTCTGAGCAGGTCTTCAATCAATTCCAATTCACACTCCCTCTGGGTTTGTAGTGATGGCTGGTGCATTTTCACAATGGGAGGCTAGAAACTGTCAGAAAGGGCAATAAATATGTTAATTTAATATTACTATCACTTTTATTTAATCATACATACTTCATCTTTAATGCTTTACTTTTTATCTTTGCCCTTCTGTTTTTTTAGAGCATTAAACATTTTAACATTTTCTATAAATTGCTCAAAGTGCTGATACCTGTCTGAGTACATCCTAATCTTTTTGTTTTAAATGACCAGGCAGAATAAAGCATTAGCTTTGCCAAGCAAGTCATCTTTTCATACCTTGAAAGTGGTAAATAACAGAGCATATGAGGAGTTTGTTTCCAAAACACAATAAACGCCAATTGAAAAAAAAGATTTAGTGCTAATTTAGTAACTAGTGAAGTGTATTTTTGTTACATTTGAAAAGCCCATAATCAATTTGCCAAAATTGGAGTCTTGATTTTTTTTTCTGAATACCAGTCTTGTTTTTTTTTTTTTTTTTTTTTTCAATAAATGCCATAAGTTCCCTAAACTAAGCACATCCCAAAATTGGTGGAAAAATGGCGGCTGTCAGCTGTAGAAAATGTTTAGAATCATTACGAGGCGAGACGGAACAGAATCAGGCAATTTTCCAGATGATCACTGTCAATGATAACAGTGTGAGTTTTGACACTCTTTAAAAGATCTATTCTGGCACCAGACACTTGATTCAATGTCGATTTTGTTTGTGATTGTATTTTTAATGGTTTCTTTTTTATTTTTTTACATTGATGCCTTGGATTCATGGCGTTTTATGGAGTGTCACTGAGTCATTTGGGGGGAAAAAAACATTGAGGTGTTTTACGAAAGATTGCAACAGAAATTTTTTGATTGTCCTCAAACCACTTTTCTGTTAAAGAAAACACATTCTTACTCAAAATCATCAAAATGGAGTTGCCACATATATTTCTCACAATATGTCATTAAATCTCAAAATCATAATGTTCTTAATTGGTGCCACTTTCTCCAATTCTTAGTTTCTTCTCCACAAATGTTTTTTTTATTGAAAGGCTGCCTATGAGCTTGAAAGGGACTCTATGGTTTTACTGTTGGCTCGAGTTTGTGTAAATAAAGCTATTTACGTAATTTACCAAAATATAACCGGGCCTTACTTTCTAACTGCTGTTTTTTGTGCCTAAATACATATATTTATAAAAGTTACAAATTTATTTTTCATTTATTTAGAATAAATGTTTAGGTCAAGTAACAGTGAGTGGTGAGACTGCACCCTAGCGCCCTCTACTTGACTGGCTGCAGCTAGTCCAAAATTATATTTGCTTTTTAAAATTTAAGTCACCATCTATCAATCAGTAATATTTGTAGATTTTATGTAGAGGTCTCCCAGGTTATGCCCACAAGCTGAGAGAACATGTAAGCTTCACTCAGTAAAAGTTGCTGGATTGAACTGAAAGCCTCCTGGCACAACAGTGAAATACAGCACCTTTTCACTTATCAAAGTTTTAAATAAATTTGGATCGATCACTTTATCCACCTGGATTACATCAATATGTTTTCTCAGCTGCAAATGTTAGAACAAAACAGAATATCTTTTGATCATAATGCCTGAACAAAAGCAATAGAAAACCATGAAGGTGGCGAATAAAAAAAGTGAAATATTCACAAACATATTTGAGTTTGAGTAAAGTCACCATAAGGTGTTCACATTATATCCTTCTGATTGGTTTTATTCAGATGTTTTACGATTTGAGGTAAAATACAGTATCTCATTTCATGTTTGATGTCCATTCAATTAATTCCTACCCTGTTTTTAGATCTTTTCAAAGTGTTTATCTGTGGCGTTGTTGTATGACAGGTTCAGTAGCAGCGTTGTGAAGAGTTTTAAAATCGGGTTTAGACAGATTTGGTTGGTGTGAGATAGGCTTGATAGGCTTTTGTGTGTGAGATAAGGACTGGTAGGGGGCAGTGAGAGGGGAGGATCATGCTCCTCACTACAAAGTGAGAGCCCAGGATCCCAGCTTAAGGGACCTTCATCATTAGTTAATGACTTTGGAGATTAGTATTATAACACAGAGATTACAGAGGAGACAAGGGTTGTTCTGTGGTAATTACACACTGAAGCACAAACGTCCCCCTTCATGCTACGTCTCTCATGAGTGGTAATTGAAGAAGGTGTCTCTGTAATGACATCATTTGAACTCGTGATACATTATAGATTTAAAAAACATTTATCATTTTTGTAGAAATTATATTTACTTTTGTAAATCCCTTTAATGTGTTTGACATATTATTATGAGTCTTGATAAAATATGTTCTTGATAAATCTAATATTTATAAACATTAAACACCATAAACCCAAAAGGTTCACAGTGGCCGATTATCTTTCAGTTGATAAATATTTGAGATTACAAAGCACAATTTTCAGGGGTATTTAAAAATCAGATGTATAATGGAGGGTGGTGTAATGGAAATTAAGTCTGACATATAAGTCCAATCTCAGGCGGTACACTGGGTAGCACTGTGGCCTTCCAGTTAGTAGGGTGTCGGTTTGAGGATCACTGGTGACTTTCCTGAAAGGAGTTTGCATGTCCTCCCCGTGTTTGCATGGGTTTCCTCCAGGAACTCCCACAATTTCCCCCACAATCCCAAAAACATGCCGTAAGGTTAATTGAATAATCTTTAGGTGTGAATGTTGCCCAGCGATGGACTGGCAACCTGTCCAGGGTATCCCCTGCCTATATTAGGGGAATAAGCAGGTTGGAAAATGAACGAATGAAGTCCAATCGCATGATAAAATTTGAATCCTGAAATAATAGGTCATATTCGGATGGTACACCTCTCCCTCCTCATTAAAAAACTATTGCATTATTAATAGCAATATGACGTATAAAAAGAATATTTAACAAGTAATAATTTTTGGGTACTACTTCATCAACTCAAAAACTTTGGGATATTTGCTTTACACAAAGGTTTCAACATATTTTAAGGTTTATTGTTACTGTAAATAATTATTTTTAAGAATTAAACAGATTACATTATCTCATAATATACAGAATTATTTGTTTTAATGGGTCCAGAACTGAAAAAGTTCTGGATTGTCCAAAACTAAATTACATATATTATAACAGTTCATGGAACAATAAAATATGATATAGATAATTGACATTACACCTTGTGATGCAATGATGTTTCATGAGTTTGACTGTAAGCTGAGGGTCTGAATTGCTCTGGTCAGCTTCACATACATTCATGTTTTAAACCAAGCCTTACACGGAGGAATAAAAACATTTTTAGTTATGTAATAAACAAGAAAAACTCTTCTCAATAAATCCATTGACAAATGTATCTGTACTATGTTTTATTTTCAACTTAGCCATAATGTCTCATTTCTAATGTTTGAAAATAAAATGTAACTTTTTTTTACATGAATAATGAATTACTTATGCTCATTTATTTCATGTGGCAACCCTCAAAACAGTGTGATCTGAACTGAGTAAAAGTGAAAAGTATTTTCAATACGTTTATTTAAATTCCATCTTTGAGGTGGATTATTTAAAAAAAAAATGCAGAATCTTTGAATGCATTTTCTGTATTTGGCAAATTAAACAAAGTGTTTCTGTATTTTTTATTGGTTATCAGGCAGATTACTGCTGGATTTATCTTCTGAGGGTTGTGAAAAAGTGTTTAAGCAGCAGTGCCCTACAGCAGCTCTGGTTGAACTTTACCGCCCATTTACCACAGCCATTAATTTAACAAGCAAGATTTGTATTTACCACTAGGCCTTGGTGGTTAGGAGCAATCAAAAACTAAACATCACAGGGAAACGCAAGGAAGTCTGAGATTGAAAGTGAAAGGAGTGGAGAGAGAGAGGGTTCAGGTTGATATGTCAAGAAAAACTGGGGTGAAGTGCTGACACGTCTACGTCTTAGCTGATAACGCTTAAATCATTTTTCCTCCAAAACTTCAGTCACCGGGCTTCAAAGAGATATAGCCATAATACAAATTTTTGGAGTAAGTAGTGGTGTTTGAAGTTATTTTATGGGATTTTGCTGTAAGGCCCAGAATTGATTTGCAGAGGGGATAAAAGGAAGATACTTTATCTTTGGAGCTTTGTCGGAAAAAGCTTAGCATCCATTGGTGGTTCCGCCAATATGCCTGCAGGGCAAGGGATGGGATGAGTGGGGGGGTTTGGAGGGGTTCTTGGTTAGCTGGCATTGACATTATATACCAGAATGGATTTTGCTGAGTGTACACCTCCTGCTGTTTATGAGCTGCTCTTTCATAATTTTTCATGAACCATACAATGTTTTATTTAATGTAGTAGGTCAGAGAAAAAAACACAAGAAAAAACATATTAATAATGACAGATGTAGGGCCTAGGAGAGAGAAGGCAAAAGAGGAGCGAGAAGGGAGAGAAAACTTGGTTTGAGGCTTCGCTCTGCAAACAGGTCAGAGGGACCGTTTGAAGTCTGCAGCTCCTGTGCAGTCAATAGTTTAAAAACTTGTGTTATGTCTGAATGTGAAGCTAGCTATGAGCTCCTTTCGCTCTCGCTACCTGACAAATGCCAAACATCTCATCTGCAGTGTCCAGTGGCTCTCCGCTGTGGTTGGAAGAAAAGAGCGAGCAGATTTTCTTCAGGCTTTACAGTTTAGACACACTGGACAGAATCCAAGCTCGCAAATCCTCAAGAGTAAACACAGAAGGTTCTTCCCCCATCGCTCTCAAAAAATTTCATGAAATATTGCTTTTCGAATTGCAAGGATGCTGCTCCTGCTTGTGATCTTGACCTCCGATCTATTAGTACAAACAGGAACAAGCTTGGGGGTGTGTGGGCATAATGCTCACTATCCCCCTGTGTCTGCACATTTGCAGGCTGTTAAGTAGGGCAGAGGCAGCTGCGAGCTTCTTAATTGCTTAATTGCACTCATTATTTGAACTGAGGATGAGCTCACCTCGTGCTGTTAATTGAAAAGGTACTGCAGAGCAGTCTTTCTGAGTGGCACAGTCCCTTGAGGGAGGCACCGACTGTGATGTTGGGCTACTGTGTGACTATCACTCTCCTTTTCTCTTGCTTTATCTCCCCCCGCTCTCTCCTCAACACTCAATCACATATGCTGTATGTGCTCTATGAAATCTCGCTGATTCTCCAGGACATTGCAAGCCTATCAGATGAAAAGAAGCGCATCTTAGAAGCTCCGAACCCTCAGAGGAAGGTCCAGGGGCCATGTGACTTATTTATGACTCTTGCGACGACGTGAGCTCCTTCACTGGCCTTACAGTAGCACATACACACAGTTCTCTTGCTCCAGCTCTATGACTTTGGCATGGCTTGGCCTCCTCGCTCTATTTAAAAAATAAACAGTATACTGGTGTCTGTGCAAATAATTTATGGCTAGGGAGAGTGAGAGGTGTTTATGTGTGGAAATGAGATGCACTTAACACCTGCTTCTCTGTAGTAATTGCGCCCCCACTGGACAAATGCAGCCAGAGATGAAATTTTGAGATGCTTTTTTTAATGTAACGTATACATTGTATGTTAACTTTTTTGGCTCTTAATTTAATTAAATTTTAAATAAATATTAGAAACCGCTGTCTGGAATGTGCAAATTGATGTTACGCTTATTTGCGTGTCAGCCTTTATTAAAAGTTATTTTACAAAAAAAAAAAAAAAAAAAGAATAATAAAAATATGAGAAAATAATTTCACTATTTTGATACGTAACCTTTTTGGATAAATACAAAATTATGGATAATTTATCCACAATATATAATTTGGTACAATTTTATATTAGAAATGTATAAGCAATTTTTTTGCTTGACCTAAAAAGTATGTAGAAACTTATGCAAAATTTTAAGTTGAGGAGAGAAATTAAGAGAATATTTGTCGATTATTTAAGAAATGTCTATCTTTAAATTCTGTCTGTCTGCATTGTTTTCATAAACCCTGTACAGTTTATACAAAAAATATGATAATTCTTCATGAACAAAAATAGTATGTAATTAAGGCAACAAATTAAATTTTGCTTTTTGTCATGAAGCTTTGTTTAAAGCTTTAGTTGTTTTTTGCCATTTTTTTGGGGTGCCTCAGCTTTGGCACACCTAAAAATATATTCAGCGGATTATTTAATATACTGCATTTCTGAATGTATTTTTACCTTCCTTTTTACAATGTCAGTTTACCTTAAGTTGTCTGGTAGCTTATTCTAAAAGTAAACATTAAAAATATCAGTTTATCTTTTCATAACAAGGTTAAATAGAACGCCCCTCTTAATTAATTAATTAGTTGACATTTAAAATCTAAAATAAACACTAATGCAGTCATACTTTTTATATAATGTTTGTAATCTTCAAGTCTAGCTATTTATTTATTTATTCAAGTCTTCTATTTATCGATTACTAGTGAAGATTCCTTTCAGAGCCTTTTTGGAGACACTAAAAGCTCTGATCCTAGAACTACTTCAGGTCTAGATTAGGTCCTGAAGTTTGTGAATAAGGTAAAATGCAGTTTTCTTTTTTGTTAAATTGAGAAATGCAATTGTAAAGAGCATGTGTGAAATTGGTCCTTAAATGCAGTTATAAACTCCTGTAGCATGGCATGGCAAAATAAACATTTAAAATCTAGTAAAGAAGGAAGCTTGTATTAATGTTTTTCAGAAGTCTAACTTTATAATTTAGGCATTCCTAGGTTCCTAGACCTGACATTGGCCTCGTATCATGAACTGAAGCGTTATTTAATCTCTGTTCCTTTTCTTCCCCCCCTCATTCTTTCAAAAAAATCCTGTTGCTGTGGAAACATGCAAATGTTTCCTAATATCAGCCAATCATCTCTTTAATAGTAGACTATACATTCCTTTCCTCTGAGGAAAGTTCCTATTAGGGGGTTTTATGTGCTTTGGTGCATTCCTTGTTGACCTTTTTTTGACCCAGTACCTAGAACAAACAGCCTCAAACTGGTCTTGTTTAAACAAAATCAAACATGTAAGACCTTATGGTTGTCACATAGCAATTTAGCAGTAGACCTTAACTTCTGCATGCTACTTCTACAAAAATCCTGTTACGGTTACACCCGTAATTTAAACGAGCCACACAAAACAGGATGTAGTATACGTATTAGGCTACACAAGTATTTCATTTAAAAGGGCTCCATTTGCATCACTAAACCTTGTAGACAGATTTTTCTAGACAGCAAAAAAAACTTGCCTTTCTGCAGGTAGCTAGCGTTGCATAAAATCACCGGCCCATTTGCATCTTTCAGGATCAGGCTGGAAGCCATTTCTCTCTGACCTCATTCTAATTGAGCATGGCAAAATGCTATTTCCATATGCCTCTCTCCCAAACAGTCATGGCTTTTAACAAAGCCTTTTGTTGCTAAATGTGTTACTAATGGCTTATAAATTAATCAGCAGCCAAACTGAAGTTGAGTTTTATACAAGGTGATGTAAGACTGGCTGCCATCTTTGTCATTTTATTCCCATTTCTGGTTTTTCTGGACGAATACATTTCTTATCACAGAATGCTTTAATGCTACTTTGCCATTCTCTTTCTCTAAAGCGACACAGAATATCGTGGTGTGATTTACATTCCCAATCCCAGTCATTAATTTTCTATCATTGTGAAAATATGATTCATGTTTTGTGGGCTGTCTGGATTACTTATTTAGATGCTCAGAGGGGGAACACTCAGGCCTTCTACTTAATGGATTATAAAGTTGTAAGGTCTCATTCCAGCTCGAACATTAAACAACAGGAGCTACACACGTGTTAATGTGTGCCCCCATGGCACCTTAATTCAACTTGAAATTCCTAATGGAAGTGACTTTCAGTGCTGGGCCGTCTGAGGTGTGTAACTGAAAGGACGGGGAACACGTAAAGTCACTTGTCTGTGGTGTGTGTTTGTCTGGCAGCTTAACTGCTCCACTGCTTGTGTGTCTGCTGGGTATGGCCAGATGCTTCTCCAGACCATGACCTGCTTTTGTTTTTGTTTGGCTTACACTCTTTTAGCAGTTAAGTCATGAGATTGCCTGCAGAGACTATTCATTTATATCAAATCAGCTGCTGGGCTATTTTTATGTGCAATTACACAAGTCTAAAAGAAAAATGTAGCTTGATTTTCATTTTAAGTTAATAAGGTGTTTCTTATTAACTGGAGATGTGTCGTGAAATAATTGGTAACTTGTTTTCACAGCAAATAGGAAAAACCTTGGAGACACTATAGAAACACAATATAGTATACTATACATACTATAGGAAAATATATATTTTTTTCAATTTTCTTTTTTTATTTTATCATTTACAGACAAAGTCAAACATTTCTTTACAGTTTTGTTTACATCATCAGAAAAAAATAACATGCTACTGTGTGTATTTACACAAACTAAATGTGTTCCTCTAGTATACTTTAGATATTTTAGGCTATAAACAATTTTTTTTTTGATTGTATGGCATTTTCAAGAGCATCTGCTGATCTTAACGGTGATCTTATCTCTCTCACCTCTCTGCAACATTTTAGACACAGTACTGATACTCAAATCTATTATTACAGCTAATGTAAAAAAATCAGATGCAGTGATCAAATGTAAAACGAAAAAAACATCATCTGCTTAAAACTGTAAAGATTGTTATCAAAATCATCTCTTACTGCATGGATTTTTAGCTTCCTAGGCCTTTTTGTTTTACAAATATTGTGATATGTGGGTGCTGTTTGATTTTTATAGAGCATAAACTCACTATTTTAATTATTTTGTTTATTTTGAGTCGAAATTATAAGTATGAGATCCTAGTCATCTAGCATTATCTTTCACGAGTCATGCCTAATATTGTAACCCTCATCAAATAATACAGATCCAAATACAACTAAGAGAGTGAGTAAGACCTGAATGTCTTAATAGTCTCTAGATGACAACATCTAGACTAAATTACGAATAGTACAAGTGAAGAAATGGCCTGATTGTCGCCTCTCTCGCCAGGGGTTCATAATAAGAGAATGTTATGATGGTAGTTCTTACATTCTGATGACAAAAATGAAAAGTGTACCACAGGACAAGACAGTGATTGACATAATGTCTACCCCCCCTACCCCCCAGTCATTCAGGTAACTAGCCACAGCAGTGATGAAGAGCCAATTAAAAGGTAAATTCCACAAAAAGGACAGATGAAGGCCTTCAACACCATCTCATAACGAAGAAAAGTTACATCTACGTCATTTCTTCCTGTGTTATATTTTAATGAAGCTTTGAGAATTTGATAAAAACACATACTTTAAGTATCCAAACTATGTCTAGATTCATTTGAATTTGGAAGGTCATTGGTTTGTTCTCGATAGAGGCAGAGTTTAAAATCAGGGTTTAACACTGATTTATTCAGGGCTTCAGACAATTGTTAACACTTTTAATGATCTTCTTAAGATCCGGATTTTGGCCTTCCAAACCCACCCAGTACAATAGACAGAGCCTTCAATTAAGAAGATGTTTCCAATGTCATATTAAAGTAGACATCAATACCAATCTATCCACAGCCTTCTCTGCTATTGAAGCACAGTATGGTGTGTCGTCTGACCTGCTCACTCCAGAGTCAGAGACTGTTAGGGGTTAAGCTAGGGTGAAAGGTCAAGGTCCGATGAGTGTGTGATATTCTAGAGGTGAACCTGTTATTGTACACAACCACCCTAATTGACTCGCAAATGGAGAGTCAATTAAGCAAAAAAAAAAAAGCAACATCATCAGAATCAAGATCACAGGACGGTGCTCATGAAATCAACCCCTCACCAGCCTCCAAACACAATCCACAAAGTTCAGTTGCCCATTGACTTGTTTGCAGTGATGGTGTCGCATCTAAGTCCAGTCCCGGAAGGAATCGGGTAGCCACGGGGTTACACATTGTTAAATTCTCTGGTTTTGTCCAATCCTTAAAACCTCACTAATCCACAATGCGACCTTGGATTTCAGCTAGGGAGCCAGAGGAGGAAAATAATTGGTTTGCTGCTAATAATTGGATTTTCTGCTTCTTTGGCAGAAAAACAACCTAACCGATGTCCTGACAGGAAGAGTTTGGGGCAGTAAGCCACTGTTCAAAGCTTTTTCTGGGTTCTGATTGCCTTATATAAACTGATTAGCATTCTTTTGTATGATTATAGGACATACTTTTAAAATCTAATTGACGTATAAAACACACTAAGTGTTTGCTTACTCCTGGGACTTAAGACAACTTCTATGAGGGATTTTAATGGAGAGAAAAGAGAAGGTTCATAGATTACTTCTTTTGAAAAGGGGGTTTTCTCGACTTTAACAGTCAGAAATGGATTTGAAAAGGGGAAGATTAACACATTGAAAGAAAAGTAATATAATTGAATTTGAGTTTGCATTCAAGTAAGATTAAGTAAAATTTCTTTCATAGAACAGAGCATGTAAATTAAATATATATTGGCTTCAAAATATATAAAGGTTTTTGGTTGTTATTTCTGGCCCTGAAGTGATGTAAGCACAAAATGTTGGCCCACATATAGGCCAATGTTCTCAATAACATTTTTCATTATAGTTTGGTATTAGTTAATTTTGACCTTATCTTACCTTAACTTAACTCTAACTTGACTTACACTTTTTTTTGTTTTAGTATTAGTTTTGGTGTTTATGCTTTATGTTAAGTATCAGGTCAAAAAAATCAGTAAACAATGTTTTTAAATTTTCTGACCTTTAATTAGATATGACAGCTTGTTAGACTCATTGCACGATGTGGCTAATGTTCCTACTACTTGTACAGATTAGATTAAAAGATATTTCTAACTCAGTTAGTGCTAGTCAAATTACAGTTTTAGATATCTGTAATTGGAATTATAACTAGGCACACGTCAGCTACAGACATTACTAATTGATTTATCACTAGAATAAATGGAGTTGGAGATAGCATTTATTTATATTTTTTAATGGATGTCAATAGAGGAATATGACTAGTTTTAAAACAATTGTAGGTAGATATCTTTAATGCACATTACAACTAGTCAGATAAACACTGCATGTTATGACTAGTCATAGTCACGTTGTAGACATTGTAGATGTTGTAGATATATAACTGTACAAGTTATACATATTTTAATTGAACTTATCAAAATAGAGTTGTGTAAGACTAGTACGGAAAGAGTATGAAACGTTAAAATGGCTTTCCATGCTCGGGGTGCTATTAAAAGAAGCTATTGGCAAGATACTCTATTAACTTCACAAAATGAGCTCTGAAAATGTACCGTAAGATCTGTGAGAACTGTTACTAATCTGTAGTAGCCTTTAGTCACCAGTCCAATGCTTTTGTTAGTCTAACTGTCGTATTTAAATATATCCCATATAGGGCTGTGCTGCTTTCTCATAACTTTAACCATTAGTGAGAACCTGTGATGTGCACAAGCTGACTGTCAACCACAAGAGCTGCAAAAGAAGTGGTGTAAGGTGCCTCACCTAACATTGCTTGAACTATGGGTTGGTATATTTCATGTCAGTACATAAGGCATGCAAATACATAGACAAAAAGAAAGAGCAATTGATCTATAACCTCAGTTTTATTTAGTTTTGTAAACATACAATGCAACTTTTGTACACAATAAAAAAATTCTGATAGTTATGGTTTCTCAGCATTGTTTTTATTTATTTCACTTCACAGGTTTGTTTCATTAAAAGACTTGTCTGAAAAACCACATTCCTAGTTAAAAGGCGAGGTAGTGTAAAAGGGAAATGGGGTGTAGTGCAGCTGGAGATTCAGTTTGGTAATTAGAGTTTGGCAGGGCGTCTGTGTGGCTATGGTAATGTCACATTCTGATCACTGTGTGTATTGCCTTGTACTTTTATTCTGTCTGAGGTTTGGTTTCTAGTGTGACTCAGAGAGAGGGTGCAGAGGGGCTCTTAAGCACACCCGTGAGGCCCTAGTCAGTGATCCCTTCTGAGGGAGCTTGGACCTGTCGACCTACTACTCGGACATTGAAGCATTGAAAGAGTCTTCTTTCCAACACAGTGATGATTCTAAACAAACACAGTTGTTTCTGCAAATCTATGAGCACAGCAATGTATGTGTCCTGACCTGCAAACACCCTAAATTTTGTTTTACAAATGTTTACCTATATTCAATTTTCTTGTGTATTGTGCTTTTTAAAATATACAAATCTGACAGATAAGGAAGAAAGCTATTGGATCATTTCTTGCTCCTGACACATAAAGTATTTTTGCATCCTATATTTTCCCTTGCATTGTGTTTTTCTCCTCGCAACATCTCTATCCAACCAGACAGAGTTCTTAAAGGAGCAAAAATAGTCTATTCTACTAACAAATGTATTTTGAGTTACATCATTTAAAAAGTATATAATGATATAGGAATTAAGTACATTAATAATACGCAATCATCCATCTGCGTAGCCACTAACCTTGGTGCCACCTTGGATTGTGTAGTATTTATAACAATAGTCATTGGCTCAGTACAGATGGATAACGATCAGCTTTTGTTTTGAAAATTTGATATTTAATGGTGGAATCCTATTTATTACACCTTTAATGTTTGACAGAGTCTGGAATTTATTGCGCTCATGCCCTCTTTTATAACATACAGTGCTTATTTCAAGCACAGCACATCAGAATAACAAGAAGCTGTAAGTGAACTTTGGCTTTTTCCATTATTACCATTAGTGTTTACTACAGAGATGATTGCTCAAAGAAAATGAGGATGTTTACAGGGGAATCGGATCAATTTTGTGTCTATTTTGTGAAACCTTGGCTGCATATTCAACAGTGCTTGAGCAGAAGTGAAAATTGGCTTGTGATGGAGGAATAATTGCATGCAAGAGGACACTATGCCCGACAGGATCACAATAGCCCCGAGAAGGCAGATGCTGCTACTGTATTTGGAGGTTGAAATGCAGGAAACAGCCCCCCCCCATCAATTTATATATTATTGGATTGTAAAGGTCAAAGCTAAAAAAGCCTTTCAGAGTGACTACAATTACAGATCATTTCTGCAAGAGGCGGAAGAAAAGAAAAGAAAGAGCCTGAACCTTTTGTGCATTTGTATCCAAAGCTCTAATCTTGTCGTATGGATTAAAGGAATGATGGAAACACTTGAGAGTTTATGTAATGAAAAGAACATCAGCCACTTTATGGACGACGCAATCATGTGGGGGTTCAAAATTGACCTAATTTATGGGCGTAAAGAAACAGTAAACAGTAAAACATATGTGTGCATGAGGATGCAAGAATCCCCACCCGTACATTCATATGATTCGTCTGGAAGCAAAGGATCTAATTCAAAACAAATAAATGAATAAGTGAAAGTATTTCGAAACTTTTTCATTTTGAAATGACCATTTCAAGCAACAAACTGCTCATGACATGCATTCTATATTATTTAGGATTATATCTAATTTGTTTATGTAGCTGTCTTTCGGTATGATGGATGGATAGATAGATACCATAAGTGCATACATATGTTACAAATGGTCATATACATATATATACGAACACTGAATATGATATGTTATAGAATTTTCCAATCAAAAAAATGAATTATTAATTGTCAAATCCAAAAAATAACAAAAAAAAAACTAATAAAAAATTTAAAAGCTAATTCATTTTTGTTCAAGTGTTTTAAGTTAAGATTAAGATTATGGTGATTATTATTGTTAATATTATTGCTATTATTATTAGTAGTAGTAGTTGTTGTTGTATTTGCTGTATTAATACACATTAATATTTTAGTTGACTCTCTACGCATATTTTGACTAGTTATTTTACTTCTTTTGAAGAAAGTATTTTAATCCTATTCAACAAAAAACTAATAATTAATACCTAATTGATTCCGAATTATCTAGAACGTTCTTTTGATTCACTGACCTTGTTACAAACTGCTTGTTATGTTTTTCTGTAAGTCGCTTTGGACCATAGCATCTGCTAAATACATATGTGTAAATGCTAACTTGGACATATTATGCTTTTACAAAAACATCAGGTCAAATCATGCAGCTCATCTAGGAGCTATGACCTCTCTGTGGGGCTTTTGTAATGGCCACAAGTCAATGTTGTGATGTGAAAGTGATGTGATGTGATGTGATTGAGAGACACCATACTGTTCGGGTGGAATAACAGCACCACCAAACACAATCACCACTGTTATTAGTCTCTTTTACATGCAGAGAACGCTACAGCGGACACAATTGTCCTAAGCATGTCGCCTCCTCGGCTGTGCATAAAAAAGGCTCCCATGACAAACAAACGACTGTTCTTCCCCCCCACACACACACACAAATCCAGTGGGTGTGAAAGAAAATAATTAAAAAACAGAATGAGTGAATTGTGCACAAGGTGGACCCTCTGTTCAGTAAGCCACTTTCCTTTGAGAAAAGCCTTTTTTGGAGATAATATGTTCTGCTCTCCTTAAGTCTGAGATCAAATGCTCTATCATAACGCCAGGGTAATTAGATTTCACTATGTAAATGGCCTTTGGAGGCCCTGAGGAGTGAGAGGAGAGAAGAGTAGAAAGAAGTGAAAACAGGCTCTGGTTTGTTCACTGCTGCCTCCCTCAGGACACTCAGGATTCTGTCGCTCAGTCTCACAAACTGGAAACCAAAAGGTAAAATGGAAACTGTTGCTGGGGCTCTTGAAAAATATGGAAATCAAATTTATCACAACAGTTCCCCATCATCATACATGTAAAACCCTCTTTAAATACTTGCATTTACATTTTTTCTTTGCACCAGGTAATTTATTACATCTAAACATGTCTCTATCTTCTATGCATGCTATTTAATTAGGGTCAATGATGACGCGTCTTGCACATTCAGTGAAAGGCTTCTTTATTAAGAGTTTGGAAAGACAGATTAAAATAGGCAGACGTGTCACATTGATTTCTTTTTAGAATGGTAGACAGCCTAGCGAACTTCCTCAAAGGCAGACATTTCTTCATTAGTGTTTTGTCCACATTATAAACAATGAATATATTTCTCTCTGTCCTTATTAATAATCAAAAACTTTAATTTACTGTCTTTTAATCAGAGGCAATCTGTCACAAACACTATCAAATGAACACTTTAAGACCTGAGGCACATTTGCTCTGTGTACTCTCATGATAAATGATTAGCAAAATACTCAAAAATGTATTAACTGAACACTTTAATCAAACACATCAAATCAGAACACTTAGCAAACAAGTCTCCATCCAATATTCTGTCTATCATGTGTGCATATGTGTAAGTGTGTGTGTGTTTGGGTGTGTGCGTGTATGGGAGCCTTTCTGGTTCTTTGTCCCCAGTAGATTCCACAAACATATGGCTTGTCTCCCTCACCTTTAGTTAAGCTTCTCTTAATTAACTTTAAAGGGCTAATTTGCAAGCTTGACTAACTATGGTGTTACTCTCCAACAAAGACACTTTAATTCATCTGTAATTCAAAATGAAGCCACTGAAGCATTATGCTTCTATTTTTATTTTGTTTTAGCTTTAAGAAAGATAATGTTCAAACTCTGTAGGGGAAAAACACAGCAGTATTAATTTGCTCTCTATTTCTTTTTTATTTTCTAATGTCAAGCTGGTCAACCTATATATATATTATAAATGTTTTGTAATCAGTAAAGCACAATTACATCATTACAATTTTAACAACACTGCATTGACACGTGTGCTTTTGTTGTAATGAGTGAATAGTCCGTTAGTCCTCGCTGCAAGACTGTAGCGCGGTGATGTCATGCGCACGCAGATGTCATGCACTATTTAGTGTGCCCCCAGAGCAGTCCACAAAATCCACGAAAATGAAGATAGCTTCAGTGGTAATAAGTGAATGCCCTGTTCAAGTCAGGGTTAAGGTGCATGATGGCTGTGCATGCTTGACATCACCGCGCTACAATCTTGTAGCCAGCATGGTCTAAAAATGGAAGCCGGGTTCAGAGCAGTGGTGCCACAGATCCTGTCACACTGCATGGCTATCTGGGCAGCATCCAGTCATTGCTGAATTCATACGCCACGGCAGATAAGTGTCAAAGGATTTCACACATTTTAGACTGGTCATATGTGCCAGCAACATGGCAAAGACCAGGATTATTTTCAAAAATCGAATTTTATTTAATTTGGGTCCAAATAAACTATTATTATTATTATTATTTAATAAACATGGGTGCAAAAAGCCCATTTTGAAGCAAAACCATTGTTAACTACTGTCTATGCTAAGTTTGTTTCCACAACTTCATGTGGCTGCGGATGCTGTTCTCTCATTGGCTGCAGGTAATCACAGACATTATTTCCAGTCAGAACACAATCACACTCTCAGATCTCACGACCAGCCTGTGACTCATTCAGATCATGTCTTTTGTATAGTTCATATCTGTTTTCCAGTGTTTTTTTTGTGTGTGGGTGGTGGGAGGAGCTAAGTATGTTTATTTGTCACAGCCTACAGGCTAAAAGATTCACTTAATGATTTGTCTCAGTGAACTCTTTTTTACGAAAGATGATAAACTTGATACACAAAGCTGTTTCACTTTAAAAATCAAGCTGTATATTCTTCAAACTTTAAAAAAGCTTCGTTACACACTACATGAAAGCTCATTTTCAAAAATCCAGAATATGGGTTCTTTAAATAATCCCATTTTTTGTAATTGTTTGATCAGATTAGCATTTGGAACTTAGGGTATTCCGTGTAGATTGTTCGAATTCAATAGTTGTCAGTTTTATGCTGTTGAGCATAAAGAAACAGAGACTCTCAGAGGAGATTACGCATTTGCAATTTTGCTAGAACCATCCCTTTAAAACAGTGGTCCTATCATCTCTTTTTTAACATGCACAGCAGGAGCTCATTATAATAGTGGAGATTTGAAGCCTGGAAAGATGACCATATGCCATGCTCAAGGCAGCGCTAGGACAAACCTCTACAAAGCACGGATCAGTGACAAGTCTCTTTGCTCTTAATGCCTCGTCAGTCTCTTGTTGTAAAACAATTAAGATCCCATTAACATGCATTTTATTAATTGCCTTATCGAGGTGGAAACACAAAAGGCAAATGGATGTACTGAAGGGGCAGGCAGCTTTTGGAGAATCAGAGCATGGCATCTTTCTCACAGAGAGTGACAGCTGAGTGAATCGGGGTCAGATTATATCAGCACGGACAGCTTCACAGATTTGTTTGCCATTGATAGCAGCAATCAATTAAGGCAAGCTTGTCTGCAACTGCATAGAATGCTGCAGGGACTCGTCATCAAAAATTACGTTTCCCTTAATCATTCGCTTGCTAATAATTGATTAGGCTTGAATAATCACTCATTGGATTGTGTGAAAATAAGTACAGAAATCCATTATGTTTTTTTCTGGAGAAAATTTCCTTTAATTCCCACACTTAGCATTGCAGCTTTCTCTGAGTAATTGGACTGCCCCGGCACATAATCTGATTTAAATTGCATTGCTAATTACAAAGCCCAACAGTTGAGCGGCGTCAATACTCTATTAGGATTAATTAAGATTGGGAGTGACAGCTGACGATTAGGCACATCATTTGCAGTTCAACAATGCAGAGGTCAAACTGTCACCTTTCTTTATTTTAATTGTGATTTCCGAATTAAAAAGAAAACCATGATCAATGAAGCATGCCAGGAACATTATGCTGAATGAAGACGTGCTAGATGAAAAAAACTTTTGCTTTAGCTAACTTTCCCTACTGTTCTGTAATTGATTATGCGTCTAATTACAAAGCACATAATTAGTGGAAGTTATTGATATTGGAGAATGTGCTTTTTAACCCTGAAGCTGTGCATCTACCCAGAGGAGATGTGTGTCCTTCTGATCTGATGATGGCTGTGACTTTTAACTAATTAGTCTGTCACACGGAGTCACAAGGTTTTCACGCCAACCTGATTCTGACAGGGACTGGGTGTCTTTTTTAAGCCCCTCATTTTCATATTCCCGGTCAGCAGAAGCAAATTATCTTGTGTGACCTTTTGCTTTATTAGGAAGAGACAGACAAATCAATGTTTGAAAGCCAATTTACCTTTAAATACACAAAGAAGTAAAAGTGTATTTTGATGTCATTTTGATTTTTAAAAGTCAGTGTTCATCGTCTGCAGAAGTCAGGCGATTGTAAGAGGAGGAGCTTTCCACAGGGAGTGCCACAAATGGTCAAATTTATCATTTAACAGAAGATTGTAAGATGATGTTTCGTTTATGGTCTTGCAATCACATCGCAAACACATATGTGTGTATAATGTAATAAATGTTACTATAATATATAGGCAAAGATGTAATCAAACTCGACTATTAGGAATTAATGAACTATTCCTAAATGATAAACTTGTTAGGCAAAGAAAATCTAACATCTACAGTAGTACTAGCAAGTAATAATTTTTTCGAAACTGCTATTAGGAATTTGTGTTTAATATTCTGTATTTAAAGCAAGTTAAACATGAACTTATCAGTAGCAATTACTAGATAAAATACAAAAACAGCATAAAATAAAGGTGGTGTCTCTTTTTCTTCTATCTTCAATTCTGGAATATCTTCTTGTTGATAGCATCATCAGTATGTTACTGTTTTAAATATATATTTAACTGATAAATAGCTCAAAAAACTATTAGAGCAAAATTCTTAAATCTATACAAATGAAGTGTTAAATCATAAAGATGTTGATTGATATGTTTGAGGAAATTATTCTTGATACAAATCCATGTTTATGTGTTAAAACGAATGCGTTATGTGGTATTCTTTGGCATTAGTTTGGGGATATTTATCATTTAAATACACATTGAATAGAGTAATAAAACATACTGATGATGTTGAAACGGGTAAAAAAGAAAGCAGTTAATAAATCTGTTAGTTTCTAACTATTTACTGGTTATTTAACACAATTACTAAATGCCAATTAGTTAACACATTACAAAAAAATGGCTTAAAAATGGTATAAATCCATAAATGTAACATTTTAATTTAGTTTGCTCAAAATAAAATCTATTTATATAAAATGTGCAGGTAAAAAATTTCCATGCAATGTTAAATATTATGAGTGAACCAAGGATCAACACAATAAGTACTTCGAGGAAATTTGCTTTAAAGATAGTATTTGAATCCACCAGAAAAAAGTATTTTTAGCAGCAGGAGGTCTCTTTAGTATCTCTCCAGCACCTGAATTTCTCATCTTTTTAATATGTTTCTATTGTGACTGTCTTTGGATGGCTTTCGCTTCCTCTCCACAGACGCAATGAGTACAGGGTCATATAAATGATTGACATTGATAAAAAAGGTCAAAACATACACTGTTTACATTCCAACATGAGAGTCAAGTGAACAAAGTTGCTCAGACTGGAAATATGGCATTTTGAGAAAAAAAAAAAAAAAAACACAAGTTATGAGAAAAAAGTGAGGAAAAACAACTTCGCTGATTCTATGGTTTGTCAAAAAAAATATTACAAGACTTTGGAACCAAACTCTTCACATTTTTCTTAGTATTTAACTACAACTACTGATGTAATGATTAGTTACTGGATAGTCTTACTGTAACTGCCACTTTAATGCATTAAGTGATAAAAGTGTGTTTGTAAAATATTTGATTTCTTACTATTGTTATCACTTTAACAAACCGTGATTGGTTCAGTCCCAGTGTGATCGTGTAGTTTGAACAATGTGATGTTATGTTGATGTGCGGAATACTCTGTGTGCAAGTGTGTGTGTGTGTGGGGGGGGTTAATTTGTTTGTCTGTCCATCTCTGTGAATTCTTAATTTTAAATTAAGTTAATTCTCATTTATTCATGTAGCACTGGAATAAGACCAAGAAGGAAGCTACAAAGAGAACAGAACAGAGAAACAGAGAAAACGAACAAAGCTGTTTGGAAAAACTCATAAAAAGCCATTTTTTCAATAAAACTTAAAGTAACTCACACATTACAAAAGAGCACTTTTGTGAAACTTTTTGTTTTATATTCATTTTGTTTATTCTTAAGGAGTGGTAATTAATAATAAAATGAAGTTTTGTGCTTGATGGTTCTGTAAGGCCCACTCAAAGATGAGAATGCAATACAAGTGCTCTCCAACTTCCAAAAAACATACGGCAAACATCAGGCATTTTATGATGCCGTCGAAAATGTTACCATCAAATTTTATTTTCCCCTTTTCAGCAAGTGTGGAAAAGTGGTCCTGCTTGACAGAGTATAGCCTCCACGAGACTGCACAGAGGAAAGAGGACCCATTACTGCTGTGTTTTGAAAAGAAAGAGAATGTCAACTGTGGGTTACAATAAATTCACATCAGATGAAAGTATGAACAAATGCTTCAAAGTTAGCTGAGAGAGACTGCAGAGTTTTGACAGATGTTGTGTCTGGAAAGCAGGCCAGAGAGCCGAAAGCTGAGTGAAAGTGCCCACAGATATACAAGCACACATACAGTCACAAGCCATTACAGGAGTACTTTCTGCAAGTGCAATCTTAAATGTCAGCAGGGACAGTGTGCTTTCCTAATTGTGATCATTTCCCAGCTAAAGATCAGGATCCATCCACAGTGCGGACTCTCAGTTTAATGGCCTCTGCTGAATGTCACAAAAAGGAAGTGTGACTTACTTTCCCTGCTTTTAGTTTTTGTTTTTTTTTTTACTTACAATGTGTGCATGAATACTTAATGATATATTTGTGAAGATGGTTGTGGATGATAGCATAGCGTTTTGTTAAACACTTCTGTTTTTTGTTTGCAAGTGCATCTGTGTTTTGGTGTAAATGAAAAGCAATCTTTTTTAAAACTCTTTCATTTTAATCCCATTATTGTAATTTGGACAATTTGTTAGTGAATGATACCAAATTCATGCATTTTCTGCATTACCTGTCTCTCACAGAGCCACATTCACCATGAACTCCTGAGGGAATTTTGGAATGTTAATTTAACTGAGGGACATTACATTTATGCATTTAGCAGGCCCTTTTATCCAAAGTGATTTACTCCAGGAGAAAACACAACAGTTTCTTACAGGGTCGGTTTATTATGACGTGCATACGGAAGAGGATCCAGTTGATTCAGAATACATTTTTTGTTATTAAATGATCTTGAAATTAAGTAGAATTTTAGTTGCTTTTTAAATGTTTAGAGAGAGACTCTGCCTTGTGGATTGGGACTGAAAGAGAATTCCACCAGCTAGGAACTGTGAAGGAGAAGGTTCTGTTGAGAGATGTTCTACTGTTCTGGAACCACTAGACGCTGTTTATTTCCTGTACGCAGGAATCTGGAGGGGATTTATGACTGCAGAAGTTTTTGAAGGTATGATGGAACTGAGCCTGTGACTCTGTATGTAAGCAGCAGTGTTTTGAACTTGATACGAATAGCAGAGAGAGAGAGAGAGATGAAGAGAGGAGTGAAGTGGGGTTTATGAAGATCAGTCGGGTCGCTGAGTTCAGTATCATTTCAAGCAGTCAGACTGGTCTTGATTTTACCAGTACCTGGACTAGAAGTTGAGTTAAGTGCCCTCTTAGGTGATCTTTCTGGTGTTCAACAGAGCAAATCTTCAAGATGAAGTTGTTAAACTGATGTGTTTTTTTAATGTTAGTTGCTGATCGAAGATTACGCCAAGGTTCCTGACAGAGGTAGCCAGAGAGGTTGAGAACTCTAGTTATGGAGTGAAATCATTCTGGACAGTGGAGTAAGGGGGGATAACCAGCAATTTCATCTTTGCCATGTTGAGTTGTAGGTTATGGGCCTCCATCCATGTTGAAATGTTATTCCGACAGTCTTTTGCTGGTTGTAACAGTAGAGTCATCAGGATGGAAAAACAGTTGGAGTTGAGTGTTGTTGGCTGAACAATGGCAGGTGAAGTCATGTCTATGGATGAAGAGACCCAGAGAGGTGATGAGAAGAGCAGAGGACCAAAAACTGAACCCTGTGGAGCTCCTGTGTGAAGCTGCTGCATCTTGGACACCTCGTCCCTCCAGCTGAAGGTTTGTAAGAGACCAAAGATTTGACAATTTCTTTACCAGCTCAAACTTCCCTTTTGGGTAAATTTACCAGATGAGCGTTTTTAGGATTGATTTTGGGGAGTACCTGGATGAAAGACACAAAAGCGCAATGAGTACATAAAAATCTTCACAGGAAAGTCACTGGCGAGCCTTAAACTGACAACTTTTTTCGCTGAAAGACCTCACTGTGCCACCTTGTCACCAATTTTTGAAAATAAATTTCTTTTTAATGGACCAATTCTGTCACTCAGCTTTGCATTCGTCAGTTAATCTCCCGCATGATGCTTTTTGTTGATTCTGTGCAAGTTCTGTGCATATCGCTTTGTCCAATTGTGTGGTATGTCAGAGAAGATTTTTTATTTATCAGCTGTAAGAGATACTGCAGTGGCTAACATTGAGAGATGGAGAGAGCCTCGGTCAGTAAGTGTTCTACATCGACTGTTTGCTGCAAGTCGGTTTGAAAGTGGCTGAAAGAGAAAGAGTGCTGCTGGGCATGCTTACCCTTCGGCTCCCAGAGGAGCACTGTTATTATTGATAATAAAATGAGTGATAAACACTGCATAAGGAAGATTTTTTGGTGTCCTGTAGCTGAGTCATGCACAGACCTTCTCTTTTCTAAACCAAACATATATCATATATATGTTTATCATTTCAATTTAAACAAAAGGAAAAAAATCAATTAAATGGTAGAATGTTTCTAGTTATTTTTGTATTTTTTAGATAAGTGTAAATTGTGTACGTGGAGATCTAAAGAAAATAAAAATATTCATAAATAAATGGACCAGTTCTAAATGATTAGCATTAAGGGAAGAATTTAATTCTGGTTAATGCTCTGACTGCAATGTCTTTATTGCTAGCAACAATCGGAGATTATAAATTATAAACAGAATATCAACTCAATATAAACAACACATGCACATAAACACTATCTATATGATTCCAAATCTCTACCAAGACCAAAACGTTGTCCAAGAATGTCAGGGACAAAATTGTAAACATGAGCTACAAGTAAACATTTGATGTGTTAACATCAAGGAGGCCCACGAAAAGGCTTATTCAACATTTACAAATGAATGAAAATTAAATAATGAAATGATCTCTGAATGAATCAGAGGAGAACTGGGTGAAAATGCAAAAAAAAAAAAAGTTTGACTCTTGAACCCTGTTTGAACCCTCTCCTGCAGCCTCCTCAACTACACCCATTAAGTCTGGATGAGAACTTCGCAACTTCCAATGGTCTGGACATGGATTGGTATTTAAACAAGACCATGAAAACAGAAAACACACAGCCAGTACAGCAAAGGGGTGCCTCAACAAGAAGCATATTATGCTGATGGTTGACACACATCAACCTCAAAACATTAATGACTTGAGGAGAATGTTGAGAAGTTGGATGACATCCCTCCTGAGACAACTGCAAGAAATGACAAGAAACTATGGATTTTTAAGTACATTAATTTCATTTAAAATTAGAGAGTATGGTGACTTAGTTAAAAGTCATAATTCCAGATTTCAACTCCTGAAGTCCAGTTATTTCTTTGAATTGCAGTCAAGAATACCCTGAACTGGTTCAAGCAGTCTATTTCATTTTCCTATTTTCAGTATTTATACTGGTGAAACAGTGCAGGAAGAGGCATTTTGCCACTCACTCAGAGGTTTTTGGGTACCATGATTTCACATGCATACCCATTCCATTCAATAAAGTAAATAAATAAATGAGATAAAAGCTTGAATTACTAGTTTACTTCAGTTACTTTATTAATCCCTCTAACTATTATGTAAAATTCTGATAGGTAATTTTTTTCAGCTATTTCAAGGACAAGGAAGTGGTTAAAAGGGGTTTTTCATATATGTGAGTGCTCTTCAAAAATTATTTTCAGTTGTTTGTTAAAAGTTGAGTAAGAAAATACAAATAATATGTTTTGAAATGTTGGCTTGTGTTGGCTGTAACTGAAAAGGCCTTCAGGCATTTTAGACCCCCCTTAACAGTATATTATGTATAAAAGCAATTTTTGCTGCTAAAATTGTATTGCTTGAATGCTCAAACTGGGAAAGTGAACACTAAACAACTAACACAAACATAATTCCCCAGTGCTTTTCAGTAAAGAAGCTTGAAAAACCAAACCAAGGCAACAAAGTGTCTGTCCATCCTCTCTCCACACCATGTTTCTCCTTGGATTCACCGACACAAAGAAGCCATTGTTAGTAGAGCTATTACCAGTGGTATGTGCTCTGTGCCAAGTAGCGTATGGCTTCAGGGAGTCATCTATAGACACAAAACATGCTCATCAGACCCATCTCAGCTGACCTGTTCCGCTTCGAAGCACGCTCGCGTCAACACAGCAGAACTGTATAGACAGATTTTCCAAATGCTTTGGAATCTGTTTGGTGACCGAGAGTGTGAGCGTCTTTGCCTGAGTTAAAAAAAAAAAGAGCCTGAGAGAAAGCGGGAGAGAGCAACATAATGCTCCTTGAAATGGATTTGACCTATGGACGTTAAGTGGTGTGATGCCCATTTCTTCCAAAAGATGACATTAAAAGACCTTTTTATTGATGGTTGTGAAGAAAGAGGGGAAGAGTGCTCATAATTACAAATCAATTGGAGAAGCATGGAACTGAGTCGGGGGAAAATGCTAGCTGTTAGCCCCATAGCTTCCAGGCATTTCATTTTGAGAGCATACAACGAATAAAGAGAGTACAGTCTTCTGTCTTAAATCTCCTTCATTCTCTCTCTCTCTCTCTCTGTCTCTCTTTTCCACACAAATGGTAGTTGTTCCCCCTCTTGGAATAGATGTATTACTTATGACATCCCAGTTTTCATCCGTTCACAATTTTTACATTAGAGTTAAATCTCTGCAGCTGAATTCTTACGGCTGAGTTAGCAAGAGCCCATCAAATATTGAAGTGTTCAGAGCCACTGGCAGCCAGGTTGAGGGGAGTTCACGTCCAAAAGCCAAGCTGTAGATTCACAGACATCCCAATAGGAGTGTACAACAGAAAAGCGCACTGATAAAAATTTCATTAAAATGAGAGGGGTATATTGCTAGCATTCTCTCCAGCATCACTATGAAAACTTAATCTGAGTTAATGGAAAAGATATGAAAGCCTTTTTCAATTCAAAACACAAGCAGTGCATAATTTATAAATTATTGTCAGAAAAGTGATTCCGCTCTGAGATTTACTCGGTGCGAGATGGAAGACTAGCCGACGAAATGGGAGGGGTGAAAAAAAATAATCTGCTCTTTTTGACCTTTGATGCCAGCTGATTTTACACAAGAGTTGTCGATATCATTAAGTAAACTGGTCATCTGGTGAATGCTCCAGCAAGTGGCGAGTAAATTTAAACACAGTGTTACCTTCAGAAAACACTGAATCATCTAGAAAGCATAGCTGCTAAAAGCTTCATTATGTTGTCGACATGTGGTAAATATCACTTTAAAACCTGTTATTTCCTGTGTTTCCATTGGCGCTCTTATACCATTCACATTTAATGCATTTACATCGCAGAGCCTCCGTGGTTAATTCTCAGTGACAGTCGTCTCATTCTGATGCATGCTGGGATTGGTCGTAATGGTGTCCTGTGCAGGAAAACACTCCCCTCTAATGTAGGCTGCTCTTGTCCACAGTGCATAACTCTGTTGTTCCAGCTCTTTTACATGGCAGGGAGCGGATGTTGATGAAGATTAGCACATGTAGTTCTTCACTCCCTGAAGGCAGACACTACTTTATGAGCTCATTTACTCAGTCAGCACACATTACACACCTCTGTCTCTCCCCTTGATGCCCGATATCACATTAAGCTTGTGCAAGTCTTTCATGGTGTTTAGCAATTGCTGCCATTTTTTTTTGTTTCCCGACTTTTTCCATATTAATGTGAGTGCTTTTAAAATTACGTATCAATTTCATATGATCAAGTGAATTAGTTTATGTTTGTTAAAATAACAAGATATTGAGCAGTTTTCTTAACAATTATTGTATTCAGTCATCAAATGCAAATTCATTGATTCCAATCGTGTTTTGAGAATCTGAGAAAATTAAACACGTGAAGATCTTGTTTATTCATATTTACAAGTTCACTTAATATATTTCATTTAATACATTAAATACATAATACAATTAAATGCATCTCAGGGCTATTGATTTAAACGTAAGCTGTTACAAGTAATATATTTTTTAAATAACTGATTATGTGATCATGGTACCCGAAAGCCTCTAAGTGAGTGGAAAAATGCCTATGACCGCTTTATATAATTGCATGCATAGCCTTGAATTGTGACTACACATGGTGGTGTATAGCTTGGATACAGCTGCTCTGCTGTGGAAACGATATTCTTGAGCAAAACTTCTGCAAAATGCGATTAGATACTTTGACCCATTTGTCACTTGTCGTTGTCATTCTCAACTGGGGCTACTTTGCTATGATAACAGTTAACTAATATGCTACAGAGATGACCTTTCATACCTGGAGTTGTTTCACAGGTAGCACCCCATCACAGTACCACACTAGAATTCACTGAGCTCCTGAGGGCTGCCTGTATATAAAAACAAGAAACTACTGGTCTCAATAGTGTCGACCTGGATTAACTCTATATAGTGTTACTAAAATATAGTGATTTACTTTCATTTTTTATTTTATTTAATAAAACTTTATGTAGTAAAATCGTCCCCTTTTATGCTTTAAAATTGCTATGCCCTATTAAAATGTATGCCCTATTAATTGCTAATTAGAAAGTTTATTGTGATGTTTTTTTTTTATTATTATTATTTATTTAAGATGAAAGATTTCCAGTATATATATATTTAAAAAAAATTAAATGGTACCTTTTATAGCTCTGATGGGGAAGTGATGCAGCGCTTTCTCCCTTTGCCTCTAAACGTACATGGGGGAATAAGGAGGAAAAACACGCCGTTGTGGAAAGGGTTTTTTGTTTGGCTCGGTGGTAAGGGTTTACGCGGCTGGGCTGGTAAATGTTCTCTGAAATGGCAGATGAAGGGCTGAGTGAACGCTTGGCTGGGCAGCCACTTATTCTGGGTGATAAAAGCATAAAAAGGCAATATGAATCTTAAATGGAGAGCTGAAGTACACAGCGCAAACTTATTTAGGACACTGCCATTAAACTCTCATCTCTCGCAGGATGATGTCCCCAAAGTTCTCGTTTAATGTGGATAAATGGATGCAGAGGAAGAACCTGCCCCTTTACCGCCTACTGCATGCATGCTGTTTGGGCCAATGAAAATTGATGAAGGTCTCGAGAGCAGGATGGCTAGAGTGAGCTAAAGATGAGCCATACAGGACAAAGCAGGTAAATGGGTCTTTTCTCAGGCATCATTTTGCCCAGGAATACTCCACGACTGCACGCCGTACTCAAGGCACTTTCCTCGTAAGTGATCGCAGCATAGTCTGAAAAGAATCATCCCCGCCACAAGAAACATGTACAGCTAGCCAAATAGTGCTGGTGTTCATGTTTTATTAATGCTCAAAGTTGTTCTACTGTCTGTTCGTAGCTAATTATAAGTGGTAACTAATTTATGGAGGGCTAGGGGGATGAGGCGTTGCGTGTCATTAAGATCTTACCCAAATTCATCACAGGCCTGTTATCCATTATTAAGCTGTGCTAGAGGAAAAGGGCTTTTTACAGTGGCAGGCCTGTAACCGGGTATAGTCATGTGGAAAAAGGAGAGCGAGCTTGCAGTCCCTCAGAGTAGATGAGTTAAGAAGAGTAAAAGCTACCTTTACCCTGGCCAGGGGGAAACGGGAGGGAGGCTTCATGTGTGCATGTGTGAAGAAGAAGCGATGTGCAATGGGAGCAATTTCCCGACCTTCTGGCAAGCACTGGGGGTGATGTTGTTCATCTTTGGAAGGCTGCATATGTCAGAGGCAGCCCGGTCGAGACGCTCTGGGACTTCCCATGTTCTCTGGGTGTCCAGCAGCGGACAAAAAAAGCTGTGGAGACGTCCCCAAACTGGATGTGCTCACTCACTCAGCGTTACTTTACAATTCCCCTTCAGAGCCCTGGGGCTTAGCACTCACTACCTCACTTCTTGTCTCCTTTCTCTTGCTCTCTCTATTTCTCCCTTCTTCCATTTCACAATACCACATTTAAAAAAAATATGCTTGCCCTATTGCCCACTCTACTCTATCTCATTTCTCAACCATTTCCTCACACGTTCTTTAAAACCATCTGGACTGTTCGTGTCTTTTCTTTTATTCCCCCTTTTAAATTCCGTCTCTCTGCTTGTTCCTTCCAGCTATAGCCACTTACATTTCCATTCTGTGCATGATCCTTTCTCTGTTGTTTTTTCTTTGTTTTTGTTTACAGTAAACAGCTTTGGAAACATCTTGGCAAATGTTTGGGCCTCTCATGTATTAATTACTGGGAAAAGCTGGAATGTGAGGAGCACACGCACCTGTCCCAGAAGCCCATTTCTCCTTCAACACCCCAGCATGATTTCTTCTCTTTGTTTGTCTGCTGCTGAAAATCATATTATTTACCTTGAAGGATGCAAATTAAAAAAAAGAATTGTCAGAAATACTAGCATTTCTTGTGTATTAATGATATATGGGATAGAAATATGTTAAAAATTAGGGATGTATCGATACCATTTTTTTAAAGACTGAGTACCCGATTTTTTTTCTGGTACCCGATTCTGATACCTGTTTTTTGTGATGTGGCAAAAGACTAATTTTAAGATACTATTTGTAGTAATACCCCATGAGTTACATGACAGGGAGTCTCGTACTTTGGTTCCAAAATGTTGAGAGGGTGACTGAAAGTGGTTGATTGCCAAAAACAAATTCTTTCAGTGACGTTGCAAGGTATCTCTCTTTGGTATCGGAGTGTTTTTACAATTACGAGTATGAGTACATGAGCCTGATACAATACTAGTATCAGCATTGGTGTATCCCTATTAAAAATATATCTTTTATTGTAAACTTAAACATGTAATCAGATCTGTTTTTTTTGTTTGTTTGTTTGTTTTTTGCTCTCACTGGGTATTCACAGCAGATGCCTTTGTCCAGTTGACCTGACCAGTGTTGATCTGACTCCAGCCTATCGACAAGAGGCATACTACTGCTACCATCATTCTTCCCTTTTCTGACAGAGCCACCATGATGGTGTTTTCCTTGTTAAATTATACCCAACATATGAATTAAATATGAAATATTGTTTGTCATTGAAAAAATGTTAGCCAATTTCCACCATCTGTTTTATTTACCCCTTCAAACCCCTTCATTGACTGGTTAAAGTTAGTTACCACAACTTTAACTCTGAAACTCAACATGTTTTACAGTAGGTTGTCTTTAATCTGCTGTTTTTTTGGACAACCACCACGTTTCTTTGTGCCTATTCAAAAAAAGCTTTTTGAAACCCCAGCCTTGAAATCTTTGTCTGGGAAAGACCTTGTTGTTGCAGTGTGACTACCTTTGGCCTTGTTGCTGTGCAACTGTCTTTTCAGCCTAACCTTGAGTTTCTTTCTTCGTCCTAAAGCCTTCCACACAGATGTTTCTGTTTAAATTCATGTCTGGGTTTCAACATAAATAGATGAATCATACATCTATGGATCATACATCTGACTATAATTCTTAAAAAGCAAAAGGTAACATTTGATTTTTGTTTTGTTCACTGATCTATATGGAGTCTGCACATGTTCCAAATAAATAAAGCAGTGCAAGCTGTGATAAATATTATTTATGTGTCCCAAATTAAACTGGTTTTTATTAGGCTCACATTGGAACAGAAAGTTAACCAAAAGAGTAGCCCAAAATTCACAGTATATCACTAAGTTACTTATGTCACATTTAATACATTTAATAAAAAAAGAAAAATCCAAAATGTCATTAAGTTCTCCAGACAAATTAATTTTAGTTTATTGTACAAAATCTAGAGCATAATGTGATGATTTTGGGTCACTGTATGAAAAGTATATTATTCAACTATTATTTAACAAAACAAAACTGTATCATTATAATTTGAATCGTTATAATTTCGTCTCATTGGTAGATGTCACACTTTATTACAATGCAGTTTAAATGCAGTAGCAGATAAATCCTGTCTTACACTTCTTTCCTATTCTCGCTGGCTGAAATCAGTGGTGCACACAGCACAGATTGAGGCAGGTCGAGTGCGCTAGCTGTTCCCTCAGCTAGTGTTCTTGTCCAGGCTAGGTGCTAATGTGTGTGTCGAGCCCCTGTCCTCACAAGCTCGCTGTCACGCTCAGCTGCACCTGGGCTTGTTCTGCGGTCCCGTCAAACCCCAGACCAGCCGCAGCAAAGCAAGTCAGACATCCATGTTTAATTACACTTGCTCTCCTTCCACTTCCCTCCCCCTCGCTCTTCCCCTTCAAGATGAGACACCTCCTGAGAATCCCATATTATCGTCTTTTGAAGTTTAAGAAAATCATTAATATTAATAGCATCCTCCTATTTCAATTCAGACCTGATTTCTTTTACCAGGATAAGAGATAAGCGTAATTTTATGTGTTTTAAAACAGGTGCCTCACATTTTAGACAAAAAGCTATGTTAATTAATTATGACAATGTACTCACTCCACTGTACTTTATCGTCTTAAGCTAGAGTGACTGTACTTTATATTTAAGTTCACTGATGCGTTTAGAAATTAGGAGCAATTAAGATCAATTCAGTGAGCTTTAAAGAGACTAGAGATAAAACATGATAAAAGCCAGCACTGATTATTTTGACTTCTCTTTTATTGAGTCGGGAGAAAATAAATATGTACATTTCGTGCATCAATATATGTGGATTTGCTGTGGCAATTTGATCTGAGCAAACATGTTTAGAAGTATCATGTCTGCAAAGGCCCACTTTATTTCCTTTAGGCTTACTGTATACACACTTCACAAATTACCTTAGACAATGGAGAAAGAGAGAGAGAGAGAGAGAGAGAGAGGGAATGTTTTCTAACAGACATGACCTCTTTTCCTGACGTGTCACATTATGGTTGTATTCTTTGCATAGAAAAGGTCAGGAAGATAAATCACATTCTGCATCCTTGACTCTTATAATTCATCACTCGGCTCAACTAGTCTAATCAGTTTCATCTTTTTACGTAAGATAAATTTGTGAGAGAAGTAACTGTTTATATTGTAAAATAAACAAATACTATTTATTAAATATAGTGCAGAGGTATGGGGCCCACTGCATAGCACAGTCATCAGTAAGTGTTTTTTTTTTGTCTCTTTCTTTGTGTATTTTGGTCAAAACCAAGGGACTAATTCACCACCAAGTCCAAGTGATGTTGGTTGGCACAGTGACATTTGTGCTTGTTAGATAATATACCATGATGCAACCCAGTGAAAGCCAGCACCTCTCACGGCTCAGTGAGCCACCGAGACACAGCCAAAACTTGAGTGTTTGTTGTAAAGTGTCATCATGATAGCTACTGCATATCGCATACCTGCTGTGTTCCCAATTAGGGCACTGTTTATCCTGTGCAAAACCACCCATCAGCCTCAATTAGTCAAGTGATTGTTAGAAAAAAGCAGAACACAGGTACAATGGCGTTCATGACAGGACAGGTTAATTCTTAATTAACCACATTTCTGCTTTGTGTTAGTGTGCACTTTAAGATTTCAATTAGTGTTTTCAATAGCATGTGGGTCCCAAATCCCACTTTCCTGTCCTCCCCCCATCCCCTAACAGAGAAGTTCTGACTTCCTTTAGCATTAGTGAGGTTCTCGCAGTGACTGATCACGAGAACAGGCAGAGGTTCCGCCATCCAGACAGACATCACACCTCTCCCACACGCTGCTAATTAGAGTTCATTATTTATACGCTTTGATTTAGCTCGGCTTCTCTCTGCATCAGGTGCCAAATTATTCCCCGCTTGTTCTACAAATGAAAGAAACCAAACAGACTGA
Source organism: Danionella cerebrum (assembly GCA_007224835.1). NCBI lineage: Eukaryota > Metazoa > Chordata > Actinopteri > Cypriniformes > Danionidae > Danionella > Danionella cerebrum. The sequence continues at coordinate 15,921 of SRMA01026016.1, read as the reverse complement.
TTGATACTGCTGCTTTTCCCTACTTTCGCCTTCATTACGGCAGAAAATCAAAGCCTTCAGAAGTTGATTTCATTACCACCACACCTTCAGCGTCAATGATCGCTGGTGTCTTAAAAAGATGTTGAAAGGCAAATCAAGGGAGGGGGTTTGGGTTGTTTCATCCTGACTGCTATCGCTTTAATGATTTTATGGTAGTATATTTACAATGTAAGCAATCTAATAAAATAATAAAGTATTTAAAAATTATATTGACAGAAAAATAAGGAGGAAAGTAGGATGAATCAGAAATGTGTAATGAAAGAAAGAAAGAAAGAAAGAAAGAAAGAAAGAAAGAAAGAAAGAAAGAAAGAAAGAAAGAAAGAAAGAAAGAAAGAAAGAAAGAAAGAAAGAAAGAAAGAAAGAAAGAAAGAAAGAAAGAAAGAAAGAAAGAAAGAAAGAAAGAAAGAAAGAAAGAAAAAGATGGCTTTTTTTTGCTATAAAATCCTTGATCCTAAAGGACCTTTCCTCAAGCCCCACATTCCAACACTGCTACACACTGTTGCAGGAAGATATTTTGCTGAAATTTGAATAGTTATTGTGATTGGATGTTTGTGTAAGGGCCTGTGGCTAATGGGCAATGGGGGTGGAGTTAGCCTAGAAGACAGAAAAAGTTTATGTAAAGGTTCATAAACTGTAATTGGTTCATAAAGAGGCTGCTTCAAGTGACAACTGCTGACATCAAAACATCCCATTAGAAAGTGGGATTGAACTTGTGTTTTTAAGTGCACATTACCTTTAAAATGCTTTATAAAGTTATCCCCATACATCTCAACCAATGTCATTTATTTTATTCAAGATTAGACGAGATATTGAAGGTAGAATATGTAAAAAAGTATAAATAACACATCAATTCTACTTCTTGGCAGCAATTGTAAACAAAAGAGGATGAATCTTGGTATATAGTAGGTCATACCAATTCCAGTTATACTGCATTAGTTCGACTACATTCTTCACAAATGAATTTGTGTTAGTAAAGCAAGTGACTTCAGTTTTCAGGCATTTTCCATTATCTGTGTACAAGCAAACGGAAGTAGCAAAAAGGGAAGTGAAAAAATATTAAGAGTGGTCATAGCTAGATCATTCAGGAAACATGGAAATTACACTAAGAGAGCAGTCTCAGAAGGGGAAATAATGTGAAAGTAATCTAATATTGTAATAATTTGTTTTAAATAATATAATATAGGGATTACGTTTGTAAAGTCACAAGTTTAATGCATTAGTAAAGGCCCCAACACAGATCTAAAGAATAGGGTAGTCAAGATGGAAGGTTTATGAGATGTTTGTGTGTATGTTTGTATTATTTTTTTACATGAATTTTACAAAACATAAGTCTAGACAAGTGATGTAGGTTTCTCTGTTGTGCTTTTCTGATTCTAAAATCATTCAAGTGCCATTCTATATTGATTTTATCACAATGAATACGTTTTATGAGATTTGGGTAAACAGCAATGTGGTCCTATGATAACAATAGCGACAGTTGTACATGACAAAAACTATACATAGGTTGCTTGGAAATGAAAAAAAAAAGATTGCCAGAGGAGTTAATCCATCACTCCATCTAATCGAGTTAAACCATTATTGACTATGCTGGCATATGCATGACCACTCATTTCAGATGAGCACCAGGCGTGAGAGAGATGAGGTGGGGGGTGGGGGTAGGACAGGGTAAGGGATGCCCCATGCAGACAGCATATTCATCAGTGCTGACCCACATTTAGGCCAGTGAGCGCCACATCCCACAATTACCATGAACCTGCTATTGTTTTCCATCCATGGGAACAACGCAGATCTCTGACTGCTTGTGCCCTATTTGTTAAAGACATCGTTTTTCCCATCCTGACTTGCTCATGTATATTGACATTCGGAATAATCAACATATGTGTTTTGGGGATTATTAATATTAGCATATGATTGATTGTCTAAAACAATAAGCAAAGCAGTGGTGGACTTTGTGCACATGTGTGAAGTGTTTCATAGTGCAGGCAAAGGTCGCACGCTGTTAATTCGACAAAAAAATAAGCAATAAAGTATTTGATTACTCTGTATAGGATAGACAGGCCAACAAATCCATTGGGTTTCACAACTTTCTAAGCATTATAAAAGTTTCTTTTTAACAAAATCTATCCACAGATTTGTTTTGTACAATAAATTCACTCCTCAAAAGTACTTAAATTATTATATTTTATTATTTAGGATTTGTTTATCTGTGTATTTTGTCTGTATTTTTGTTTTTCTGAGCTTGCTTCAAACATTCATATGTGTGCTTGTTATATCAATTATATATCAATTGTTAAATAATCCAAATGTTTTTATTTTACCTTATAAATGTTGTGTTTAGCAAGGATTGCATCTTTAAATCCATGCAGCCCTCTGTTTTACTTGCTTATTCCTGAATAAGATCAATGGGTTTGCTCCTGCCCACATTGGGCACGAAGTACAATATACCCAAAGACAAGGGTTGTGTCTGGGCGAACATGTGAGAGATACGGCTTCAGTTGGATCAGTTGAATCGAAATGAATTTGAATAGAAATTAGTCATTTATTTCTAGATGAGTCATTTCTGGTCATTGATCAAGTACCACAAGACTTGGGTTCGGTTGGCAGCATCACGCATATCACAAAAGCAACAGCGAGACCTGAAGCTAACCGTAACACGATTTGTGATGAAAAAGGATATTGTTTTTGAATAAATTGTAACATGATTATCTAGATGCAAATTGAATCGTTTATTCCTTTAAGATTTGTAAACCTACCAAAAACTGTGAAAAAACATAGTGTCTGTGACATCATCCATCGGATTTGATCGATTATCAGAGGCTTAAATTGGGGGTTCAAACCATTCCAAATGCATCCCTACTGGGCAGAGGGTTGAAAGAGGCAGAATGTGGGGTTCTGAAAGACTCTATATTACTTAAACTAATGAGTAATATCAAACGCAACTCCCAAAAATTTTGTATAGGTAGAAATTAAAAAGGAATTAAATTAACATTTTTATCTTGCTTTAGACAGGTTTTGAACTTTTAACATGAATGAGCTTTAAGTGGGCACTCAATTAATTTCAGCTTGTTATTACGCGTCTGGAAAGATCGTTGTAGGGTGCAGCTCAGTTATACACCGGGAAGGTTCCCAAAGTCCTCCAAATTTTGACTTTTCAAATCACCTAAAAGATTGCTTTTACTGTCAATACCAAAGCAGCTATCTTCTAACTGGGAATCACCAGGATACCATTGAGAAGCCCCCACTGTGATACCATGACACCATGGAAGGTCCAATATGTTACATTTTTCTTGTCCTTGGAAGTTTCCTGGTTTCTCCATGTGCTTGCAAACCGGATAATATAGAAAATATTAGGAAGGTAATTATTAAATCCAATTATCTAAAAATATAATGTCATACTGAAAGTTTCATTGGGTGTTATTCGTGAATGTGAATTTTAAAATCCATTACAAATTTGGGGGTAGGGATTAAATTTTTGGGAGTCAAGAGCAGAACCAAACTATGAGTTTAAGGCATCCGTGCTGCACCAGCCTAATAGTGAAAGTAAATCCCATAACCTTGCAGATGGTTTCAAGTTTTCACCCACTTGAGGCCCTGGAGGTCTACTGGACCTAAATATAATTCACCCATTAAATTACAGCAGCTCAAACACTAATCCCTCCATAGTCCAGCCCTGGGAGTGCTGCCGACTCACCTCTCGCTATTTAACTCCTAACCACACTGAGCACTAATACCCCTGAACCCAAATATCCTCTCTAAACCAAAACAAAAAGATCCTTCCTGGAAGTCTGTTTTGATACAGGTTACCATAGAAATAAGTCATTGTTACTCTCTTCTGAGAGCTTGTTATGTGCCGTATCAGTGATATGTTTTTTCCTCTGGCCCCAGTTCATCTGTCAAACTGGGTTTTTCTCCTTCAAAATAATGATGGTGCGCAGAGCACAGGGCCCAGCTCATTTCAGGTGGCTCTGCAGTGTGCAGCTTGCACTCCTCAGGGGTCTCCTGCTGTGGAAATGGCCCCTGACATGAACAGACACAAACAAGCACTCGCTACAAGTGCTACTGGGGCTTATTTAGCCTTAATCAATATGGCGGTTGGGTTGTACCTGCTTGTTTTCCTGCACTAGTCAGGACAGAAATGTGTCAGTAATAGAGAAGGAATGCTTTTGGGTTTTGTGGAGAGTGGCTCTCAACTGAGAGCTTCTTAAGCCCACTAGGGGGCCTAAGTGAACCTCTAGGGGGCAGGGGACACCCTGACATTAATTTAAACTGATTCCTATTTATCAAGCATCAAGTCCTGGATCTTAAAAATTCACAAGACAAAAATAAACATGAATGTTTTTGGAAAATAATGATTAAAGTAAAAAAAACCTTTATCACAATAACTGTAATGTTCTTCAGATTTTGTAATCATTTGTTGGAGGGGTTTGTTATGAGGCAGGTATCTAGTATATTCTTCACGGTTGCAGCCCTGCACAGTTTAGGTTCAAACTTCATGAGACACACTTGATCTTACTCTTTAAGCTCGTTTGAAGCTTGGAACTAACATTTACAGGGCTCCAGAAACTTCTTTGAACATGTCTGTTACAGGACAGATTTGTGTTTTAGAGGATCTGCATTTCAAAGTTGGAAAGTTGTTTCAAGTTTTTTGATGATAATGTTATTTGATAAGCTATCATGTTGCATTCACACCACTAGTTTTTTTTTAATTTTTTTATTTTGGTTGAGACCAATAGGAAAAATTCATTACTTGTTGCAATCGTATGCAGGTTTAAGGTTTATGCAGAACCTTCGGATGGCTTCTCAGCAGGGTGCCCTTCGTCTGGGTCAAGGAAACATTAATGCGAAAATCTGGAGAACAGTGAGGATTTGTAGCACGCTATGAAAATTTGGGATGAGCGCCACCTAGCAGCTATTTTACGTCATCAAGGGAGCCAGCTTTCATTGGTCATTGTCGTTGCGAGCAACGAATCCGATATGGCAGTGCAAAACTCTTCTTTTGAACGTCAGGTGTGATGCCCATGGTTTTTGAAAGAGGTTGTGTTGGTAACCTTTAGTCCTTATTCACACCACACTGACCTCTCTGGTCCGCACTAGTTGAAAATATAGCTTTGTGACATTGTATGGTGCGGGCCACTCAGTGGTTTCCTTGACAGCTTTTCAATTGGCTGGAATGAATGTGCTTATGAAAGTAAACAACAGAGGATAAACACTGCTTTGTAAACAGACACATTCTAACCCATAATGCCACGTGTAAGCAAGTACGGTGAGCTTTTGTGACCTTCATTTGTTTTTAGTGTCGATCATAGTTCGATCATGTTCACACTACAAACACTTTAGAGTTTGCTTGGAACCGTACTGAGATCACCCCCTTGAGCAGGTCTCTAAAATGTTTTTGGCCCGGTTTTTAGTTTGGTTGTTGCTTTCTCACCTGCCTAAACGAACTGAACTTAAAGGCAAATGAACTCTAGTTCTATTGAATTTAACTAAAAAAATCAGATGTGAAAGCAGCCTCTATATATACTCTGTCCCATCAATGTCTATCATGTGCTTTGCTTTATCTGCATTTTAATATCTTTCAATGATCACATCTGTTAAATTAAACTGAGAAGGTAGCTTTACAAAGGGTTCTTAGGCCAGATCCAATGGAAATGGGCCATGGTGAAGCTTTCAAGAGATGGGTAGAGGTCTATATTCTGCAGAGGGATTATGAGGAGGGTGCAAGGCTCCAGGGCAGGTGAGAGTGCTCCAGGCAGAGGCCTATGAGTGGAGACAGCCCTGTTACAATCCAAGTCACAGCATAGACCAAGAGCAGCTTTCCCCCTGTGGATCCCTCCGGCCAAGCCTGCCCTACATCTTCCATCACACACTCCATTATAATTGAGCTGAGCCATGAGGTTTCCTGAGGTTTCCCAAAACGGAAGCTTTAAAACCTATATCCTCTTCAATCTACAAGAACTTTGCAGCTGTATTATAGCCAAATGTGCCCAAAGCACCACTTCATATGTGATCAAGCAGAGGTTTTCATAGAAGCCATTAGCAAAAAACATCCCTTTTATTTTAAATAGTGGCGGGATGCAGAGAAAACGCTGTAGGTTTCTTTGTTAATTTGTTATGATTCTCCCTGCCCTGATACTCACACAATGCCATTTGATCTTCACTTCAGCCCCCATGGAAGGAAAATTAAAAGATGATGGGATTCATAACAGACATAAATAAAAGTAACAGAGCATGGCCTACTCTCCACAGTGGTGCTGCTAATTGGCGCAGTATGCTGGTTTGATGTGCTGGGAGAACGGCTGGGCCAAGGAAGGCAGATGACCTGTAGAGGAAACCAATTGAAAACCACCACCCCCCCCCTCTCTCTCTCTTTATCTTCTTAGCCATCTTTCTGTTACTCCATGCTTCTTTGTTGGGCATGTCAAGTCGAGGTCGTCGCACCTGTCTTAATGACTACTCTTGCCTTAACAGGGAAATTAATTAATGTTCCAACAAAAACACTTGTTGTTCATTAATTAATATATGATGGTTCCTGCCTTGACAGATATGTACCACATAACTACATTTTTCATAGCTCTAAGTTGAGCAAGGCTTTTTTACTCAAACGAAACACTGTGAAAAATCAACTGTAACTTGTACTGTAAAACCCAGCAACTGTGTATGTAGATACGTCATTGACTTTACTGTAAATTTTACTGGGGTTTTTTTATGTTTATATCTAATTAACATATTTGAGTTGTAATGAGAAGCTGTGGTTGCCAAAACTTTACCATAAAATATTTAGCAGTTTTACGGTAATATACTGTAACTATTTCATATTGTAATCAAGGTTTTTACAGTTTATAGCTGTCTAAATACGTGTGATCTCGTGGTTTTTTTTATAAAAAGGACCCAAAAAACATTTTAGAACATTTAAAATATTTTATATTAGAGATAATACAGTAAACAGACTGTTAATGCTAAATGTAAAGTTTTACTCTTTAAAACTTATTATTGTTTTCACACAAAATTCTACACTTATCATATATTTTATAAAATACTGTATTTTTATGTAGTCTTTGTATTTGCTTTAAATTTATGCATATATTTAACAGTGTACCATAAAAAAGTAAATAATTTCAAAGACAAATATAACTATCAGTCAATCTTTCACAAAAAACAAAATACATTGGAAGGTCATATTTTATCAAGAATTGATTTTATGATATATAATAACTTTATAATAACTTCAACCAGTCTCAAACAGTAATAGTTTCTCACTGGTTTTAATAGTTGTTCATTTAGTCCAGAACCTCTCAGTCCATTTAACTTGTTTACACTTGGAATCCTGAACACGCTGCAGTTCTTGAACATTATATGTGTGTTTTGTGCATAAGTGGAAACTCATGGGGAGCTCAAAATACTGATAGTGGACATTCCTGAAACTCTTGCTTATGAAGTTTATTTTGTTCAATTTCCCAAACCACAACAGGACAGAGCAAACTATCTACGATTAATTAAGCTGCATTGAACTGAACTGAAATAACCTAAAGGATATCTATATTTCATCTATGGTAAATCGTAAGAACCAGTTTTATTGACAAAGAATCTGTTTACTTTTAATAAATCAGTTAAGTTTAATTTTCAAATGCTAGCACAAATGTTAGTAACGTAGCAAAATTAGTAAGGTTTAGCATTGTGATTTTTCATCTACTTGCCAATAAATTCATCCCAAAAATTCACAGGAGTTTTGTGGTATTTACATTTTTCCGTACCCAAGACAAATTATGTAGTTAATTAATGAAATAACTATATTCCATTCTATTCACTTTAAAACCCCCAGTTCTCAAGCGTAAAACAAGGATCATTTGCATTAAGTGTCCCTTTTATTTAATAATAACAAAATGTTTGTAGGGTAATGTTTCCATAAAATGTACAGCATATACTCACTGGCCACTTTATTAGGTACACTTTTGCTAGTACCGGTTTGGACCCCTTTTTGCTTGCAGAAATGCCTTAATTGTTTGGGGCATACATTCAACAGAGTACTGGAAACATTCCTCAGATGGTTTGGTCCATATTGACATGATAGCATCACGCAGTGACTCAGAACAGAGCTTTTTCATTCTTCTATTGTCCACTTATGGTGGCCTGTGTGAATTGTAGCCTCACTTTCCTGTTCGTAGCTGACAGGTACTGGCACCCGGTGTGGTCTTCTGCTGCTGCAGCCCATCTGCCTCAAGGTTTGACATGTTGTATGTTCAGAGATGCTCTTCATCATACCTCGATTGTAAACGAATGTTGTTGAGTTACTGTTGCCTTTCTGTCCACTCAAACCAGTCTGGCCCTTCAACAAGGCGTTTGTGGCCACAGAATTGCTGCTCACTCAATATTTTCTCATTTCAAACTATTCTCTCTGAACCCTAGAGATGGCTGTTCACGTAGATCAACAGTTTCTTACATACTCAGACCAACTCATTTGGTAACAACAATCAGGGCAGGTGTAAAGTTATTTCAATGACATTTCTTCCCAGTTCTAGTGCTTGTTTTAAGTTCCAGCAGATCCCCTTGACCATGTCTACATGCTTAAATAATGCTGCCATGTGACTGGTGAGGATTGGACAGATGTACCTAATAAAGTGGCCAGTGAGTGTATGTCATATTTAGGTTTGTGGCCTTAAATATATCAATCACAGTATTGAGTACTAATTTTCATTTTTTCATTGCTCATCTTAACCTACGATAATAAGATTTTTTTTTTTATTTTACATTTGGCATATGTATTAATTCACCGAACAAATCTTGGGGAAGGAATGGCATTTTTCCACCTCCTCACTTTACAGAAAATCATGCAATTGCCAGCAAACCTAGTCATTCCAGGCATCACACTGTGCACTGACCTACTCTCCCAGCTAGTCTGGGAGCATGGGAGAACATTGGTATATTTGATTTCCAGTCAGGTGGCCAAGCACTGCTTACACTGTCCTTCAATACAGATTACTCAGTCCAGACCCCCTGGACTCAAACTCCAGCCCCTCACTTTCCTGGCACAGATGTGCAGAGATTGCCACAAACAGTGCCCTCAACTGGGATAGATTTTCACAAACAGCCTTCCTGGTGTTTGGCTAAGCACTGTTTGGGCAGATGTCAAGAAGCATAACTTCACTTGAAAGTTCAAACCATACCTGTTGCCGGATGGGTTCTGTGCAGTGTTTGCACCCTGGAGTGAAGTGGGCCACTGAAGCTGCCACGGAGCTTCTCTCAGTAATGAGAGCTAGTTCTGGCAACCCCTCATACTTTCAAACGTACAAATAATTTGATTAGGCAAAGCTGGCAACATGTATATAGCTCACACGTACAGCACACAAGAAGGTGTATCTGACTGAAAAGAGATCTAAAACACTGCAGAGAAGCAGTGTCTAGAATGCTGTTATCGAAAGCTCCTGAATTTGTTTTGGAGGTCTAAAACAATACATTTAATCCATTTGAAATATTTTTTATTAAAATAACCATTTTTGTTTTACATTCACTAAAGTACCATTTTTATATCAGGAACCAATATTGATGCAATCTTCACTTCACGCTCTTTCGGGCCCTACACTAAAATTTGGCTTTCATTTTATTTTGGTCGCGTCTGGGGCGCAATAGATTTAGGGTCACATGTTTAGTGATGCCCACAATGGTGGATCTGAAGTGGGTTTCACATCAAAACAGTTTGGGCAGAATTTTGGGATATTAGTGTGTACAGAAAATTCATCAAGGGTTTTTATTTTAATAACCAAATGTCTGTAATGCCCTCTTCACATATGGGAATGCCTTAAACTTTGATGCTAGAATTTTTTGAATGTGTCCCACTCATTACTAGGAGTGGGTAAAAAATATTGATTCTCAGATTTTAGGTTTTATCTTCAGTTATTTTCCGATCTTCAGTTTAACGCAACAATATCGAATTGGGAAATCCCTGAATCGATTCTTGTTGTACATGCGTCACATAAGAGGATATTAATATTCACCTCTACTTAAAATAAAGGTTAAGTATTTTAAACTTAAGTAGGAGAGTTTCAGTTTCCAGCATTTATTACAAAATATGGATCACATATCTGCAAAACTAACATTTTAAATTATTAAATTGTATAGCTAATCGATATCTAATCTTATTGAAACCATGAAAATAAGAATCGGATCGAATTGCCAAATTGGTCACAGTATCCAGCCTTACTCATTACCATAAATCCAAGTCTCACCTTGAAAATAGTAATACACTATAATTATTAGCAGAATTTTATTAATAATTCTAATTATTAAAACATTTTTTTATAATACCATTGAGAAATAGAACTTTAGTTTGCTGCATACTTTCATAAATAGGCTAAAGAATCATATCAACAATAATAAGTTTCTATGTCTCCCTTTAAAAACTTTAAGCACTGTTTATTTAACATGTTTCGGGAGAAATATTTAGGATGTGGCTGCTCCTTAATTATTCTATTTCCCTTATAAGCTGCTTTACGACATCTATCATTGACTCAGTCCGACTAGCTTTCTCACTCTGCTGCCCTTCTCCATGCTCATTGTGTATGGGGGGTCCTGGGAGGGCAAGCTATGTATACTTAAGAAGGGATCCGCTGTAAAAAAAAAAAAAAGTTTATAAAAATAATCGCCATTAAATTCACTTTATTACCATATACCTCTAAAATAAACGATGCCTCCATAAAAAAAAATTCTGTAAAATTACTGGTAGAGTATGTAATATTACATTCTGAAATGGTAGAAATTCATAATGATTTTACAAACTTTTTTTTAAATAAATCAGAGAGGGTTTTTTTTATTTATTCTTCCACAACATGATTTACATGAGCGTAAAATTAAAGATTATTACCTGTAAATCTTAAGTAAACAATGCTTTAAATGTGGGAATTTGGTCCAGGAATTCTTTAATGTGGAGCAAATGTTTCCTGGTTAATTCAGAATACACTGCCATTTATTTTTTAACATAAAAACAAGTTTGTGCTGTGCCAGCATGCTTCAAAAAGCTTCCTGTTTTGCTGGAATTGCTTCTAACCCAAATGTGTACTTTTACAACTCATATTGTTTTGTACTTTGAATATTATATGCTTTTTTTATTTCTTTGTCCATTTTAAATCTGCGGTTCAATTTAATCTGTGTTTGTTGATGAACTTTTTCAACAGTGTGGTTTAGGCTCCTGAAACGAACTGCAGTTTGATGTTAACGCCAAAATACAATTAAAATTATATTTTATTAATGCCTCTTAAAATAACTATAAACTCATTTATGTTTGGAGAACTTCAATGACAAAGCTGTACATGTTACAAACAACATTCACTCTTAAAAATCACCTCAGTAAAACATTTCTACCATTATTAATAGATTACATTTCTAACAAAAAACGCTATGCCATTTTTTAAAATCTTCAAAATAAAAAGTGCTATTTGGTCTCCGGTAGACATCTAGAGACAGCATTGGTTGAATTCCAAATAAAGCACCGGATTTGCTCTTCTCTGGCAAATATGTGAAGCTGCTTCATCTGAATAGATCCTTTCACGAGTCAAAAAGCAAATTAGCCTCAGAGTTCATGAACAGTATGTGTTTCCTGTTAAAATTTAATGATGTTCTTGAATTCTTTGGATGTTAATAACACTCCATCTCAAGCATTTCAGAGGCCTTGCTCTCATAGCTTGCCGAGTCTCCTCATATGAAGGAAACAAGTGTAATTTAGAGCTATGCATCAAATATTAAAGTTGTCTGTAAAATAAACAAGTACCAATATACACATTAACAAAACAGAGACATGGCATGGAACTGAAAATAAACAAGGCTTCATCTGACATACTTTAAGAAATGATGTACAATTAGGCAAAAATTTGCTTGGGGATATTTTTGATCAAATTATTAATGAGTATTTATCTATTATTTATGAAGCTGGGTGTTAACTATTTATCTGAGATGAATGCATACAGCGCTGGTTACCATAGCTCAGCACTAATGTTGTTTTTCTTTCGGAATAAGTAGCCGTCAGCTGTTATATGGAGGCTGGAGTTCTGCTGCTCATGAGTGTGTAAATGTCAATATCTCAAAAGGTGATTTTACGGTTCATTCATGCGCTCATAAGAAATCATTAGAGTTTTTAAGGTTATCGACAGTTTCCAAGAGGCATTTAATGCATAAAAAGGCATTTTTTTGCAGTTCGTTAGCTTTGTGCATCTTAAATTGACTCGTCAGGACACTTTTTGCATGGGTCATCAGGCACATCACAGTGAACCAACATGATTTTTTAATGGCTGTGTCTCCTGAACGTTCTCTCAGAAACTAATCGTTTTGGGCACTTCGGAAAAAAATGAACCTTGTAATAAATGAAAATGTTATCAAGTGTTATTCAAAAACATCTGAGGCCTGTTAGGGTTGGGATTAAAGGTGCTTGGGCTGTCTCTCTGCGGTTTTGACTGTCTATATCTATTACATTTTACCATTTAAAAACTGATGCATTAAGGCATTTAACCCCTTGCTTCTTCTCCTGACACTCATCAAATTGGGGTTTTAGGGTAAAAGCAGTTTCTGGAGGGCACACTTTGTACAGTTCTTCTCCCCCATCCCTCCATCATCCCTCTCACCCCCAGCCTTGACATCCTTCGTCTGAAATTCACTAGGTGTTAACACTACAGAGGCGTGAGGAGTCGAAGAAAAAAAATCCTCCAGGTACCCTTTGGGCACCTTTCAAATTAAGTGTCTGGCTGCTGTGTCTTATGTGCAGTTTTTGAAACATTAACAAGACCTTTGAGAGAAGTGAAGAGTGAGGAGAGCTGTGTGGAACATAGCATGACAGTCTTTAATGATTTATTGAGCAGATACAAATTATTTTGGCCCTGGACTCGACTGTTTGGTGGAAGTCAATGAGAAGGCAAGTCAGGGCATGCCAAGGGCATTCAGCAGGGCTGAGAGAGGGATTGTGTTAGAAAGAGAAAATGAGCACAAGAGATTGCTAGAGACAGTCAAAGTAGACAGACTGAGACCCAGAAAGGTTTACTCCCTTCAGCGTACAAATATCTCACACTTATCTTGAGATTTGGTCTAACTTGCCTTATATTTCAAAAGTTTTTAGAAGATGGACTAAAGTGAATTTGGAACTCAGGCCTGATTTTATTCCTCTTATTATGTATTGAAAATACAATTCTACAGATTAAAATCATTTTAGATTTTAAGTACGCTTGCACAGGGGCATTCTTTCGTAGAGTCTGACTTTTTTGTCAGAGTATGTTGTGGTAACTGAATCCAAAGGCTCAACAACCAGAATGACAAGAAAATATAATTTAATTAAAGATGACTTATGGAACAAATGGTTCATAGATGCTAAAGGTTATATTATTCTCCTGATGATTCTCTGTGTGTGCTGGATCTTTTACTGTAGGGTGGCTGCTTTATAGTTTAATGCTTGTTGTATAAAGGTGTATTTTCATGTAGAGTGGAGCACCCTGGGCATTCTCGTGTTGTGATAAAACGGAATTAAATTAAATTGTGTTGCATTGAAGAATATAAACAAGTTTAAAAGTTCACATTTGAAGACGCATTATACTTAAATACTAATTTCATGGACGATAGTCATCCAGCCCGACTATTTGAGCTTGAGTTGTAGCCTGCAAATAATAAAGATTTGCTCTTGGTTTGATACACTTCCTCTACAAGTCAGAATCAAATCATTTTTTAGGTTGCCAGTTGCACTAAATTGCATGCTGTGATCACAATGGTACTAAGCCAGTGTGAGCTTTTGACAGTGAAGAAGGATTTTGATTCGGAAGTAGCCAAATTTCTCCTTCGAAAGTAACTTTGCTAAACTCATGGGAATTTATTATTCATTCAAATATTCTCTGCAATCGATTAACATTATACTGTTAGTTTATAGCACTGCAGCCTGCATACAATTGAGTTGTTGACCAACCAAGGGCACATTAATAAAATGTTTTGGAAATAATAAATAAAAACTGTAACTCGTTTTACTAAAAAACAGCAATGTATTAAAAAGAGAGGGTGTAATTGAGAAATTGTATCTTCACAGATATATTACACTCTTACTGTTTATGGCTTGCTACAGCATGGCAGCATAACCTGTAGCCTGGGGAAATGGTAGGTGATACCACGCACCATGGTTTTTTATTTATATTTCGCTGCAGTACTGGGACTTGTACAAAAGTATATACTTCTCGTTTATTAAAGCCACAATAACATTTAAACTAAAATAGAAGATCCCCAACACAAGCTGAGAAGAAATTGACAGATAATTGTAGACTTTTGCAGAATAAAACTAAAGAAATTAATGTGAAAAAAAAAACAGAAAAACTGCACTGGAAACTCAACGTATAAAAAGCTAGCATGTTTGATGCAAAACCCAGATCTTTTGTACCAAACTGTATGCTAGTGACGGAGCATGACAATGCCAGGTATTAATGAAAACCCTACTGAGGGCAGCAAATAGCACATGGCTGAAAGGAAGAAAAAAACACAAATAAACACAAATACACACAAACAACAACAAAATACACTTTAATACAAATAGAAGTGTCAGAGTCCTCAAAATACAGCGTTGTGAAATCTGTTGATGGCCAAATGTATAAGTTAAAGTGACATTTTTTTAATGCTTTGTGGAGTTTTTTTATTGGACTGAATTTTGAAGGAATACTTCTACTAAATTGTTGGTTTGCAAAGATTTCTCTTTATTTGAATATATTGATTCATTTGGAGAAAACCACCATCCGAGCAGAGCTCTCAAGGTCTGTCATAAGTTTAAAAGTTTCAGAGCTTTTTCCAAAAGCAATGCCTCTCTGGATCAGAAGGGCTGATTCCTGAAGCTGAATTCCAGTTCATTTTTGAAAGAAGGCGAGTCGATTTAAAGAATCCACTTGGGTTCATTGGTAAATCTTACCACCAGTTTAGCCTGGGTGACCACTTGAGATCTGCAGAGGCCGGACACATTGGCTGCGTTAAATATTTTTCTTTGAAATGAATAAGTGCACTTTAAGCTCTCTGTGGTATCTAAACCCCAGTAAGCACTTTTCAAAGCGCTGATGAAGTATGAAAGGCTCTGAATAATTTGTATATCTAATTTGCACTGATGGAGTAATGGAGATGTTCTCTCACTGCACAGATGACCTACTCACTCATCTTCAATCCTAGATTTCCACTGGCATATGACCTCAATAGCACGAGTTTCAAGTGACACTTAACTTCTAGTGCTTGCTGCAAAACATTTGGGCGTGTTTGGCTCAGCTTATAACAAAATCATGTCCATTAAACTTACCATTTAAACCTGTGGTAGGCCACATCCTTCCTCAAAATGCCACAGTCCTTTAGGTTTTCCTCAATATGCAAACCAGTAGCTCCAAACTAGCACAGAGGGCTGTTAGCAGGGTTGGAATGCTGCAGCTCCTTGTGAACAATGTTTCGGACACTTGAGTTAAACATCAAGTTGTTCAGAAATTTTATCCACAATTGCCATGCTGCACAATAACCACAGTAGCCCTTGAGCCTTTAATTTTAAATAATTGGTAATACAGCTGGTCTACATCAAAATCTAAAAAAAGATAACATCCACCATTCTTCATTTCCTTGCATTCATTCATTCATTCATTTTCCATTCCCGCTTATTCCCCGGGGTCACGGGGGTCTGCCGGTGCCTATCTCCGGCACACATTGGGCGAGAGGCGGGGGTACACCCTGGACAGTTCGCCAGTCCATCGCAGGGCAACATTCACACACACACATGCACACCTAAGGGTATTTTAGATTAGTCAATTAACCTAACCGCATGTTTTTGGGATTGTGGGGGAAACCGGAGTACCCGGAGGAAACCCACGCAAGCACAGGGAGAACATGTAAACTCCTTCCAGGAAGGTCACC
>SRMA01026015.1:3305-58428 GCA_007224835.1 Danionella cerebrum | reverse complement strand
GTATACAGGGTTAGACACGAGGGAAGGCGAGAAGGAATTGTATAGATTAGCGAGACAGAGAGACAGAGATGGGAAGGATGAGCAACAGATAAGGGTGATTAAAGATAGAGATGGAAAGGTGCTAACAAGTGAGGAGAGTGTGCAGAGAAGATGGAAAGAGTATTTTGAGGAGTTGATGAATGAGGAGAATGAAAGGGAAAGAAGGGAGGAAGAGGTGAATACTGTAGAGCAGGAAGTTGAAAAGATTAGAAAGGATGAGGTGAGGAAGGCTCTGGGGAGAATGAAGAGTGGAAAGGCTGTTGGTCCAGATGATAAACCTGTGGAGGTGTGGAAGTGTCTAGGAGAGACAGCAGTGGAGTTCCGTTCTAGGTTATTCCACAGGATTTTAGAGAGTGAGAAGATGCCTGAGGAATGGAGGAGAAGTGTCCTAGTACCAATCTTTAAGAACAAGGCTGATGTGCATAGTTGTAACAATTACAGAGGCATAAAGTTGATGAGCCAAACAATGAAACTCTGGGAAAGAGTAGTGGAGGCTAGGTTAAGAAGAGAAGTGGATATTTGTGAGCAGCAGTATGGCTTCATGCCCAGGAAGAGCACTACTGATGCAATTTTTGCTCTGAGAATGTTAATGGAGAAGTACAGAGATGGAGCTGCACTGCGTCTTTGTGGATTTAGAAAAAGCGTATGACAGGGTGCCGAGAGAGGAGCTATGGTCCTGTATGACGATGTCAGGAGTGGCAGAGAAGTACATCAGAGTAGTTCAGGATATGTATGAGAGAAGTAAGACAGCAGTGAGATGTGCTGTAGGTCAGACAAAGGGGTTCAAGGTGGAGGTGGGACATGTACACCACTTAGTAATTAATTTCTTTTCACTTTGTTGAGTTTAAACTTGTTGGTTTACTGTAAAGCTGCTTTGAGACAATGTCTGTTGTGAAAAGCGCTATATAAATTAAACGAACTTGAACTTGAACTTGAACATCAAGGATCAGCTTTGAGTCCCTTCTTATTTGCTATGGTGATGGACAGGTTGACAGATGAGGTCAGGCAGGAATCTCCGTGGACAGTGATATTTGCAGATGACATTGTGATTTGTAGTGAGAGCAGAGAGCAGGTGGAGGAACACCTGGAAAGTTGGAGGTCAGCTCTAGAAAGAAGAGGAATGAAAGTCAGTCGCAGTAAGACAGAATACATGTGTTTGAACGAGAGAGAGGGAAATAGAACAGTGAGATTACAGGGGGCTGAGGTCAAGAAGGTGCAGGAGTTTAGGTATTTGGGGTCAACAGTCCAGTGTGACGGGGAGTGTGGAAAAGAGGTGAAGAGACGAGTGCAGGCAGGTTGGAGTGGATGGATAAAAGGGGTGTTGTGTGACAGAAGAGTGTCAGCAAGAATCAAAGGAAATGTGTAGAGAACAGCAGTGAGAGCAGCTGTGATGTATGGGTTGGAGTTTGTGGTAGTGAGACAAGAGGCAGAGATGGAAGTAGCAGAGATGAGGATGTTGAGGTGCAGTTTAGGAGTGACAAGGATGGAAAAGATTAGGAAGGAGCACATCAGAGGGACAGCTCAGGTTGGTTGTTTTGGAGACAAAGTTAGAGAGGCCAGATTGAGATGGTTTGGACTAGGGGTCGACTGATTATTGGCCCTACCGATTATTGGCGCTGATATTAAGCATTTTGATGATTATCAGTATCGGTTATTTTCAAAACCGATTTGCCGATAAAAATAATTTATTTTTGAAGCGCTCTTTGACTCCGACGCAGCATGTAAGGGCTCACCACTCTGTGCTCTAGACAGTCTCTGCTCACTCTGGAAGTGTGCTCACTTCTACTAATTCTTTATTAGCTTATAAAACTTGAGGTGGCTGTTACTTTTATTTTTTGTTATTTGTTGCTATTTGCTGTTTACTTTTGTTTACTTTTAGTTTTACAATTGTTAATAGAATGCTGCTGGGGGCTCCCTGCACTTTTTTATATCATTATTGTTATTATTAATATTGATGTTTATTTAATATTGTTATTATTAACAGTTCTTAGAATTAAAGATATGTTTAAAAGCATTCAAAGAAAGTTCTTGTCAGAGCTCTTGTTAATATTAATTGACAATTTCATTAATTACACTAGACACATATCGGCTCAAAATATCGGTTATCAGTGTATTTGAGCTGTAATAATCGGTATTGGCATCGGCCTTGAAAAACACATATCGGTCGACCCCTAGTTTGGACGTGCAGAGGAAGGATAGTGGTTATACTGGTAGAAGGATGTTGCAGATGGAGCTGCCAGGCAAGAGATCAAGAGGAAGTCCAAAGACAGGATATATGGATGTGCTGAAAGAGGACATGAAGGTAGTTGGTGCAAGAGTAGAGGATAATGAGGACAGAGTTAGGTGGAAACGGATGATTCGCTGTGGCAACGCCTAAACTGGGAACAGCCGAATGAAAAAGAAGAATAACTTTAATTGAAAGTTATCAGAGACGATCATGAGACAGTGATTCATTTAATTGAACATTTATTTAGTTTTATTTCCAAATTTTGAAAGTTTACATTTTGATGATTCCCTCAAAACATGTTTTCAAAAATTTATTTTGTATTTCCAAATTTTGAAAGTTATCAGTTTGACGATTCCCTCAAAACATGTTTTCAATCCCCCCCCCTCCATCCCTGGTTTTGACCATCCGTCCATTCCTAATTACCAAACTAGAGTTACGCGGAAGAACTCTCCATTAACACTTTTTGAATTGAATCTGGACGTGCTTTTAGAGATTATATTGTTATCGTTTTGCTGATTGCGTTTGCGGTATCATAAACACTTCATGGAGAAATCGAAATTTGCTCCCGGCGCAACACGACAGAGTGCTCTATCTACTGGAGCCGCACCACAGCTCATGCTCCCAGAACTTTGTTGGAATAAACAAAGTGTGTTTGTTTGTGTTTCCCCACACAGTTCTCCAGGCAGCGGGTGACGTCTCGAGGGATCCTGCGCTCCTCCAGCACCAGAGTGACGCCAAGTGATTCCAGCGTCAATCGTTCCAGCCTTCGGAAGGCCGAGAGTGTTCGCAGCAGACTCTCAGCACCAGTGCGGTCTGGCCTGGCCTCTCACAGTAAAGCCCAGTCAGTGTCTGAGAGCCTGGACAGGGACTCGGAGAAGGTCTCCTCTGGCCTGGCTTCTCGGAGTAAAGCCCAGTCCATGTCTGAGAGCCTGGACACCTCTTTGGGTCTACCTCGCTCGAGCAGTGTGATCTCCACCGCTGAGGGATCGGTTCGCAGAACCAGCATCCACGACCTGCTCTCCAGGGACACGCGGTCCCCAGTCCTGGTCGACCCAGAGCCTTGCAGAACCCAGAACAACCCGGAGCCCTCCAGAACCCCGAGCGGATCCTGTGAGTATGGCTTGCCCCCATCCACTAGCCTGCCCTGCCCAGGTCCGGAGCTCGAGCTTAGCCTCCGGGCCTTTCTGGCACCGTCCCTAACCGCTGACTCCATCTTCCTGAACTCCTTCTTCTTGGAGACAGCGGAGCCGGGCGGCGCCACAACCCAGCCCTTCCTTACACTCAACACGGCTCTGGTCAGCAAGATCAGTGGCTCTCCGCATGAAGTGTCAGCCCTCAGCCCGACCTCGGAGGAGGCCTGGAGCCAAGGCCAGAATCTTTCCTGTTTCCCTCCCGCAGAGGGCCAGAGTCAGGCCCGGGTGCCGTCAGACGAGCAGGCCGATGAGGGCTGCTTCACATCAGAAGTCAATGGGCAGTCGCTGTGGTTCGAGTACGGCTGCATCTGATGCTCCTGCTGGACCTGTTTCCCCAGACACGCACACACACACACACACACACACACACACACGCTCATCCACAGACCCACTGGACCCCGCTCCTGCATGACTGCATCTGTCTGCTCCTCATCATGTGATCATTGTGCTGAGCATCTGAACGAACTCCATCTGTGTCTCATTTCATTGACCCCTGGCTCTGTTTCCATGGACAGCTCTGTCTCACAGACCCGGACGCTTCTAGTTCTGGTGGAAGTCAACCTTTGCTTTGGATTAATCCCAAAAGAGTTTTGCTGTAAAAGCCTTGTTACTGCCACCTGTCTCCTGGGGAGAGCCTTGGTTTGACATTCGTTTATCTGAAGCTTTAATTAAAAAAAGAAATGGCATGCGCGAGTGTTTTCTGGAAAGATACCATTTGTACCAAGTTTGTAATAAAATATACACAAGCCCTGCGCCTGATGTGATGTTCATTATCCTCCAAGTGCTCGAGGGTTGTGAATCCACACACGTGTCATTTCTGATCTACAGAAGCTTAGTTAGTGCCCACCCCGCCTGTGTCCTTCATCAGAGGCTTTTGTTGGGTTCTTTCAGGCACGGTGAACTAAAGTGAAACCATCTTTTCCTTTTCTCCAGCTCACCCAGGTTGTTCTGGATCTACTGGTCTGTTCAGAGAGGTCCCATGTGTCTGTGTTGTGTGTGAAGGAGGTCCTGGTTACTAGATCTTAGATATATTTCATTGAGGGCATCCTCCATCTGTCTGGACGAGGTGTTCTGATGCTCAGCTGAACCGCAGGTTCTCTCGGTGTCTGTTCGCAGGTTCTCAGCTGTATGTTCCTAGTGCATGGCTTGCCTCTGCTCCGTCGTGCCCTGAACCATGGTTTCCCCTGAGCTCATCCTCTTCATCTGTGTGTGTTGGAGCCCATTGGCTGCTAACACACTCCATGCTCTCCATCAGTATGTGTAATGCACGGTGTGTGTTTGTGTGATTGCCTCACTTCTGTAGATCTAGAAGCTTCACTGGAAACCAAGAAGAGAACGAGCAAAGAGCACAAGAGCCAATCCTGAGCTCTGAGGGTGAGCGTGAGACGGATGAAATGTTCTTTTCGCTGATGTTCTCTCATCATTTCTTCTTCTCTCGTTTTCCCTCCTGAAGGTTGAAACCCTTTCTCTCGTTCCCCCTGTGAAGCACAGGGATGCTCTCATAGAGCGCCTTCATTCAGGAACCACAGAGTGAAGGAGAACACGTTCAAAGCATTGGACTTGCACCAGTGCAGCATAATCCTAACCCGTGGAGAAAGAAAGACATGCAGCAAACACAGAGCCGCAGTTTGTTTCTATGTGATCCACTGTACCCAGTGCCTCCAGTAGCTCAGTTCCCGGTCAATAAATTGGTCTGATGCTTGTCAATCTGCCTCTGTCTGTTTTGTTCAAATCACAAAAAAAGGCACACGTCTTCTGAACCAACGGTCACATTCCTTGTGATGCTTTATTATCGTCGTATGGTCATATCACACCAATCCTCCCCTCGCTACACCGGCTTCCTATAGAACAAGAAAAACAGCATTGATAATAAAATACTGCTGTTAGCTTTTAAAGCCTTGAACGCTCTAGCTTCATCTGATAGGAGCATTCTTCTCCTGCGCTAGTACCAGCTCAATCGTTTCCATCACAGAGCGCAGGCTATCAGCTGTTTCCAAGTAACCACTGGAGGTCTCGCGTCTAGCGCTGAAGCTCTGGAACAAACTCCCTGATCATGTTGAGAGTTCAGGTTTGCTCTCCCAGTTTAAAAAAAAATGCATCTCTTCAACCAAGGTTTTGACTAATATAATCTTGTGCATTTAAACTCCGTCGATAAAAGGCCTAGTTCTACTTCCACTGTTTGTGGCTTTTCAGGGGGTTGGATTATTTATTGTCTTGCCACGTTCTTGAAGAATGGTGCTGCTCAAACTGTTGGCAGTGGCTGAAGATCAGCTCGTCCCAGATCTTTCAGAACTTGTGCAGATCATTCTGTTTGTTGAGCTTGGTTGCCATGCAAGGAGACTCCAGCACTGCAGAAGAAACTGTGGCTGGAGAAAGGGAATTGCTAGTGTGGGCACATGTACCTAGGTTAATTAATTAAATGGAAACTTTACCATCAAACAACATTACACTTAGATCATCACTGTCACTAAGCTTCAATATAAATATGACCAAATAACCAAACTTCCAATTTGACCCAGCTCGCACTAGAACTGATCTGCTCAGGCTCCTGTTTCTGTGCAGCTGCTTCGAGGCATCTGCAGGACAGCGCTGGAGTCCAAACTTCACTCGATGCCAGTTTTTCTCAATTACTCAGGTTTTACTCTCACATCTGCGAAATCCAAAGCCCAAACTTGCTACCTATGATTGGTTGAAATGATCTCTTTTAAACCGTATTTTTTTCAGGTTCCAAATTATTACAAGTAAAGAAAAGTTAGCTATTTGCGCTGCACTTCAAACTTTGAAATCTGTTGCAGTAAGTGTTGCTTTGGTGGGTTTTTCTCAACAGTACAATGTATTTTTTTGTGACTGATAAAATAAACATGTTCTATTTGTGAGCGAGTGAGCACTTCCCTCTGAATGCGCAAGGGCCCCCGAGTGTGAATCTGATCCCGAGTCTCAGATCCTCTTACAAGCCTGAGGAAATAGCCCTGAATGTCCGAGCAGGAAAACATCACGAGTGAGGGACGGACAGGTTTAGCTCTAGCTCCAGTTCTTTATCGCAGATGAATAACTCCAATGTACATCACACTGCTGAGAGCCGGTTTGTTGATTTTCTGCTGTGAATCTACTTTCCTCCTTACTCCACTCGAAGTGAAGACATCAGTCAATCAGATATAAAAACAAAATAAAATTTTTGCTCAGGTGCTCTACGAGGAAGCAGAGAATTTCCCTAAGGCTGTTCTGAGAAGGAGATTTGAAAAGAAAAGTTCCTCTAGCAGCAGCAGAATTGTGCAGAGAGCTGAACATTGGCCTGATGAGGAGATGCTCTGAGCCTTCTTATGGTGGCTGCTGCAGGAGAGATCCATCATCTACAGCTCCACATAGCACTGACGGAGCTGCAGGTCATTCCTACTAACCTCACTGTCCATTGTGATCACACCATACAACTAGTCCTTGAAGATCTCTAGCTCTGTCCGGAACGTAAAGTCTTAAAAGTGGAAAGGAAGGCAGGGTCTTGACAGCAAGGTGCCATCAGATGATAAATAGAAACCCTGAATTATTTACTGGGGTTTTTTTTGCATGTACATGTGTAGTCACCCTTCTCAGAAGCGTGCATTTTTCAGAGTTCAACCCTTCTTCAAGTTCACTATGGAGAGCTAAACGTCTGGTGCTTGTACTAACAAATCATCAGGGTACACCACACAGCACTCCGCAATGTCCTTCAACACCTCCAGTAAACATTCTAAAGTAGCAGAAGCGTTGCATAATCCGAAGAGCATGAACTGGAACTGCCATAATCCTTTGTTTGAAAATGCAGTCTTAGTGCAGGCATCTGTGGTCACCTTCTTTTGCCAGTAGCTGCCTCACAAGTCCAAAGAACTCAGACTACAGTACCTTCTAATTTGAACTAATGGATTAAATAGAAGGTAATGGCAGCATAAAGGAATTACAGAATTATAGCCATCAGAAACCCAAGAGGGAACCAAAATAGATTAAAGAACCTTTACATTTCCAGTGGAGCAAGGAGAGGGCAAGAGGCCAGCCAACCAGCAGTGTTAGCGGCCCTGCTCTTTGGTGGAGGAGACGCAGCCAGGCCGTTTATAGGGAGAAGTGGAAGTAGGCACTGGGGAGGTGGCTTTGGGACAGCAGTGATGGATCGCACCCTGCCTATATCAATCTGTTTAGTAATTGTTAGTTGTGTGGTGTTGCAAGGACTGTTGTCTTTATTGTTTATTGGTGTTTATGTGTGAGGAAGGCAGTTCTTAAACTGCTAACCTAGTACTCGTCTGAGTGTGGTCCAATCTCTCTTTATCTGTTAAGTATGCTCGTGTACTGCTCAATAGTCTCACATCTGCTCAATAAGTCTGTATACTGAATCCTTTCTGATGTCTTTACGGGAGCATCCCATGATTTGTGCTTTGTTATTACACACATACAGCATATGAAACTGCTGGTTGTACATTCTGGGCAAATAGATAATTGAATTGAACATTAATAATGGTCTCTAAAATTGATACAGTATATTACTCATTGTAATAAAGCGATACGTGCGCGAGAGATAAAAATGTATTGTAATATTTGCACTGATTGAAATCAGTTGTGTTCAAGTCCACCGACTGAAACTGGAGCAGCGACAGGCTTGTATGTGTGGAGCAGGGGATGTACTTTCATTTATATTTAGTGCAGTTGACGCAGCACGGACAGCGAGTGAAAGAGAGAGACCGAAAAGCTATGCGGAGTGACTCTCGGATGAATAAATCAAATATACCTCATACCACAGAGACTGAAGGAGGGTTGTCGATTGGTTCTGTTCTGCTCTTTGATTTGCTGCTGCTTGCATCACTCACCTGTAGCGATTACTGATTGGTTGAGCCTCTGGTTTGTGTCTCGTTTCTCAACACTCAGCTCAGTCAGTTTCTGATGGTCTAAGAAGAAGCGTTGATCTGTGTGTTGGAGTTGTCTTTTCTCTTTTGTTTCCACACTCTAATCACTCTCTCCGCTTTTCCTCAATCCACAGACGGATTTCTCAACTTGGATTTCTCATGGAAAATAAGGATCATGTTTCTTCCTCTGAATCTACCGGGGTGCCGTATGACACAGCTGGGAAAGAGGGTCCTTCTGCTGCCCAGTGCACCACTGAGGAGCCGGGAGGGAGAAGCAGACCTCCAACTGTTAAAACTAGTGCCCTAGCAGAGAAGACAAGTGCCATAACGGTCAGAACTAGTGCTACAGCAGAAAAAATTACTCCAGCTAAAAAAATCAATCCACCAACTGAGAAAAACAGTTCCCCAACAGTGAAAACTAGTACTCTGGCAGAGAAAACTAGTCCTCAAACCAGGAAAATAACCACAGTATCCACAAAAACAACTGTAACTGAGAAATCAAGTTCTCTGTCTGCAAAACCTACCTCTCCAACTGGAAAGCCGTCCGCTGAGATAACTCCAACACCAACAGAAGAACCTACTCCATCCACTGAGAAAACAACTACACCAACAGAAGCACCTACTCCTCCAACTGAGAAAACAACTACACCAACAGAAGCACCTACTCCTCCAACTGAGAAAACAACTACACCAACAGAAGCACCTACTCCTCCAACTGAGAAAACAACTACACCAACAGAAGCACCTACTCCTCCAACTGAGAAAACAACTACACCAACAGATGCACCTACTACTCCAACTGAGAAAACAACTACACCAACAGAAGCACCTACTACTCCAACTGAGAAAACGACCACTCAAAATGAGAAACCTCCTACTTCAAGTGAGACACCTACTACTTTAACTGAGGAAACTAGTGTTCTAAATGAGAAGCCTTCAACTGAGACACTTCAGGAAATTACTCCGGACATTTTAACTGCAGTTCCACCAATAACAGAAGGAACTATTCCAGCAGCTGAAAAAAATAGTGTTCAACTAGAGGAAACAGCCAATGAGTTGTCTGAAGTTACTGGGACCCAAAAACAGAAGGAGGATATTATTACACCCAAAAAAAGCACACCACAAGCAGCTGTAGATGAAACTAGTACTCCACAGGCAGAAGAATCCACAGATCCAGAGCTAACCTCTCCACAGCTATCTCCGGAAATCAGTGACTTGTCAAGTGGTCTAGAGGTTATCAGTCCAACTGGTTCAGAGGAACCAGTAAAGAAAAGACCTCTGGATATTTCTGAAGTTACCAGTGTTCCAGAAATCATGGAGTTACCTAGTATTCTTGATAAAACGGAAGAATCTAGTCAGGAATTTACAGAAGTAATGAGTACTGTGGAGTTTACTGAGCAATGCAATACTCCAGCTATCACACAGTCACCTAGTGGTCAACAGGCTGCTAAGGAAAGTGATGGTCCTCAGATTACAGAAGAAATGAGTAACCAGCAGGTCACAGAGGTAACTGATGTTCAACAAAGAACTGCATTGACAAGTTCTTTCCTGATAACCAAAGAATCTTCTGAGATCACAGAGTTAACTTCTGCTCTGCAGGTAACTAAAGAACCCAGTCTTCCAGTGGAAAAAACAAGTCCTCCAGAGATCCCAAACATAACTAGTCCTCCAGAGTCTACTAAGACAACAAGTAATCTGGAATCATTTGAAGTAGCAAGTGATTTGGTAGCGGCCAATGTAACCAGTGTTCCTGAGACTGAGATGAAAACTCGTCCAGTGGAAATCCTTGCTTCTGTTGAGATGGAGCATAGAGCCCCATGTCCAACAACCTCTTCTGTGGATACGGAGCTGATGCACATTTCTCTTCCTCCAGCAGGTGAGTCTCTCTGACCCAGTAAAAAAAACATTAAGTAGAAATATGTAGAGGCTTTTTGGATAGTGATGGTTTCTGCTGTTACCGTGTTTCTGAAGCTGTGATAGTTTCTGTTCTTTTGGTGTTTTTGAGACAAAAGGCCGGTTCACAGCGACCCGAATTTCTTTGCGATGTTTCATGCTCTGTTGTGCTTTACTATTAAACCACGGGTGTCTACGGGACCTCACACATCAGCCCAAAATAAACGGTTCCAACGAAAAGGGTTTGCGATAGACATATCAGACTCTGTTTTTGCAGGACGGTGACCAATGAGAGTTGGCCCTTTTGCTGACGTGAAGAGGAGATAAAAGAGTGGCACTCGTCTCACATTTTCATAGTGACTTTGTACAGGAAACAGGAAAGAAAGGGCTCACCACAAATCTTCTCTTTTCTCCACATTTTTGACAAACAGCTCCCTGTGATCAGTCACTGACAGTATAAACCGATCGACATCCAGGATTTTACTTGACATTCTCCTTCTCCAACCGCTATCTTCAGGCAGTGAGCGTCAGTGCATCAATATTTCCTTGATGCAGATGAAAAGCACCCGGCTGTTTGCACCGCTCATGTGATCTGCACTGTGTTCACACGCACCCTCCCCCCACTACCACCCACTCAATGTTTTTAGATTTCTTGCTGTTTGTTTATTTGTTCATAAGCTTTTCCTGCTTTGCAACAGTTCGGACGCATCACTTCGCAGTGATAATATCGTATCAGATCTTCGTATCAGCCGTGCTATTTTTATCACTTTTTGTCTGTTTTTAAAAGTCTGCACTTTTCACTTTTTTAATCTATGTCTTTCTGTTTCTCTTTTACATTATTTGTTTCCTTGCTTTATTTTAATACATTTACTTACTTTTTTATTAATTGTTTGCAATGTAAGGCACTTTCAATAACCCTGTGTTCGGAAAGTGCTGTACAAATAAACTTGCCTTGCCATGTGTGTTCACAACTCTGCACAGTATTCTTCTAATCCTCTGCTATTGATCTTTTAAATATCACAGTGTTGATGATCATGATGAAGTAATTATCTCGCACTGTTTTCCAGATTCTTCTGAACCTTCGGGGACTCCAGCTCTCATCCAACTGCCATCAGGTACAACCTCCCTATTATCCCTTCTCCATCTATTTCTTTACCTTTTTCTTAATATGTCAGTAATCCAAAATGATGTATCATTGGTGGAACATAAAGGGTTTCTGTCTTCCTCTCCATTCATGGATCAATGTGTGTTTCAGTTATGGATCTGCTACTCTGGAAGGATGTTCACTCCAGCTCTCTAGTTCTGCTCGTCTTGCTCCTCCTCCTAGTGTCTCTTTGTGTGTTCAGCATCATTAGTGTGATCTCAAACACAGCTCTGGCACTGCTGAGCCTCAGCATCACACTCAGGGTTTACAGAGGAGTCACAAATGCCCTGAGTAAGAGCAGGGACACAACACACCCCTTCAGGTACACACTCTCTCAGACAGGAAGCTCCTGGTCTGGATGGAGGCCTACTTGTTGTGCTGTAGGCCACCACATTCATTGTCAAGCAACTGTGATTACTTTTCAAAGAAACCTTTCAAGTGTTTACATATTTTGGCCTCGTAATGTACACAAAGGGGTTGAATTGGCTGCTAAAGGTAACCATCCTCAACTTGACCTGTCTGCTTGTAATCAACAACCCTAATCCATTTGTGCAGAAAAGGTTTGCGAAATCCATGGTAAAAGGTGAACAGTAAAGGGATAAGAAAAAGATCTCCTATATTGGGTTATAACCCTGACCCAATACATCAAACAGCTCAGAGACAAGCTCCAAACTTAGAGATGACAAAGATATTTGGAGCGATGAGACCAAAATCAAACTTTTTGGCCACAACCATAAACTTTATATTTGGAGAGGAGCCAACCAGGCTTGTGAGGAATGGAGCACCATCCCCACGGTGAAGCATGGATGCAACGATCCAAGTCCACTCTTCATCAGTTCCACCAGAACAAAATGAAGGTTCTGGAGGGGACCTCAGTCTCCTGACCTCAATATCACTAAAGAACTCTTGGGAGATCTCAATGGAAATTTCTGTT
Organism: Danionella cerebrum; assembly: GCA_007224835.1. NCBI lineage: Eukaryota > Metazoa > Chordata > Actinopteri > Cypriniformes > Danionidae > Danionella > Danionella cerebrum. The sequence continues at coordinate 46,133 of SRMA01026015.1, read as the reverse complement.
GTCATTACAATGTAAAAAGAGTAAATACAGTTGTTCGACTATAAATGACTTCACTTAACCCTGACCCTAACTATAAGTGGGATTTTTTTTTATTATCATTCATATTTTCAGAAAATTGCCAAGTACTCCAAAGTTTTGCAGAGGTATGTAAACTTATGTGCACAACTGTATATTGGATTCTAATGCTGATCAGATCATCTGCACTGATCTCAGTCTGCCCCAGTTTTGAACCCAAAAGTCCATCCATAACACTTGGTGGGGAAGTGCCTTTTCTGAGTCTCAGCAATCTGTCTTCATGTTTTTTTTTTCGGTCTATGTGTGTAGTGTTTATTTGCAGATGGAGGTGTTTGTGTCTCCTGCAGAAGTGGAGAAACATAGTGAGAGGATTCTGAATGTGATCAACAGAGCCATAACAGAGCTGAGGAGACTTTTTCTTGTGGAGGACCTGATCGATTCTCTCAAGGTGTGTGACCCCGAAGAACAGCTGAGAGTGACTCATTGATATTTGAGAATTAATGATGAGATGGGGTTCAGACACAGACACTGGTGCTCCAGTCCTGACTGAACACTTACCCCTGAATTAAAATCTGTAATGCATAGTTATATGTTCGTTCAGTGTGTGGTGCTCCTGTGGTTCCTGACGCGCATCGGCTCCTGGTTCAATGGGCTCACGCTCATCATCCTCGGTGAGAAACGCTACCCCCACATGCCCATGCTGGGTGATATTATTTTAACACTGGTGTTACTGTGTATTCCCACAGCTCTCTTAGGTGCCTTCAGTCTCCCAATCACCTACCACAACCACCAGGTAACTATTGATCGATCCTAATGTTCATCACCCCATCCAGGTGTTTGAGTTACAGAGGTGTTTCTCATCCTCCGTAAAGACTCTAACAAGGTGGAAGTCGATCACAACGATGAAGTGCCATTTTTAAAAGTAGTATTCAGCATGTAAAACGTGGCCACCTCTGTTCGCTGATCAAATAGGAAACACCTGCATGTAATCCTGATGAGCCATGGGTAAACAGCAATGAGTCCTTGCTTCCGCCGCTTGCTCGCTGGTCTTTGCAAACAAAGCAAGACTCTCCTCGCTGCTTTATCATGCACCCTAGCCCAAACCATTACCATAAAATTCCACAGGACATAAGGTGTCTTTTGCACACACCCACTTAAAGGAGCTTGATGTGAGAAGGTGCTTAAACTGTCTGTGAGTGCATTACTGCAGGTTCATGGCATCACCGTGATGCAGTCTGCAGAGAGGACTAAGTGAACAAAGCAGTGACACTAAGCACATGGTGTGACGACAACGACAAACTTCACCTCCAACATCCAGGAAAATTGCTGTCTAAATGGAAACAGCATTATCGAACAGATGCACCTTAGATGCACTAGATCCTTAAACACTAAACAGGACTCGTTGCTTCACGGAGACACTGCTGGCTGCACATAAAGGCTCCTCTCAGACTGATCCAGTGCTGTTTCTGTTTCAACCTTGTGTACTCACCCAGATTCTGTGTGTGCTGTGCAGGCTCAGGTGGATCAGCTGGTCTTTAGTCTTCACAGAGAGATCCAGGATGTTCTCAGCAGGTGAGTCCCATTCAGACTCGCCGCTGTCTGAGTGTCACGAGGCTCCTCCAGGAGCACCTCTCTAAAACCCAGTCAGTTCTCCATTCCAGACTCAATGGAACTAATACAGCTTCGTTTTTTAGCTTTCAATATAATGTTGTCTCAGAAGCTACTGTTTGCATCAGAGGGAATCCTCGACTTTGCGTAAAACTTCTGAAGCTGAGCCACAGTTGGGGATATTCCTTAGAAAGATGCTGCCAGGACAATATGAATATATACATCAGGAATGAACGGGATGAGCCAAGCTTACGGTCGTGTCTCTCCTCTGTTCAGGATCCAGGAGAAAATTCCCGGAGCTAAGAAGAAACCACAGTGAAGATCAAAAGAGAACATCCAAGTGTTCATCTTGTTCCTGCTCTTTCCTTCTTCACCGATCAGGAGAGAGAGAGAGATTAGGAAACCTGCTCGTGTTCTTTCTTCTCTTGTCATAATAAAGGTTTAAATCAGTTTGTCCAGTGTCTGAGAAACTGTGAGCTATGTTAAATGTTTCCAAACTCTGTTATTGAGTGAGCATTATTAAAGCGGATGTTGAGTACCATGTGCTCCTGGCTGAACGCTTGCTGATTCTGGTGATCAACACAAGGGTTGAAGAAAGCATGGTTTATCCTGCTTTTAGAACCTGTCGGAAACAAAGAATTGAAGAACAGGAGATTGTGGGGTATCAAAACGAAGGTTTGTTTAATTTTGAATGTATCTAGTCCTAGATCCTTCAAAATACCGCCACCTACATTTGATAATTTATCCAGACTGGTCTGACCAGAGTTGCTATGTTTCCGGACTGGTAGCACTGAGAATGGGCTTAGCATTGACTTTGCATGGGGTCAAACTTTGTAAAGCTGTTACACAAACCTGTGGAGTTATCAGTTTGAACAAGAACATAAGTAAAAAGTACTTGAACCTAGGGGGTCAAAGGTCACTATTGACTTAAAATGGCCACAGGGAATGAATAAGAAACGACACTAAAATGTTTTCTAGATGGAACATCATAGAGAAATGAGGCCTTGATTGTTAGTCATAGTAGCAGCTTGGCATTTTAGGACATCACAGACCACTCCCTGGCAACCAAATATTCTGCTGTTGAGGGTAGGCTTCAAGGTTCGAAATTAACACCCGCCAAATACCGGGTTAATAATCATTTTGAGCCAATCATGCAAATCATGTTAGAGATGCTCGGGGTCGTTTGTCCCTTCCGTCCTACATTTCACATGAGCACAGCACTACGGGTGACGTTTCAAATACCTATTGGCAGCAGCACGCAGATACAGTTCGCTTTTGTTTGTGGGTCCAATCAACAACGACAAGATTAGAACGAAAATATAAACAAGTAACAGGAATTATTGGATGAGTAAACAGCACTGAGCTGGACAACAAAATAAGCTAAAATCAAAATGCTGCAGTGGTTAGGTCAGACATCAGGAAGAGGAAGAAGATGAAAATGTTGACAGAGTGAACGACACAAAGAGAAGGAAGTTTAATTGTAAATGGCAGACAGGTCATCATTGGCTAGGGTTTGATGGTAAAAATGCGGTCATGTTTTGTCAGATTTGTTATGACGTATAGTGTACAGCAGAGGTTCCTAAAGGGTGGTACGCGTACCCCTGGCCCGAAAAGGTACGTGAGATAATGGCAGGGAAATGTAAAGAGCCACTGTCACAAGCACCTTGAGTGCATTCACCGCAATAAAACTTCATTGTTCGTGTTGGACCAGTGCAGCTTTATAGAGTTACAGATCTCTATCTCTGTACAGTGGTACCCCGAGATACGAATGCTTCGAGTTACGCAATGTTTGAGATACGAAAGGTCTCGAGACACGAAGAAAAATTAGAGATATGAACAACCACAAGCAGTTCTGCTCTGTTATCCTCTTGTTTGTCTGACGTTGCACTGCGCTCCTTTATGACTCTCCAGAATCTCTCCTTCTCTTCCATTTAACTGCCTACTTGTGGAGCAATAACCACTCACTACATTCAACATCCCTTCAATTTCTAACTTCAAACTGATCACATTGTCTGACGCTCTTTTCAGGATCACTCCTACCCCATTTTGTATTTTTGTATCCCCCTCCACTACTACGCACTTTGCTGGTCTCCTGCACACACAGAATATCTACCTTCCTTCTCTCCATCATGTATTCCAGATCTCTTACCAGCCATAGTCCTGCCTTTCCTCTTGTCTCTTTGCCTACGAAACCTTCTCCCTCCTCTCCTTCTTCGACCAACAGTAATACAATTTCCACCGGCGCCCTGTAGTTAACCAGGGACTCGACAGATCCGGTATAGAAATCAAACTGATGACTCGCACATTTGGTTATTGGCATGTTTTACGCCAGATGCCCTTCCTGGCGCAACTCTCTCTATTTATCTGGGCTTGGGACCAGCACAGAAACCCCTGTGGCAAGATTAGGTGTCTAAAGGGGTACCTGGCTGAAAAAATTTTGGTAACCACTGGTGTATAGTATTCTATCTTATATGTATAGTTAAGTTTTTCATGCACTGTTTATAAAATGATCCAATGTTGCTTCAGTGGCATTCATAATCTCTTATTTTCAACATGTAGAATTTTGTCTAATGGAAATTCTGATTGGGTGGTATCTTCAGAAAGTTTCGAGCCACTTTGGCAGGTGATTAAAAAGTTAATTTCGAACCGTGGTAAGTTTATTTCACCCATAGTAACATTGAGAACATTATATTATACCACAGTCACCACCCATTGTGAGCAAACTGGTTACTATAGCAGACAATATTCCATATACAGTATTTGTCTCAACTTATCAAAATCACAGAGATATGGGGTTATGTAGGTTAAAATGGATCCTTGTGCCATTGCCAAAATAGCTAAATAAATAAATAAACACAGCACTTACACAAGCCAACATCAAAGTTTTTGTGAAATGTTTGACCATCTTAAGTTATAATTTAACAGCACTGTTATGTAATGTCACAACGCTTCCCTTTTATAATGTACCGATCATCTTTTGGCCCAAAATGGGTCTCCAGAGCGCCCTCGTGGACTCTTCAGGGAACAACCGATGATTATATTGGGACTTTTATTTTGAAAGCAGCTGGTTACTGTCATATGACCCCTCACCATCGCACGCCTTTTTATTTTGAAGGCTGTGTCCAAACGATCATGTGATCGATCAGGTGGCCTCTCCGATGCTTGTGCGAGTCGAGATTATTGATCAAGTGATTGGCTATCGAATGTAGACTGCGCCGAAGTGTGCTTCATCTGCTTCCGGTTCATCTAGCGGCACCGGAGTCCGAGGCTCGGCCGGTCTGTGGACATCGCTGATCGAATGTCTCCGTTGTTTGCTCGTGTTTGGAAAGGCCTGGCTCTCTGAGTCAGCGGCGATGGCGGCGGCGAGCGTCACGGACCTGCAGAGCAAATACAGCAAACTGGCGCAGGAGTACTCCAAGGTGAGGGCCGTCCGAAGCCGCTCAGAACCACTCTCTGTTCCCAGATCAGCCGGGGCTCTCAGGCTCCGTCTGCTGCGGGGGCGTTCCTCCACTAATGAATGTTCCAGATGTTTAGCTGGAGATGTGCTCAAGGTTCTCTCTCTGCTCTAGTGGAGCTCGCGAGGGCTTTTCTGCTGACAGACAAACGGCACGAGTTTGAAGATAAATGAGGATGAACCCTGTGTGAAGATGGGGAAATAAATAAATAAATAATTAAGTTTGGGTGTGTTTCAGCTGCGGGCTCAGAACCAGGTGCTGAAGAAGGCTGTGCTGGATGAGCAGAGCAGCAGCGCTTCCCTGAAGGTACTGCAGCGCTCGGTTCTTCTCATATTCCACTGTAGTCCCTGTGGCTGGATCATAGAGGTTCTGTTCCACAATGCTCCTCCTCAGAGAAAGAACCCTGTTCTCGGGAACTTTCTGCGGTTCACACTTGCTTTGTTTATAAACCAGCAGTAAATAACCAGAGCCGCGGAGGAGTGGTGTGGTGAAAACGCCATTGCTTTCTCGCAGATTCTTCTCTCTCTTGGTTTCAGTGTTCCCTGTGTGTAGCTGAGCTTCAGATTTCTCCAAGATCTAAAGCTGAGATCTTCTCAGAATCAGAAAAGTTTTTATTGCCAGGTACAGCAAAGGGATCAGGAATTTGTCTTGGTGTCAGGTGCAACCACAGATAGAAAGGGTGTACATTATGAACTTAATTTAAGTGAAATATGAAGTTAACTAGAATAAGTTAAATATATAAATGCGTAGTAGTGCAGTAGGGATATTGTAGGAGGTGGGCGATTCCTCTTGTGGTAATTGGGGTGTTGTTCATCAAGCACACTGCACTGGGAAAGAAACTGTTCTTATGGAGTGAGGTCCTTGTCCTGATGGACCTGAGTCTCTAGGAGGGTCCTGAGAGGGGAGGGTCTGAAAGAGATCATTTCCTGGATGAGAGGGGTCGGATGCACGTCTCCGGGCCCAGGAGATGTACAGCTCCTGAAGAGATGGAAGACTGCAGCCAATCACCTTCTCAGCAGAGTGGATGACACGCTGCAGCTTGGCTCTGTCCCTTGTTGTGGCTGCAGCAAACCAGACCGTAATGGAGGATGTGAGGATTGATTCAATTAAGGGAGAGTAGAAGTTAACCAACATCTTCACAGGGAGGAGAAACTTCTTCAGCTGCCGCAGGAAAGACATCCTCTGCTGAGCCTTCTTGGGTGATGGTGATGCTCAGGAAGTGGAAGCACTCAACAGCTGTCACCAGGGAGTCACAGAGGAAGACGGGGGATGGGGGGGGGCCGGATCCTTCCTGAAATCATTTCCAATGTCTTAAGAGAGTTGAGCTCCAGGTTGTTTATGTTGCACCTTGACACCAGGCGGGCCATCTCAGTAGGCCGACTCATCCCCCATCAGAGATGAGGCCGATGTCATCAGCAAATTTCAGAAGTTTGACAGACTGATGAGCAGATGTTTGGGTAAAGTGAAAATAGCAGAGGAGAAAGTAAATTCTCCACATTTACAGACCGGCCATCTCTAGTGGAGCAGAGCATCATGGGTCTCCAGCATCCGACTCTCAGACTATAGTGACTATAGTGATGAAGATCTCTGATGCATGATGAACCGTGTTTGTGCTGCAGGAAGAGCTGCAGCAACGTGACCAAAGCCTGAGGAAGCTGCAGCAGGAGACCGAGAGTCTGAACTTCAGGAACCAGCAGCTAATGAAGAGAGTAGAGCTGCTGCAGGAGGAGCGCAGGGTAAACCACCAACGTCTTCAACTATAAAAGTGTCATTTAAATACAACTTTCACTATTGAGGTAAATAGTGGGGGGGGTGTCCCTCTGTTAGAACTTCCAGAGGAGAAACAGTCCCTGTGGAGACCTTGAGTTTCTAGTCATGGGTGATGGAGCGTGGACACCTAAGAACATGATCTTTGTGTGCAGAATAAGGTGGAGCCTCCGCTCAGGCATCAGGCTCAGAGTGTCTTTGATGAAGATCTGCAGAAGAAGATTCTGGAGAATGAGCGTCTTCACATCCAGGTATCTTTGGAGTGGTGGAGAGAGATTGATTGATTGATTGATTGATTGATTGATTGGATGATTGGATGGATGTATGTGGTGTGCAGTTCCTGGAGGCCGAGGCTCGTCTGGTGGAGCTGCAGAGTGTGTGTGATCGGCACCAGGCCACGGTGGATGCTCTGAGCCAGGAACACACACTCAGCCTGGAGAAGCTGCAGAGCGACAAACACTCTCTCCAGGTCAGTGATGAGTGAGGTGCAGAGCTTCAACAGTACAGAAGGAGGGGCAGGAGATGAGCTCCTCTGGGTCAATCTAGACCCACACAAGCAGAAACGTGATGAGCAGGTTCTTCTAGTTCCTCCTAGAAAAGTTATTTGGTTTTTACTTCACTTATCAGTTCAGACGCGTCTGTTTTATTCTCAACTGGATGATCGATCGATCGATCGATGGTGTGTGTGCGTGTGTGTGTGTGTGTGTGTCACAGCTGAAGCTGGAGACTCTGGAGAGAGATGTTCAGGAGAGCAGAGCCAGAGCTCAACTCAGGTCAGTGCGCTCACCTTCTGACCAGAAAATGATTGATATCCATCAGCACGAGTCCATGAGTAATGTGTGTGTGTGTGTGTGTGTGTGTGTGTGTGTGTGTGTGTGTGTTAGTCAGCAGACCCTGCAGCAGTGTCAGATGGAGCTCGAGCATCAGTCCAAGCTCAAGGTCCAGGAGAGGGTCTTCGACGACAGCCGTGAGTCTTGCACCATCTGCTGATCCCACGTGTGGCTTCGTGTAACTGTGCTTCTGTTCCTCAGAGCTGAGCGACTACAACTGTCTGAACGTTCCTCCTCACGACAGACGGCAGCAGGTGAGACCTCCACAGCGATGTGATCTGAAGCTTCTTCTGTGGAACATCAGGAGTGATTCTCACTTCCTTGTGTGTGTGTGTGGAGCTGCGTGTGTGTGATGTCTCCTCGCAGGCTCTGCTGCTGCTGCAGGAGCTGGTCTCCTCTCTGCTGAACACACACTCCTACACAGAGCAGAGAACACATGCGTACCCCCGAGACTCCTGTATGGAGACCGTCTCTCCAAGCAACCAAAAGGTAAGTCCTCGATCATCGTGATGTAAGTCGTCGGCTCTCTGCATTTAAGAAGGGCCTGGGTAAATCATTCTGTACCTATTTAAGGGTTGGACGGTGAAACTGGAACACTGTGTTCACCAACCATGTGTTTGAAGGGCAAGCGAGCAGGACCTGATCCCGTTCTCCTGTGTGTGTTTGAGCAGTTCTCCCAGTATCTGTGTGAGAGCGCCGTGCTGCTGTGTCGACTGGAGGAGGATCTGCAGCATCTGCACCGCACCATCTCTGAGCATCTCGCTCCGGCACATCCAGTGAGCCCTCGCCCGTCTCTTTCAGATCCGTTCCTCTGGTGCGTCTGACCCTCTGCTCTGTTTGCTTCTATAGGAAACTCTGGCGAAGATGCAGAACATCTCCACCTCCTTTTCAGCCTACAACCGCTTCCTGCAGAAGATCCTGCCCTACCAGATCACGAGGTGCTTGCGCTAGTCCTTAGCTGCTAACGTGTTTGCCTCATTCTGTGAGCCAGAAGGAGTGTGGAGCTCTGTGACAGGGAGGAGAGAGAGTCAACGGATGGAGGGGTGGAGAACCCTGACCTGATGGTGCTAGGGTTGATTTTCTGTCGTGATGCAGGAGGAGCGTCTCCTGAGGGAGCAGTAACGTGTGTGTGTGTGTGTGTTCTGTGTCTCCACAGCCTTGAGGAAGAGTGCGAGGCTCCCCTCTGCTCCCCCACTCTCTGCTCCATCAATCGGCGGCTGCAGACGGCTCTGAAGAAACTGACGTCAGCCTTTGACAAACTCGGCACCTACCTGAGAGTGTTGCTGCTGCCCAGTGAGTGTGTGCTCTTCCCAGAACATCTCAGGAGCTTCTCCTGGAACCTTCTAGCGAGAGCAGTAGGAGCTGAGCAATCGGAGCGAGAATCTTCTCAGGGCTGTTCTCTCTGCAGGTGTGTGCGAGAGCAGCGTGAGTGGCGTCTTCAGGCGGATGAGCGAGTGTTTGCACGAGCTCCACCTCATCTGCTCAGGTGTGTGCGATCTCTTCAGTCAGAAGGTGTCTCTCGAGCAGAATCTTCCTGGCGTCGCACAGAAGCTCCACACTACAAACCAGTGTCTGGAGAGGGCTCTGGGGGAGCTCACGCGCTGCAGCAGGAAGGTGCGTGCAGATCCTCGCCGCAGAACATCCCTCGCTGCGTGCCTCATCCGCTCTCTGTCTGTGCTCTGCAGATGTCTGAGTTCTTCAAGAGCAATTTGGCGTTCCTCTGCTCCTCTGCTGAAGTGTACATCTGTGTGAGGCCTCTGCAGATGGAGGTGCTTCTTCAGGGCCGAAACCAAGCTGTGGAATATGTCTCCAAAATCAGGAAGGTAAAGGGAAATCAACATTCGACAGGGGAGCCTGCTCTCGGGATTGAGGACCATTCCTAACGAACAGTGTGTTTCCTCAGGTGAGGAGCGAGTCCGTGCCCTTCAGAGAGGCTCTGTCAGACAGACAGGTTCTGATGAGCTCCACCCAGAGCAGAGAGGGACTCATGCAGCAGGTACGAGCCGTCTGCTGGTGCTTCACAGTGTGTTAGCATCCTGAAGGTGTTCTGTGGCTGGAGATGCTACATCCATGGGAAGATTAGCAGTGAGCGTGGATGAAGGGCCTTTCCCCTGACACCTCCACCTTGTGACTGGTAGAAATGTTCTCAAGAGGAGTGAAGGTCTCCTTGCACTTCCTGTTGCGCCACCAAGAGGATGACGGTTCCTTTGAAATAATCCGGCGAAACTGTTTGTTTTCTTTGATGAAATGTAATCCGACTACAAGAATCAGAACGACGCTTAAACTGAAACTGACTCGAGGCAGAGCAGTAGATGCACCTCCCCGAGAACAAACTCAGAGAGTTTAGAAGGGATTGTGAAACACTGCTTGAGGATATTAAGCAAGAATTAAAGTGATCAAAGAGATGAGAATGGATGAAACGGAGCGCTGAAAACTCCTCTAAACGCCGATGCAATGCCAGGCCAAACTGCTGGACCAAGAAACTCAACCTGAGGATTTCTGAACACTTGAGGAGCAAGAATCCTCAGACATTTCTTTATAACAAAATAAATAAACTGATCTTTCTTAAATAGCATATTAAAAAGTGCATTTCAGTTCAAGGAGGTCAAGTTTGGTAGAGCCTGGCGCGTATTCCTGCTTCTCTCAGCTGAAATCGGTAAAACAAAAATAAGAGTCAGAGGAGGGAACTAATGACAACAATCACAACAAAAAGGAACCCGTAAATCACTGAACCCAGCCAAGAGAAACCAGATATAGTCCAAAATGGAGGGCGAGAAATGTTTGTCTATGTTTCTGTCCAACTGAGCCCAGCCGTTAGCTGCTGGGTAATGCTAGCACGCGATCCAATGCGGCAGGGACCCGTCTGTGCTTAGTTTTTGTGAAATATCTAATATTTTCATAAGCAGAGAGATGCTTTCCTCCTCCGCTTGGTCCCGTGGAGCGCCCAGCTTCAGTAGTTGCTCCTGTACTTGTGCTCCGCTGATGATCTGATCGTCACGGGCGTCAGGATGGTTCTCAGCGATCGAAACCGCCCTGAAACACTCCACGCGTTGAACTGAAAAACGAATCTTTGTGAAACGAGTCCCTCCTGAGTAATGGAGAGCTATCGTGAAGGTTCTCTGTGCAGGTGATCCAGGCTCAGCAGAAGATCTCTAGGCTGGAGCAGGAGAGGGAGCACTGGCTGCTGGAGGCTCAGCTTGCCCAGGTGCGGCTGCAGAGAGGGAGTCAGGAGGAGCAAGGTTCTCTGGGAGATGAAGGACCGAGGTGTGACCCAGTTGTAAATCATGTCAGATCAGAAGCTGAAGCTGCGGAGGCTTCGGAGAAGCTCCAGGACTCCAGCGTGGTGCGTGCAGCACCTTGCAGCCAGATAGAGCCTCCCCACCTGCCGCTAAACTCATGTTGTCTTCTGTGTGTTTGCAGCTGGGTGTGCTGACGGTGAGCCCCTGCGCGCAGAACGTGTGTATCCTCCTCCTCGTTCTCTCTCTTTCTCCATCTGTGCGAGCCGCTGCGTGAGCCTCTGTGTGTCTGTACAGGACGCAGATCCTCGCGAGCAGCTCATTCACTCTCACTTCCTCAGCCGGGTGTGCGAGCTGAGTGCTGAGCTGCAGATGAGCGAGAGCAGAGCCACACACTTCCACGCCGAGGTCAGAACACTCATCCTCGCTCCCTCACCTGCTCCCCCAGCTGCTAAACAATGCTCCGTCTGTTTCAGTGCCGGGCGGTATGTAGGCGTCTGTCGATGGCTGAGAAAACTCGACTGGGTTTAACTGAGGAGCTGAAGCAGGCTACACACGCCATCAGCGGCCTTCAGGTGACGTGCGCGGCTCATGGCTAAGAGTTTACCAAAGGTTCCGGGTGTGAGTGAGTGTGTGTGTGTGCAGGACGAGCTGAGCACCACCAAACGCAGCTACGAGGATCAGCTGAGCATGATGAGCGAGCACCTGTGCAGCCTGAACGACACGCTCAGCAAACAGCGTGAGGAGATTGACGCGCTGCAGCTCACCAACAAGGTAGGAACGCTAGGACTGGGCCGCGTGATCTCCCTGATGGAGAGCGCTGGTGGTACGGTGCCGCAGTGGGTAGCACTGTGGCCTTCCAGTTAGAAAGTTGTTAGTTCGAGGCTCGCTGGTGACCTTCCTGGAAGGAGTTTGCCTGTTCTCCCGGGTTTACTCAGGTTTTCCCCACAATCCCAAAACGTGCGGTTAGGTTCATTGAATAATCGAAATTCCCCTCAGGTGTGAATGTGTGTGTTGCCCTGCGATCGACTGACAACCTGTCCAGGGTGTACCCCTGCCTCTCGCCCAATGTGCGCTGGAGATGGGCACCGGCAGACCCCCGTGACCCTGAAACGGGAATAAACGGATTGGAAAATGAATGAATGATGGAGTTCTTCAGGAAGGAGTTCACTTGGAATCTGATCGTTTCCTTTTCTAACCAACCACTGCTCTAGGGAACCTCCAAGAAGAACAAGAGTCGATAGAGGAGACTACATTACCCACAATCCCATTGATCACGAGCCGCCAGAGGAGGCTACAATACCTATAATCCCATTGATGGAGGAGACAGAGGAGAGTACATTACCCACAATCAAAAGCTGTGACGACTTACGGTTTTTCCAGGTCCTTCCTCTCCACTCTCCCAGTGACAGACAATGGTAAAAGGCACTGAGATTTCGATCATTATTGCGCTAAAAATTGTTTAGTTTTAAATCATTATGTGTAGATTTACAATAATGTGTCATAATAAAGATTAGAATTGAAGTGTCCTAAAATAATGTTTTTAAAAGTGGAAACGTCTGTTCCTAAACAAAACTTAAAGGTAAGACACCAATGTTCCTTTTTGTTTTTGCTATGATAACGATCAAAGTTTCAGCACTTTTTACTTTTTACTTTTGTGAAAGTGGAGAGCTAGGACTTAATAAACGGATGGGGAATAATACTAACTCACCATCTCCCTCTCTCTCAGACAACTGAACAGTAAATGTATCGCAGTGTTGAACGTGATTTTGTTGCTTTGATAACGATATTAAATGATTTCTGATATCTCTGGAGCATCTTTGCTGTTGGATGAACTTGTTGATTAACCTGTAAAGCTCTTAAACATCTCCCTCATTTAATAGTCTTTGAGCATCTGAGAATGGTTTCAGATAATGTTCCACTATATTTGGACAGTGAAACTGAAACACTCCTCAGAGGTTCTTTACTAAAGCAGCTGAAGGACTTGGCAAATGTTAACCTTTCCATTAAAAGTAACTTTAAATACCTCAACATTTACTCCAGAAATACTCTACTCTCCAGATCAGGGGTGCTCACACTTTTTCAGCTTGTGAGCTACTTTTAAAATGACCAGGTCAAAGTGATCTACCCGCTACAAAAATGTAAAACATCAATCAACAAACAATTATTTTCAACTTTATTGAGAATTGACAAAACACACATAATAATTAACTATTTTAATTTTTTGTAATAACCTGAGTTTACTTTGTCTTGCGCTGAATTGAATCAGCCAGGGATGCATGGTCCGGAGAGAAGCTGCTGACAGCCAGCCTCAAGCACACTTCCAAATATTCATCAGTCCCTGTGGAACGCTATTTGAACTTAATGATTTTCATGTCGGACTTAATGATTTACTTCAGGGGTGTCAAACTCATTGAGAGGAGCCACTGGGAGCCACATTAGCATAATGGCTGTCCTCAAAGGGCCAGATGTAACTTATAGTAACTTTATAACTTATTCAAGTGACAATTCAGTTGCATAGAAACAATTCTAATAAAATCCATTTGATTTGTCAGCTTATGAAAATCTCTATTAATGAAGGAACAAACTGTCCAAGTGAATAAAGAAAAATAGCATTTTTGTAATTTGTTTAGCGAAAAAAAAAGCCCCTCACAGACTGAAGACGATGCATATCGATCGTCATCTTTTATCATCAGGCTTCAGAAACAGATCACAGATAAACTATTAGCTCCGCCCATTTCACATCATGAAATGTATTTTAGTGTGAGAAATCGGAGGTGTGGTGTGAGAGATCGCTCAAATACGTGAGTTCAATGTGTGAGAGTTGGCAGCTCTGCAGTTTCACTCGTGAGTATGGATGCGGAAACACCGTTGCAGCATTGTGGGAAATGTAGGTTTTTAAGCTCTCGTGGGCCACATTAGATTACATGGCGGGCCACATGTGGCTCGCGGATCTTGAGTTTGACGCAAGAGATTTACTTGGTCCAGCTCCTTCACTCATTTTGTTGACCATAAACTTAAACATGGGCTAAAAATCTGACGTAATGCGCTAATTAGCTTAGCACTTAGCGTCGTTGTGCACGCCTGAGAGCGGTGACGGAAAGGTAAAAATTCAGTTGTCATCTGACCGGTTGTCCTGTACATCAATCAAGTGACGGATGGATGATCGGCTGATATTGTTTCAATTTCACGCCACAATTGACGTAATCAGATCTCTGATCCAGACCAACAGCCTTTCCACTCTTCATTCACCTTCCTCCCCTATATTTTCTAATCTTTTCAACTTCCTCTCTTCCTGCTTCTGCATCTTCTCAGCACACTCTCCTCACTTGTTAGCACCTTTCCATCTCTATCTTTAATCACCTTTCTCTGGTGCACATCCTCCCCATCTCTGTCTCTTTAATCTGTACAATTCCTTCTCGCCTTACCTCGTTACAAACTGCCATTATTCCAGCCAATCGGGGAGTCCTTTCTATTCTAATTGGCTGGCCTATAAACCAATCACAACTTTCCCTGAAGGGAAGATGGTTAATTTAATTATTATTATTATTATTAGCAAATCAAGGTACAATAAACGTACTCAACTGAACAAGGGAAAGATACAAACAAAACAATAAAGTGAACATTAAAAGATGTGTAATTACATATTATGGTCATGGCTTGAAAGGGATATAAAATACGTGAGAGATAATCAACGCTCGGCCACGCATTATACAGTTATAATAGCATTATACAGTTATAATAGCATTATACAATTATAATAGCATTATACGCTGCAAACAGGTCTGAATGGGTTTTATTCCTTCCGGTGTTTGTGACCGTGAGTGATGTCCGTTGTTGTTGAGCTCGGATACTTACTCTTTAGCTGTACCTACACGGACACTAATGTAACTGAACTATAATAAACCGCAGCCGGAAACGCGGTCTGCCCAGTGTCCCTCACTGCTCGCCAGTGCTTTACCGCACTCTCTCGTGGAAGCGCGCATCGAAAAGTCAGCAAGAACGCGGCTCTCGGCAAGGATCAACCCGCTTGGGTTTATTCCTTCATTACCCCGCTTTTCTGACGTCACACCTGCGAGACATCTACACTAATAATGACAGAAATCCCACACACATATTTTTAAAAGGAGCCCAAATTGTAAAACCCCGCCCAATGCAACTCTGCCCAGCTCAACGTAACAAAAAAAAATCTCGAAACCCGCCCAATCTGGCAACACTGCCAGAGAGTTCCTGTAGCAACGGGTTTATGAATAAAACCACAGATTGTAGAAAAACGTATATGAATATTAATTAAGTTGAAATGATTGCATGTGGGTGAGCTCATGAATATTCAACAGAGACTCGGGACGGGGTCTTGTTTTCTCCCGACATTCCTACCATCTTTACAAAGTTCCTTCAGCAGCCCGGTCCCGAGCCGATCCTCCGCCGACGGCGCTTCCCTCGCGGAGGTTCTTTCAGAGACTCGGACCTCGACCAGAGACTGAGGTATGTGATTAAGTTCCCGCCAGGATTCTCGAAAATCCAGG
Source organism: Danionella cerebrum (assembly GCA_007224835.1). Lineage (NCBI taxonomy): Eukaryota > Metazoa > Chordata > Actinopteri > Cypriniformes > Danionidae > Danionella > Danionella cerebrum. The sequence continues at coordinate 30,696 of SRMA01026015.1, read as the reverse complement.
TCCTATGTTCGGTCAGAGCTAGGTTTGTTTAACTGAGATTGGAAGATTAGTACAGACGACTTCTTTAGAGTGCCAGCAGTTTCCAGTTAAAGCTTGACTAAATATCTGTATTTGTGCTGTGTGAAGAACAACTGATGCCCCATCTGATCAGAAGAGCCCGTCCATCAGGAGGGACCAGTATCCAGGCTAAATGGTCCAAGATTGAGTGTCAAACTTTATCATGGAAGGGAGCCAAAATCTAAAATGGAGCTCTGCATTTTAAGGCCAATGAACGGTTTACAGAAGATTCCTAAAGTAATGAAGATTCGTTCAATAACAGTGAGTGTCTTACAACGCTGCTGTCCACTTAAGGCAGTCTTCAGCCCTAGAACAGAATATGTTGCAGTACTAAGCTTCTATATAATTAACAGCTGCTTTTAACAGATCATGTGAAAAAAGTTTTTTCTCTACACCTTACTTTCAGAACTCTTGATCAGGGTTAGACACAGCTGCGAACGATCAAATTCAGAGAAGTCATTCTCAATTAAGTCGTATATAACAGCTGCATGTGAGGGGTGCAGCCAGACTGAGGTAGAGCTCTGAAACTATGACAGTTTCATCCTTAACAGGAAGTTGCACATGTGCATCCATCAATGGCAGCTTCCAGGAGAGCTCCGCAGGTGTCACGCCATCCATATTTCTTTGCAGTTAGACCAAGCAGTTGGTTTTTCGAAGATTGAAGACGAGCCTGCCTTTGATTTCTGGATTTTTACAAAGTACAAATTTTGTCTTTGGTAAGTTGAGATATTGTAGAAAACAAAGATGTTGTGGTAACAGAACAAGTTTAATGTGATGCAAACCTGCATCATCCAAAATCTTTCAACAACTCTAAAACATTCTTTCTTTTCATCTTATACAAACAGAGGGGAGATAACAGAAGATACAACATTCATTGGCTGGTATTATGTAAAAATCCTAAAAAGCAATTCTCCGTTAATCACGATCATTCAAGAATGAATCTTAAATACCCAATACAAGATTATACGCATTTATAACTTTATAACTTTTTGGCGTTGAAGCAAAAGTGTAGCTAACAAAAGATGTTAAATTTGTAATCCTACAATATTAAAATATCCATGCAAAGGGGTTTGTGTTTTCAGATTAACCCATGAAAAAAAATCCTCTTAACCTGGGCATCGTGGAATAACAATTGCAGCTAAAAATGTAACAGAAATAAAATGATTGGAATTTCAATACGAATCTGTTCATTTCTAATGGTAATTATATTTATTGTTATTTTGTTTACTTCCACTGACATTGACTCGATGCTGGCGGAATTATTAAGATGTGTGAAGATTACAATAATGTTTATCTGAGAATTGTGATTTGTATGGAGGGAATAAATGAAAGGCTTAAATGCAAAGGTCTTCTTCCATTCATATGTTTATGATTTGTAACAGATCGACATGTTGAAAACATGGTCAGCTCAAACCGGAATCAGCACCAGTGATAAACTTATGGCTGTCTCACATAATGGAATCTAAAAAGTGTGTCTACATACATATTTGTTATGAACACACTGGAAAGGGCTTACTTTGTGAAAACTAATAGTGTGCCAACATTATTTCTTTTATATTTGATTCTGTTGGAGGCTTTGCTGAGTAGAGGAAAGTCATGTGCTCAACCAAGGCCCCGGCCCACTGGGTCACATTTGAAGATGAGGGAACAGTTTCATGCCAAACAACCCTGTGCTTCTCCACAGTGAACCCCACACCATCCTTGGTCCCACAACACATATGCTCCTCCACCTCAAACTCTGTTCCTAGGCCCAGTGGCCAGAAGCTGGCTCTGGGGTCTCTGGGCAAAGAGAATTGGAGAGTCAGCACAGTGGTCGAGTCTCCATCGGTTGACTCTATGAGAGTTTGTTTACCCCCAGAGCAGCCAGACTCCAACAACAGACCCAGTGTAGAAGCTCTTCAAGACAAACAGTCCAGTGTCCCTCTTCAGCAGCCAGGAGGTGTTGGCCTCTTTAGGGGGGACACTGCACATAAGCGTGGGTCCTGGAGTTCATCCTCAGACTCTGACTCAACACCGAGTGTCCCTCGATTCTTTATCCGACCTGAGGATGGATCCAAGCCTCGTCTTGAACGGGTTCCATTCTCTGACCCTTACGTATGCAATGAAATAGATCTACTAAGTCTAAATGACTCGCAGGTCAGCCTACAGGAGAATTGTCCAGAAGAGCCCTGTGGCAGAGCTGAGAGCTCAGATGCTACACCAGGCCTGGGGAATCCAGAGACGTCCTTCCTACCAAAGGGTCTTCTTCTGGGCCGGCAACAACATGGCTGGCCCTTACTGCTGCGTATCCCTGAGAGGAAGAGCCGGATGTGCTCGAGGCATTGGGGCCATGTGTATCTGAGACTGATGCCTGGGGCCCTGTTGCAGCTCTTCTATGAGCGGGGTCTGGACCGGCCCTTCAGGGAGCTGCAGCTGAGCGGCCACTGCTCGATTTCAGGGCCCTCGTTGGAGCGGCGGAGTCCTGGGCCAGGCCTCACCACACTGAAGCTAGAGCGGCTGTGGTACACGGAGCGCAAACGCCTGCATTCACGGCCATCGGTCACTTACGAGGCTCGGGCTGAGCAGCTGCTGAAGCTGGGGAGCAGCGATGCTGAGGCCCTGTTGGATTTGCGGCGGGCCCTTGAGGACCAGCTGCTTGCACTAAAGATTCCACAAACGTTCTTGCAGCGCTATCAAAGGCCGGAGTTGAGCGTAATCATGTCTGAGCATGTGTGGACCCTACTGGGGGCAGATGGGGTTGTGTTGGAGAGCACCACTATCACCCGTGTACACTGCCTGGCTTTCCTGAATGGACCTGTTCGCTGCTTCCTGGCACTGGCTCCAGGTAACTCAGATCAGGCTGGCCTGGCAGTGGCAGAGCGTCGAGTGCATGAGTGTGTCTTGGAGTCTGAAGATCCACGAGTGCTGTGGTTTTGCCCTCCAGACGGCTGCCGTGTTGAGCTGCTACGGCTCTGCTGGCCACCAGCACCTCCAGTGCCAATCTCTGTCCGTGGCCAGGCCTGTCTTAAGGGACCCTTGTTGTGGCTGCGGATTCACCTGAACACTTTAGGGCCAATGTGTGAGCGCCTAGAGCTGCGGGTCCCACTCCCAACCCCCCCTGTGGGTCCTGAAATGTTCTTGCGGAAAGGCTGCCTGGGCCTGCCACTGGAGCTGGTTGGTTCCCTGAAGGTATCGCTTGGGTCTGTCCGTTACGAGGAGGCACTGGGTGCCCTGGTGTGGAGCATCGGCCGGCTTCCTGCCAGGAACACCGGTGAGTATGCACACACACACACACACACACACGCACACACACACACACACACACGCACACACACACACGCACACACACACACACACACACACACACACGCACACATGCAGGAAGACGCCCTTGCTCCAGTCTCCAGTCTCTGGGATTTGACTCGCTGTGTTTCTGATGTGTCTCAGCACCAGGTGTCCCTCAGTCTCTGCTCTTCATCTCTACTCTGGAACAGCAGCACTTCTCTGATTGGTCTGCTCTCTTCACTCTGGAGTGGGATCTAGAGGAGGTCTTGGCTCCTTCTTATGTTTTGGGAGTGGAGAGTGACCAGCAGCCCCGGAGGCGCCTGAGCCGGCGCCGCACACATCACTGCCAGGTAAACACACGCATTCTGCAGATGAAGAATAGTGAAGGTACAGTTTATCTTCTAAAGATCTTCTCTTGGCAGGTCCAGATGGAGAAGCAGATGATGGCAGATGAGGAGCATGCTCTCTGACTAGGTCACAACCCGCAGAATATTCAAGAGTGTTTAACTTTCCTGCCTTTGGGATTGATTATTTATTTATTGATAAACACACATTTGTTTTTCAGTATTTTGTAATCCATAGTTTTATGGTTTTCTTCAAATAAAGAGGTTGTGTGGTCTTCAATCACTGTTCAAATGATGATCTCTTTCTCATCGCATTTTATCGTATCGTATTTTATTGTATCTGAGTTTTCTGTTTGTTCTCAAGTAGCATGTGACACGACCCAACAGTGTCTGCATCGTACCTCAGTGAAATGGGGTAAATGACTGACCCTAACCCTAACCCTAACCCTAACCCCGTGTCTTGTGTGGCTAGGTAAAATTATTCTATTTAGGGCAAATTTCAAACCTGCGCTGAATGTGTTCACTGGAGTTATGAGAACTGGTCTTCACTCTGAAATTTTAGCGCTGTAGGAACTCAGGACATAAAACTGCCTTATGAAAAAGTGCAGGGGCATGTCTTCAGCACTGGGAGAACAACTAAAGCACTGCGTTTGACAATAACGTTTGTCTTGTCCTTATCGTGGAAAAAATCAAAATAATGTGCATCATCACTCTCGAGAATGTGCAATCTTCTGCCAAAAGATTCATATATATGTGCTGCCCTCGGTATATGTGCAATATATAACTCGACAGCCAGCACAGTAAAACCACGACGATTATAGGTAAGATAACAAAATAAAGCAGGAAGACAACAAAGGCCTATAGACATTCATCAGATTATTAGTGTATGAAGAGATACAGCAGTAGATCGTGACATGGCATCAGAAACATCTTCATTAAAAACACGTTCTCGTGCTTCATGTTCTTCAGCACGATCAAGTACATCATCAACTGGATAAGCAGCAGCTATGGCGAAAGCGAAAGCCGAAGCAGCAAAAGCACGTCTTGCCTTCACTGCAGATGAAGTTAATCTAAAGCTACAAAAGGCCAAGGTGGAAGCATCTATAGAAATGCTAAAGCACCAGAAAGAGGCAGAAGCAGAGGCTCTTGAAGCTGCTATCAATGAGAATGCTGAAAGACAAAGTTGCAGGCTAAGTTTGAATTCTGCTCCCAGGGAAGCTACGCAACGCACAGAACAATATGTTATGGATCAAACCCAAACACGTGAAACAGAACTCCAGATGTGTGATGTCCCTCAAGATACAGATGATATCCCAAGCTATAGCATTCCAGAGTCACATCTCAAGCCTGAAGCCAAACCTTTCCTTCCAAGTAAAATCGGTGTTGTGTTCAAACCACCTGATCTTAACTCTAAGCAACCGTGCACCCATGAAAATGAATACGCTCAAGATTCAAACAAAGCTGCATTTGAGAACATCCGTTCTACTCCTTGGCAAAACCAAAGAACACAAAATAACAGTCACCCAACTCCTGTGTCCTTCCTTAAACACCCCAACTTGCATAATGACAACTCAAACATAAGTGACTTTGTGAGATATATCTGGCTCAACGTGAGCTTGTGGCCACAGGCCTACTGCAGTTCAACGACAAGCCTCAGAATTACAGAGCTTGGAAACGTTCTTTTCAGAACGCGACCACTGATTTGAACCTGACTCCAAGTGAAGAGATGGATCTCTTGCTAAAATGGCCAAGGAATCAGCAGAACATGTCGAGCAGATAAGGGCAATAAATTTCAATCACCCGCAAGCAGGACTGTATATGGCATGGGACAGGCTTGATCAAGTATATGGCTCAATGGAGGTAATAGAGGATGCCCTGTTTAAACTAATCGATGCCTAACAGAGACTATTCTAAACGGACAAAATTAAGTGATCTGCTAATGGAGCTTCAAGCTGCCAAGGCCGAAGGAGACTTGCCTGGACTCGCTTTCTTAGATACGGCAAGAGGTGTAAATCCTATCGTACAAAAGCTTCCATTTCGTTTGCAGGAAAGGTGGGCATCAGTTGGTTCAGCATACAAATGGCAAAACCATGTTCCATATCCTCCCTTTGCCTACTTTGTAGACTTTGTTAGCCAGGAGGCAAGCATTGGAAATGACCCAAGCTTCAATTTTGTCTCTCACATAGACATGTCTGCCAAAATGGAGAAAATGCCTTGGAAGCCCAGTAAGCAACGAGAAATCTCTGTACACAAGACAGCTGTATCTTCCAGTTTCCACTGACGCTGGCGATTCCTCAAATAAACCTGATGACTGTGATAAACTGTGTCCCATTCATAGAAAACCACATCCTCTGAACAAATGCCGCACTTTCCGGGAAAAGCCCATTGACACTCGCAAGACATTTTTAAGAGACAATAATGTGTGCTTTAAATGTTGCACTTCAACTTCACATATCGCAAAGAACTGTAAAACCAAAGTCCAATGTTCCGAATGTGAAAGTGAAAGACACCACACAGCACTTCACCCTAGTCCTGTGCCCTGGACAGAGATAGAACCCGCTATCGAGCATGGCGGGGAGGATGTAAAAATGTCGCCTCAACCTCAAATCACCAACCAATGCACGGAAGTCTGTGGACAATATCAAACAGATCGTTCTTGCTCTAAAATATGCCTTGTAAAAGTGTTTCCAGCTGGCCATAGAGATGAGGCAGTGAAACTAGATGCAATTCTGGATGAACAGAGCAACAGATCACTGGTTCGTTCACAGTTCTTTGAAGTGTTCAATGACAAAAGTCAGAGTGCTCCTTACATATTAAGAACATGTGCGGAAGTAAAGGATTCAGCTGGAAGAAGGGCCAGTGGCTATGAGGTGGAATCTCTAGATGGAACTGTTCGCATCCCGTTGCCAAGCCTTATAGAATGCAACGACATTCCTGATAACAGAGATGAAATTCCAACCTCGTATGTGGCTCGCAGTCATACTCACCTAAAGTCAGTGGCACACCTAGACCCACAAGCCCCAATTATGCTTCTCTTAGGCTGAGACATTACAAGAGTTCATAAAGTCCGTAAACAGGTGAATGGGCCACACAACCTGCCCTATGCTCAGAAGTTGGATCTGGGCTGGGTCATAGTCGGCAACGTATGTCTACGAAACGTCCACAAACCACTGACAATCAAAACCTTCCATACAAACACCATAGAACCAAAACGTCCAACGCTCTTTGTTCCATGTCCTAATGTTTTCAATGTTAAGGAAACAATGAAGGACATCCATATAGAAAACTACTTTCCAACGTCTTCTGTGGACAAATCTTCCCATGACACTGACCACCTGGGATACACTTTGTTTCCCAGGGACAAGGTGTTTGAAAATGGCCATGCCGAGTTAGCCCCTCCTCTGAGCGAAAGAGAGGAACTGTGGTACCTGCAACTTTGGAGTGTACCATCCGAAAAAACCTGACAAAATCAAAGTAGTTTTTGATTCAAGTGCCCAACACAATGGTATATCACTTAACAATGTGCTTTTAACCCGGCCTGACCTGAACAACACACTGGTGGGAGTACTGATCCGTTTCAGGAAAGAAGCCATCGCCTTTACTGCGGACATAGAACAGATGTTCTACTGTTTTTAGTAAGGAAAGAAGACAGAAACTTCCTGTGATTTCTGTGGTTCCAGGACAATGACCTTTCCAAGGACATCGTAGATTATCATATGAGGGTCCACGTCTTTGAAAATACCCCTTCGCCTGCAGTGGCTATATATTGCCTACATCAGTCTGTTCAGATTGGCAATTTCCATGTTGACCTGAAGTCACTGCCTACTGTAGAGGCTGCTATCAGTTTGCTTAAAAGAACGCAAGACGTTCTCTCCAAATCAAATCTGAGACTGCACAAAATCGCAGCGAACAACAAAATGGTCATGGAGGCTTTTCCATCAACTGACCTGAATGGACTTTCTTTGTCAGAGCTTTCTAATTTCTCCATTCCTAGAGCCTACACTGAAACTTCCCCATCAGCAGCTGTCAGGAGGGAATTGTGTGTCTTTGCTGACACATCAACCAAAGCCATTGCTGCTGTGACATATCTAAAAGCCACAAACGCAGCAGGGAATAATCACATTGGATTTGTAATGGAAAAAGCCAAACTTGCCCCCCGTCCGGAGCACACAGTCCCAAGACTTGAACTTAGTGCAGCAGTGCTTGCTGTTGAGTTGGCGGACTTAATTGTTGCTGAATTGGATCTCCGGCTTGATGCTATAACCTATTACTCAGATAGTAAGGTGGTCCTTGGGTACATTTGTAATGAGACTAGACGCTTCTATGTTTACGTTAATAACCGGGTACAGGGCATCCGTTGGTCCTCCAATCCAGCGCAGTGGCGATATGTGCCGACAGACCAGAACCCGGCAGATCATGCGACACATTTAGTTTCTGCAGCCCACTTACGCAACACCAATTGGCTAAGTGGACCCAGATTTCTGAGCACACCAGAACCAGGTACCTCTGAGAGCACCTACAACCTTGTTGAACCAAGCTCAGACCCGGATGTAAGACCTTCAACATCCTCTTTAAGCACCACAACCCTATCTAGGAAGGAGCTGTCCGTACAGCTGGCTTTTGAATAGTTGGAGGGAAACGGAGAGTGAGCAGCATCATACATCAGTGTGTAATGTGCAGACTGCTCAGAACCCCACTTAGTATCCGAAAAATGGCCAACCTTCCAGCAGATCGTCTCTCACGTATTTGGCCCTTGGAGTGTCTCCTCACGCCGAACAAGAGGGGGATTTTCTCAAAACAAGAGGTGGGCTGTAATATTTACATGTATGAGCATAAGGGCTGTCCATATCGAAGTTATAGAATCCCTTGACACATCTAGCTTCATCAATGCCCTCAGACGTTTTCTTGCTGTGCGTGGTCCAGTCAAACACATTCGTTCAGACCGTGGCACAAACTTTGTTGGTGCATGTAAGGACTTAAAGATACCTTCAAACATTGACAGCAAAACTGTGAAGGCGTATCTGTCAGACCAAGGTTGCACTTGGAATTTCAATCCTGCGCATGCTTCCATTTCGGTGGAACGTGGGAAAGAATGATTGGACTTGCAAGAAGAATTCTTGACTCCATGTTCCTGCAGCTGAAAGACAAACTTACTCACGAAGTGCTGGTGACCTTCATGGCAGAGGTCGCAGCTATTATCAATGCCAGACCTCTTGTTCCCCTGACAACGGACCCCACTGAGCAGTTCATACTCACCCCAGCAGTTCTTCTCACACAAAAGGGGAACTTTGTTGCTGCTCCTGCAGACGAGTTTGGAGTTGCAGACCTGTACAAGTGCCAATGGCGGCAGGTTCAACACCTTTCCAACACATTCTGAGACAGATGACAGAAACAATTCCTACCAACCCTACAGGTGCGCAAAAAATGGCAGCCCGACAATCCAAATATCTAACCAGGAAGTGTTGTCCTCCTTAAGAACAGTCAAGTTCCATGTAATGAATGGCAACTTGGACTGGTAACCCAGACATTCCCAAGTCAAGACGGGAGGGTGCGTCAAGTTGAGGTCAAGGTCATCAAACCAGGAGGTTCTGGTAAGCAAATACAATACTATCGTAGATGTAAGGTGCCATACAGACAATCATATAGCTACAGTTAAAAATAGCATAGAAACTGTGTCTATCCCCCGTATAATTAAATCAAGAAATAAATACACTACAAGACCCAGGAATAATCTTATTACAGTAACAAGTAATAGTATAAAGTATAAGTATAAACTGTAACAAGGCAGGCGAGCAAACACACCTTAAAGTTTGGGCTTCTTAACATTAGATCACTTGCACCCAAAGCGCTCATAGTCAACGAGTTAATCACAGATAATAATCTTGATGCACTCTGTCTCACAGAGACCTGGATAAAACCAAATGAATACATTGGTCTCAATGAGTCAACTCCAGCAGGTTATTTATATAAACATGAGCCCCGTCAGACTGGTCGTGGAGGTGGAGTAGCCACTATTTATAGCACCGTCCTTAACGCTAATCAGAAATTAGGATTTGCGTTTAAATCATTTGAAGTGCTTGTTTTGAACACGGTTCTCTTAGACACGACTAAAAAACACGTATTGACTCTCGCTCTGGCCACTGTTTATAGACCCCCAGGGCCTTACGTTCAGTTCCTCCAGGAGTTTGCTCAATTTCTCTCTGATCTCATGGTCAGTTTTGACAAATTACTGCTTGTGAGAGATTTTAATATTCATGTAGATGAACCAGGTGATGCCCTTGGAATATCATTTATAGACCTACTAAATTCATTTGGGGTTCAACAAAACATTTCCGGACCAACTCATCGTCTTAATCACACATTAGATTTAATAATATCCCACGGATTAGACGTCAGTGATATAAACATTATACCTCAGTCTGATGATATTACAGACCATTATCTCGTCATGTACACATTACCAGTAGAGCAGATCAGTCGCGTCTCACAACGTTATAGACTCGGTAGGACTATTGTTCCATGAACTAAGGACAGTTTCATAAGTAACCTGCCCGATCTGTCTAATTATCTAACTACACCCCGAAATCCGAACGATCTAGACGAATTAACTAACATGATAGACACCTCTCTCACTAGCACATTAGACACCGTCGCCCCAATCAGGTTAAAAAAGGTTAGAGAAATAACACCAGCACCATGGTATAACAGCCACACTCGTGCTCTCAAGAGAGAAACCCGTATTCTAGAGAGGAAATGGAGAAAAACTAAACTAGAGGTTTTCAGACTTGCATACAGACACAGTATGCTCAGTTACAGACAGGCACTAAAGGCTGCAAGGGTTCAGCACCTGAGCAAACTGATAGAAAACAATCAGAACAATCCCAGGTTCCTTTTTAACACAGTGGCTACACTAACAACAAATCAGTTATCTGTAAAGAGTATTCCATCTCAGTTTAGTAGTGAAGACTTTATGAACTTCTTCACTGAAAAAATTGAAAATATAAGAAACACAATTTCTGACGTCCAACCTCTGACAGCATCCTTTGTTCCAGTCTCACCTGAAATTACTCAGTTACAATTACAGTGTTTTACAAGTATAGGACAGGAAGAGCTGTACGGCCTTATAAATAAAACCAAATCCACAACATGTGTGTTAGATCCTATTCCAACCAAACTGCTAAAAGACGTGTTACACGCAGCTGGAGAGCCTATTCTTAATATCATTAACTCCTCGCTATCCCTCGGTCATGTCCCTAAACCTTTCAAGTTAGCAGTTATCAAGCCTCTCATCAAGAAACCAAATTTAGATCAAAACAAACTATCAAACTATAGACAAATCTCAAACCTTCCTTTTATGTCTAAGATTTTAGAAAAGATTGTGTCTGCCCAGTTATGTAGTTTCCTGAAAGAGAACAATATATTTGAAGAGTTTCAGTCAGGTTTCAGGCCCCATCATAGCACAGAAACTGCACTAGTAAAGATCACAAATGATCTTCTCTTAGCTTCAGACAAAGGCTGCGTCTCTCTCTTAGTTTTATTAGATCTTAGTGCTGCATTCGACACTATTGATCATGACCTACTAGATCGCTTACAAAATCTCATAGGCATTCAGGGATCAGCATTAAAATGGTTTAAATCATATCTGTCCATTCGTTACAAGTTTGTAGATTTAAATGGAGAACACTCTACTTTAATGCAAGTAAAACACGGGGTTCCACAAGGCTCTGTCTTAGGACCCCTACTTTTCACATTATACATGCTTCCCATAGATAATATTATTAGAAAGCATGGAATTAGCTTCCACTGCTACGCCGATGATACCCAGATGTACATCTCCTCAAAACCGGGAGAAGCATCACACTTGGCGAGGTTAACCGAGTGTGTTAAAGACTTAAAAGTTTGGATGACTCATAACTTTCTCCTATTAAATCCAGATAAAACAGAAATCTTGCTCATCGGCAACAAGAACAGCACACAGAACACCCAGCATTTAAATTTTAGTTTAGAGGGATGTACTGTAACCGCTAGCTCCACAGTAAGAAACCTGGGAGTTATCTTAGAGAGCGATTTATCTTTTAAAGATCACATCAGTCATACCATAAAAACAGCCTTCTTTCAACTCAGAAATATTTCAAAACTTAGAAACATGTTATCGTTATCTGATGCAGAGAAGCTCGTCCATGCATTCATGACCTCAAGACTAGATTATTGTAATGCATTACTAGGCGGTTGTTCAGTATCATTAATAAATAAGTTACAGTTAGTGCAGAATGCAGCAGCTAGAGTTCTAACTAGAACAAAGAAATATGACCATATAACCCCAGTTTTATCGTCTTTACATTGGCTACCTGTCAAATTTCGCATTGATTAAAAAATAATGCTATTGACGTATAAAGCCCTTAATGGATTAGCGGCCAGTTATCTATCAAACCTCCTAATACGGTACAACCCCACACGCACTTTAATATCCCAAAACTCTGGACTTCTAGTAGTTCCTAGAATAGCAAAGAGCACTAAAGGCGGTAGAGCGTTCTCACATTTAGCCCCTAAACTCTGGAATAGCCTCCCTGACAGCGTCCGTGCCTCAGACTCACTCGCCCAGTTTAAGTGTAGATTAAAGACGTATCTTTTCAATAAAGCCTATACTTAACTCCGTGAAAAACTGCGATCTTACATTAAACTATATTAATATTACATTAAACTATATTAATATTACATTAAACTATATTAATATTAATTCTTCTTCTTTTACTTTCGGCTGTTCCCAGTTTAGGGGTCATCACAGCGAATCATCCGTTTCCACCTAACTCTGTCCTCAGTATTCTCTACACTTGCACCAACAACCTTCATGTCCTCTTTCAGCACATCCATATATCTCCTCTTTGGTCTTCCTCTTGACCTCTTGCCTGGCATCTCCATCTCCAGCATCCTTCTTCCAATATAACCACTATCCCTCCTCTGCACATGTCCAAACCATCTCAACCTGGCCTCTCTGACTTTGTCTCCAAAACAACCAACCTGAGCTGTCCCTCTGATGTGCTCGTTCCTAATCTTGTCCATCCTCGTCACTCCTAAACTGAACCTCAACATCCTCATCTCTGCTACTTCCAGCTCTGCCTCTTGTCTCTTCTTTACTGCCACAGTCTCTAACCCATACATCATAGCTGGTCTCACTACTGTTCTGCACACCTTTCCTTTGATTCTTGCTGACACTCTTCTGTCACACAACACCCCTGACACTTTTCTCCACCCACTCCAACCTGCCTGCACTCGTCTCTTCACCTCTTTTCCACACTCCCCGTCACACTGGACTGTTGACCCCAAATACCTAAACTCCTGCACCTTCTTGACCTCAGCCCCCTGTAACCTCACTGTTCTATTTCCCTCCCTCTCGTTCAAACACATGTATTCTGTCTTGCTGCGACTGACTTTCATTCCTCTTCTTTCTAGAGCTGACCTCCAACTTTCCAGGTTTTCCTCCACCTGCTCTCTGCTCTCACTACAAATTACAATGTCATCTGCAAACATTGTCCACGGCGATTCCTGCCTGACCTCATCTGTCAACCTGTCTATCACCATAGCAAATAAGAAGGGACTCAAAGCTGATCCTTGATGTAGCCCCACCTTCACCTTGAACTCCTTTGTCTGACCTACAGCACATCTCACTGCTGTCTTACTTCTCTCATACATATCCTGAACTACTCTGACGTACTTCTCTGCCACTCCTGACCTCCTCATACAGGACCATAGCTCTTCTCTTGGCACCCTGTCATACGCTTTTTCTAAATCCACAAAGACGCAGTGAAGCTCTTTCTGACCATCTCTGTACTTCTCCATTAACAATCTCAGAGCAAAAATTGCATCAGTAGTGCTCTTCCTGGGCATGAAGCCATACTGCTGCTCACAAATATCCACTTCTCTTCTTAGCCTAGCTTCCACTACTCTTTCCCAAAGTTTCATTGTGTGGCTCATCAACTTTATGCCTCTGTAGTTGTTACAACTCTGCACATCACCCTTGTTCTTAAAGATTGGTACTAGGACACTTCTCCTCCATTCCTCAGGCATCTTCTCACTTTCTAAAATCCTGTTGAATAACCTAGACAGGAACTCCACTGCTGTCTCTCCTAGACACTTCCACACCTCCACTGGTATGTCATCTGGACCAACAGCCTTTCCACTCTTCATTCTCCCTAGAGCCTGTCTCTTATACACATCTAGATGTGTATAAGAGACAGCCCCTGAACCGTCTGCCCGTGCTCCTCTTGAGAGCATTAAGACATCCATGCCAATGGAACTGGTGTGTCTAGATTTCTGGACCGCAGAAGATACAAAAAAGCAATCTGTAGATGTGCTTGTCTTGACCGACCATTTCACAAAGATGGCACATGCTTTCCCTTGTTCAAATCAGTCTGCAAAACAGGTAGCAAGGAAACTATGGGATCGTGTGTTTTGTGTGTATGGATTTCCAGGTCGCATTCACACCGACCAAGGGGCCAATTTTGAAAGTGCTCTCCTAACAGAGTTGTTGAAATTATCAGGTGTTTCCAAATCCCATACCACTGCATACCACCCTATGGGAAATGGGGAAGTTGAAAGGTTCAACCGTACCTTGGGAAGCATGCTTCGCACTCTGCCCCTAAAAGAGAAGCACAAATGGCCAGAGCAAATACAAACACTTAACTTTGCTTACAACGCTACAGTTCATGAGACGACAGGGTTTGCCCCTTTTCAACTCATGTTCGGCCGTGTGCCTAGGTTACCTGTAGATGTTATGTTTGGCCGAATCCTACATGATCCAGTAGTCATTGATCATAGTACTTACCTGAAAACCTTAATGTCACATCTTCACGAGGCAGCTGAAATTGCACAGAGACATTCTGAAAAAGAACAGAGGAAGCAAGCGAAGGGTTACAACAAAAGAGTTAAAGGAATTTGTCTGAATATTGGAGATCGTGTGTTGGTGGCAAATAAAGGAGAAAGGGGGAAGAGGAAACTATCAGACAAGTGGGATCCTGTGGTGTACACTGTGATAGACAGAAATTTGCAAACACACACTTACAAAATCAAGGATGAGGATGGAAGGGTAAAGGTAGTGCACAGAAACATGGTGTTGGATATCAGCTTCCTACCTGTAGAGTCGTCTGATGAGGAGGGGATCATTCCAGTTTCAGTGAGCGAGTCAGATGATGATACCTGTTGTGATGGAGATGTGTGCCCAGGAGGTGTGATTATAAATTCGGAGGACAAGGAGATTGGAACTCCAGTTGTTCCCCAGTTGGAAACCTCTCTAGCACAGGACATTGATGTTGAGAAAGACCTCGAATCAGATCAGTTTGATATGAATGGAAGAGAGTCAAGTAACCAGTTACGTGCCCTTGAGAGTAGTAACCGTGAGACATCTCTGGATGCCGACTTGAATTGTGACACGGAGGGACTTACACCAACACAGTTTCTAACTGACCCCCAAAATGACATTGACACTCAGGTAGCTGTTCCTGACATTCAAGGCGTTAGAACCCGTGTTGGTAGAGTTGTTAAGAAGGTGAATAGATTAATTGAGTCAATGGTTCAAAAGCCTTTCAACATTCAAGGTGTAGGAAATCAATTGAAGAGAAGATCTGAGTCATTCCTGTCTTTGTTTTAAAGAGTTGTCTTTAAATTTAATTTAATGTGAAGAACTAGTTCTGAATTTAAATAGATGTGAAAAAAAAGGGTTGGGTTGTAATATGGTGTACAAGGCATCATACTATTCCAAGAAGATTTTAGGCTTGATCACCCTGATGTTTTCTTGACTCCTTAGTGGGTAACTTTCAAGTTGAATTAATGAAATTGTTTCATTGAGGACCTATACCAAGTGATTTAAATTCAGTGTGTTCAGTGTTTAGAGAAGATTTTAAAGAAATCAAAAAGGGGTGTATGTAACGGGTTATAATATCACCTGTGATATTTCTTTTTCATTAAAATCTTTGTACTCGTTTTATTTATTTTATTTTTCACGTTTTCTATGTAACATATGAGAGTTCCGTGTTGAGACTTGTATTTTGAATTTTGGTTTTGGCGGTACAGTGACGCTATTTTGGAGCGTTCGCGGGTTTTTCGCCAGTTCACTCTATGTTAGTCGGAGAGGTTATGATGACCAGTGCCTGTTAAACAAGAATAAACCTTCGGTGAATGAGGATGCACATGTCTTTGTTGAACTTCACACACACAACGCAGAGGCCAGTAACAGCGGACGAAATCGGACCGGTTGTTGGTGCACAATATATATGTGTACAAATAACGAAAAGGCCATTTTTTAATTGATCATTGCCTTGTGGCTGAAAGTTTATTGTAACTCACGCGTCACTGAATATGTAAGGAGAAAAATATTACTGAAAATTTTGTAGTAATGCTTTACACTACTATGTTATGGGAAAAATAATTTTACTGTAATGCATTACCTTTGTTACTGATTAATCCCTATTATTAATCCCAGTTATTAATTTCTATGACATGCATTCGTAACGTGGTTAAAAAGAAAAGTTAAATATGTGCTCTGCGATGGACCGTCAACCTGTCCTAGGTGTACCCCCACCTCTTGCCCAATGTGCACTGGAGATGGGGACCGGCAGACCCCAGTGACCCCAAAAGGGGAATAAGCGGGTTGGAAAATTTATGAATAAATAGGTGCTGTTGGCGAATCTCTTTTTTGGTCGTCCTTTTCTCTGTTACATGGCAGACAAGTGTTAGGCAAAACATCACATTTTATGTAATTAATGAAACTATGCATTCGCTTTGTACTATTGATCAACCAATCAACATTTAAACGAGATTAACAGAGATTAACATTTAGAGAGTTTAATGAGGAATTGAAAATGAATTGCATCATTTTTTAATATATAGCAGCTGCTCTGGGTTCTCATTTATAAAGGAGTGCGTAGAATCCTGACTAAAACTAAACATATGTCAGAAGGGTCAAATTTGCGTGGGCATCAAAAATATGTTCGTATGCACATCTGTAAGCAATCCTCCTTTTATAAATCACAGATGGGACGCAGGTGTGCTCAGTTCAGTGCGTATGGATTTCCGGACCAAAACACGCCTCGTCCACACAGTTCATGAATATGCATGTCTCGTTAGACGAGATTTCCCTGCCAGTGTTTTTGGACATTGTGGATTATGGTGAAGGCAGAAAAAAAATTGGGGGAAAAAACATACTTTCTGCAGATTTCTAAGGTGTGTTTTATTTGTTGCAGTTCAAACAACTGAACAATACTCCATGCATACATTTTTTTCATGGTAAGAGGTAAAAGGAAGAGCATTTTCTGGATTTTTTCCCCCATAATGTGGATGGATCTATATAGCTTTTTATATTATATGAACGAATTTTTACTTTGTTATATCCTTCTTTTTAAATTAAATGTTATTTACTCCACTGAATACGAATATAAACATCTCAAGTTTGTATAATGCTGTACATTCATAAATTTTTAAAATATTCACTGCTGTAACCAACTTGCATTAGACGATTGCATTCTTTTAAACTTTAATTTATAGTTAAACAATGTGATACAATAAATTTGATATCTACGCGGCATATAAGCAAAATTAAAAGTAAAACGTATTCATGAGTAAACCTTTTATTTGAACTCCCATTGGCTTAGTCTAAGTAATCACGTGAATGAATGCGCGTTCACGTAGAGGGGAGTCGGAATCTCCGGGGAACCGAAAAATGGCACAACACCGGTCACGAGCCTTGAAACAGTGAGAAACGCTCATCTCCGAGCTTTCCAGGGTGATCACCTTGTTTATATAAAGAACAAAGCAATATAGGGGTTTTTTTTTTTAAATCAAAGGAATATAGTTCCATAAAATACTGAGCAGGAACGTGACGTCAGCTGCTCGTCACACCTGAGCAGCGGCACCTTGATTGAGCTCAGGTGTGTTAGAGAGAGTGAGAGACAGGAGCCATGCTACCGAACGCGAATACCGTGGTGAGGACGCGCTCAAACACCGCTTTCCTTTAGTTTAACCTTCTATTGCAGCGAGACAAGCTCTCGAGCTTAGACCTGTCTGTCTGCTCCAGCCCAAGCTCTACCTGTCTGTGATCGAGGATGTGATGGAGAGCGTCAGAGAGTTGTTTCTCGACGAGGGAGTCGACGAGTCCGTCCTGGAGAACCTGCGAAAGGTCAGTGAGGTGTGTGAGGTCACCATGTGACCTGGAAAATTGCGAGTGACTTGACATCCAGGTCTGGTCTCAGCGACCTCCACATGCAATCCTCCGCTTATGAGCTGCTGCACTGTGTGTGCGTGCGTGCGTGTGTGCGTGCGTGTGCCCTTGCGCGTGTAGCTCTGGGAGTCTAAGGTGCTCCAGTCAAAAGCAGTCGAGAGCTTCATCAGAGAGAACAACCCGTCCAACTTCATTCTTCAGTTGCCAGCCAGCTACAGCAAACCCACTGGTGAGAAAAAAGAAAGGGGGTGATTGGGGGTGATGCTCACTCTTATGGTCTTCCCCTCTGTTCTCAGTGGTGATTCCAGGGGCTCATGGACTGCAGAACTACGCTTCTAAGGTAAGTGAGTGATGCTGAGGGCTCAGGAGTTCAAATGTATGTTTAGCTGTCACCCACTGGCATCAGCTTGGAGGTCAATGGTTCCAGTTGTGCAGAGACCTCAGGAAATCTCTTTATTGGGAAATTAGAAAGACACCTGAAGATCTGATTGCTGAAGTCTGTTTCAGACCAGCTGTGCTTCAGTGGCGTTCTCTCTTCCTCCTGGAATCTCCTATCCTGTTCAGATACCTGCTGGAGTTACTCTCCAGACGGCTTCAGGTGAGTTGCCACACCGCTTCAGATCATGTGATCCCACTGCACTTCTGCAGTGTGTGCGTGTGTGTGTGTGTGTTCTCAGGTCACTTCTATAAGGTCAATGTTCCTGTGATGGTAACTAGAGGAACCCAGCAGGTACTGTCCCAGCCAGCCCCAGCCTTCTTGCCACCTCCAACCCTCCCTGGGCAGACCCAAACTACAAAGATCCAGCCTCCTGTTCTTCCTCCTCCAGAACCTGAACTCCTCCCTGGTTCAGGATCTGCTGTGGAACTGGCTCCACCTGAGGTTGATGCCTTCAGCGAGAGCCCAGATGAGTTCAGTCTCGATGACATTGAGTTCAGCCCTCAGACTGTGGTAAACATGGCCCCAGGTCCTGGAGCAACCGAGCATCAGAGCTGCTCTCATGACCTGGTGATGGATCCCCTGCTCCAGTCCTCCATCCCTGACCTCAAGGTAATGTTCTCAGCTCTGTTCGTCAGTGGAAAGCTCAGGCTGGAAAATGACACTTTATTTTTTTTCCTTTAGCTTAAGACAGAGCTAAGCTTCAGTCCACTGATGGAAATCCCTCAACTGGCTGGGACCTTCTCTCAGGGTGATGAGCAGATCCCTCAGCTGGATGGAGCAGCAGACAGCAGTTCTGAGTCCTTGGAGAATGATGATGAGGACAATGAGGAGCTGGAGCTGCTGGGGGAGGAGGAGATTCTTGGAATGATCAGCTCCAACGAAGAGGAGGAGCTGCAGGAAGAAGAGGTACGTGGACAAAAACTCTCCCAAAACATGTGACTGTGACACGGGTGGTGAGCTCTGTGATTGGTCAGCTTGGTTTCTGGAGTGGCTTCAGACATCTGAGCGTCTCCGCTTAAGCCCTTTAGGTTTATAGCACGATTATGAATTGGGCTTAAGAGCACGGGATTCCCTCAAGGTCCCCAAAAGATTAGTTTCCCACAGAAACCTGACAACGACATGACTCTTCTGGTTCCCAGGATCCACTGAACTCTGAAGATGACGTGAGCGATCAGGACATTCCTGAAATCTTTGACACGGAAAACGTCATTGTCTGCCAGTACGACAAGGTACAGCGAAACAGAAAGAAATTTGTCATATTACAACATTTTTTTAATTGTTGCTGCTTGAACCTAGAGACTCATCATCATTATCATCATCATCTAATATGCGAGAGTGCAAGGCCTCTGTAGTTTAATAGCTGCTTCCTGTGCTTGAGTTTACCCTCAGAAGAGGTTCTTACTACTGAGGTAATGAGTCTGTGATTATTGTGGAGAAAATAACATAATAAACCTTCTCTCGTTTTGTCCTGCTTGACTCCTGTAATGGGTGTCACTACCAATAAAGTCCCCCAGAAAATCCCCATCTCTGCAGAACGTTCTGCATTGTATAAAGTTCTGAACTGATCAGCAGGAAATCCTGGGATGTCAAAAAGCCCCCGGGAAAAGGCGTGCAGCTTGGGTTGTAAACTCACACCTAAATAAGATTTGTAATTATCTTGTAAATGAAGGAACCATTGGACTCAATACAATGGGATCTTTGCTTTTTTGCTGATAAGTCGTTTTTAATGAAAAGTGTTGCTCCTCAAGGATCTTTAAATCCCACAGATGTCCACCTCTTCGAACTAATTAATGAACAGAAAAATGATTGGTGATTTTTTTTTTTTTTTCTCCTGATGCACACCATTCCTCTTGCATTGATTCTTCACAATATTCAAATCTTATTCAAATGTCAGACGGGCACCTCACTGTTCCACTGTGAAGCACTAAATGTAGCTGAAGGAGGCTCCAAGTTATCACGTGTGTGTGTGTGCGTGTGTGTGCACAGATCCACCGCAGTAAAAACCGTTGGAAGTTCTACCTGAAAGATGGAGTGATGTGCTATGGAGGAAAGGATTACGTCTTCTCCAAGGCGCTGGGAGAAGCTGAGTGGTGAATCTAATTCCATCTGCTTGAGGGTTCGGGCGCTGGACTCGTCTGGAACTTACAGCAACTGGAGTCAGAGTTGGGACTGAACTTTATTTTCG
The DNA here is from genome assembly GCA_007224835.1 of Danionella cerebrum. Lineage (NCBI taxonomy): Eukaryota > Metazoa > Chordata > Actinopteri > Cypriniformes > Danionidae > Danionella > Danionella cerebrum. Next base: position 10,198 of record SRMA01026015.1, on the reverse strand, counting down.
TTTCTCTTTATGAGCATCATGCGTTTATTGTCTTGGTTAATAGAAGAGCCGTTGAGTGTTTGATTTGTTCTGATTAAAGGAAGAATCACTGAAGAGCAGTTTCCAGATCAGTTCATGTGTCTGTTCTCCAGCTGAGGAGCAAGAGTCTGAGAGCTGCATGGTCCTCCTGAGGACCAGCACCATGCTCCTCGTGATTGTCTATCAGGAAAAAAGCTCATTCCAGTTGTTCTCTTCTCATCACTATGTTCTTTTCTTCATCTGGAATATGTTGAATAAAAAAATGTAAACAAATACGGATCAAGACAGCAGAAGATCTTGTCCACCTTTTAAAATTCTCTGTTTGGCATTCATGTCTAGGGAGGGAATAGTAATAGTACTAGGGATGTCTGTATGTGTCCTGCAGTATTTTAAAGATTTCTTTTGAGATCATGGGGGTCTGCTGAGCCTGTTTTTTTAAAAGCAAAAGGATTGGATCAAATCTTGAATATGGGTTTTTCAAGAGAAAAAACAGATTACATAATCTGATTAGATCACGTAATCCAATCTTGCATTTGATCCGGATCAATGGGTTTTTCAGAACTGTTTTTGTAGTTCTTTGATCCCCAAAAATCTGGATTAGACTGATCCCATCAGAAGGGTGGATTCAGTGTGAATTTCATCCCCTGAATTTAAAGAAACTTAAATGTAAAAAATTTAAAAATGTAAAAAAAAAGTACTACATTTGGATCATGCAGAATCTTACAAGATATTATATTTATATATTTAAATTTTATTTGTTCATCTGTCAGGCCATAGTAATTATTGCCTTAAAGTACCTCGCCTTTTAATATAGGCCTACAGCAAGGTATAAAATAATCCCCCAAACAGCTGTCAAAACTCATCACAATCAAAATATTTTTGTTTTAAGAATATTAGTGATGCTTGCAATGATTACAGAATAACCCAAATACAGTCTAACTATTGTGTCCCTTGTTGCACCTTATGGCATCATATCCTCAATGTACAGTGTTTGTGTTGTAGGTCTCAGATGGGCGGACTGCTGGAAGAGAATGGGTTGGGTTTTTCTTTCTTTCTTTTTAAATGTGTGTGTTTTCATTACAAATAAAAACTGGTTATTGACTCCACACAAACTATTCTACTTGTTTCTCGTTGCATATCTATGGTTCCACACTGTGATTTCCTGTTCAGTTTGAGCACTGGTTCTCCAGATTTGATGATCTTAAACAGTTCCTATCTAGATCAGGTTGATCCAATCCGAAGTTGCTTTGAAAAACTGGCTCAAAAGTAAACTGGATTACGTGAACGTGGATTATCCTGCCGCAGCTACATCACATGACCACAGAAAACAGAATTATGCATTTCTTTTATTTATGTGCTTATATTTAATCACCAAATAAACCAATAATTGTTCGCAAATTATTTTGCTCAAGTCTGTCATACATGTAAAAACCAGCGGTAACAATAAAGCAGATTAAGAATCAAATCGCAGTCTTTATTGTGGAACGTACTGGATTCCTGAATTAGGGTCAAGCAGAGGTGGTTTCCAAGCTTTTGGACATTAGCTTCTGCCTGATGGTGCTCCGTGAAGCCTCGCTGTACTCTTCCGTTATCCCTTTCCCAGTACTGTCCGTGTCGTCCGCTGCAGACTGCTGTGTGGCCACGCGAGGCGCGCCAATCAATTCTCCCGCCCTCATGAGATTGGGCTCAGCTGCTGAGGGTTGATTGGGAGAAACCATTGCTGGAGTAGAGGATTGGAAGATGTTAAATTGACTCTTGTAATGTGGACAGATTAGGTAAGAAATAGAAATCAAACAATATTCACCGATATGAAGATATTTTCATGACCAGTATTAATTCAACATGTTTTTTATTTAACTAACCCTAACCTCTACCCCCTCGGTGGAACTGCAGTGGTTCAGCTCAAGGGGTTTAAACCTACTGAAAAACTCATGGGATCATTCGGTTAGAGAGGAGCGCAGTCGTGGACCCGCTGCACCTGTGAGGATCATCTGAAGGTGCATCTTAGGTTCGGCTAGTGACCTCTGGGTCTCAAGAGCTTCTGAGTGACGTGTGACTGGACAGAGAGAATGTTGTTGACTCTTGGGTTTCTCTCAGCCTTTTTGATTGCTTGCTCATACACTCTCTAAAGAAGTGCGTGCGTGCAAGCGTGGACAGCTGAAGATGACCACCACCTCAACACTGCAGGAAGCTCACTGGGTGAAGCTGTGCTCAGGTGATCCCCGTCAGAAGGCCATTCAGCTCAGGTGAGGAGCCTCTCCGAGTGGGGGACTGGTACTCTCTGTTGAGCTGGTTTTGCTGCTGAATGTTGAGTGTTGACCAAATAAACATACCTGATGCAACTCTTTAGGTCCTTCAGATTGTTTGTAAGCTCCAGGTGTGGGTCTCTCTGAGCAGGGTTGGAAGTAGACTCCGCTCTAAATCTTTTCTCTGCAATTTTGTGTTGGACTAATCTCTGACTGAAAAACAGACTGGACTTGAACCGACTTTGACTCAGAAGTTTTCCTTAATGGGTTAATCTGGTCCTAAAGGTAATACGATGGTTCTAAGGATCTATATTATAATAAGTTTAATTGCTCCCACCCCACTTGATGTTTCTGAGCGTCCGTTAATCCTTTAGTTCCCCTGCAGTCAGTTTTTAACAGATTCTGATCAGGTGAGTGTCTCTCCGATTGTAAATCTGCTATTGAGCTAAGTTTGAAGTATTTCTTTTTAGTTCTGAAACTCAACTTTTCCTCCCTACAGCCTTCATAACTATGGAGGGTGTTCTTTACAGCCAGAGGCTCCCTCCACATCTTTGGCTGGATCTCCACCAAAAGAGTGACTTGTCTGAGACTGGCTCATTTACCACTACTGACAATGTGTGAAGCAACTACCGATGAGCAGGAGGAACACAGAGTTCCGATCTCTGAGAAACCTCAGTCATAAACTTTGACTCAGATTTTCAGATCAGAATGTTTTCCAAAAAATTCCTGAAACTTCTCTTCATAAGATGTTTGCTGAGGTGAGTTCCCCTGAAAGCATAAACCTCTTAATTTCTTAGTCTTAATTTTTTTTAATACACATTTTTCCGCAGCAGATGGGTGGATCTCCACCAAAAGAGTGAATGTCAGAGACTTGTTCATTGATGAACATTAATGTCTCTTCTAGTGTTAAGAACATCTGCTGTTGAGCTGGAGAAATGGAGAGATCACGCACATTCTCAAGTCATCTGTTCAGGTTCTTCTCTTGTTTGGGGTTAGGTTGATCTGGAGTCTGATTGATAGAAGGCTAGTTTCTGACTTATTCTGTTCTCCACATCTCTGCTGCTGATCATGTGTTTTTTTTTTCTTCTCTTCTTTCTCCCTGCTTTTTGGGCCAGAACTGGTATCTGATGAAGAAATGTGGGGCTCTTTCTTCACTGTCCGTACAGACCAGGAGGAGATGCTCTGAAGAGAGGGTTCAGCAGTTCTTCAGGACACTTCAGCTGATGGAGTTACTCTCTGAAGTCATGTAGAGCTCTGTTTCTGCAGTTGTATACATAACTATATCCCATCTGCAGATTTATGGATTTAGATGATATGTGAGATCTCCACCCAAAGATTGGGACTGGTTTATTGAGCATTAATGACTTCTCATTTACCGTTAAGCTGGAGGAATGGAGAGATCAAACCAGATGATATGAGTATCTCTACCAAAAGACTGAACCTCAGAGACTGGATCATTAGTGTCTCTTCTAGCATCCCCTGGTGAGCTGGAGGAATGCGGAGTTCAGTCTTGTTATATTTCTCTTGTTTGAGATGTGGAGAAACATCTGAAACCTTGACTCTCAGATTTTCATAGTAACACATGGGGGTAATGCTGAAGATCAGGTTCTAGATCAGATGAGTTTAGTCAGGCGTCTGCTTTAGATCGTTAGGGGGTTTAGGTTGGTCTGGGGTCTGATTGGATGCCTGGTTTCAGACTTCTGTTTTCCACATCTCTGCTTCTTTACTCCAGAACTAATATTTGTGTTTATCTCTGAGGAGCCCATCTGATGAAGAATATGCTGATGGCCTTTTGTTTGAAGGATCAGGTATTCTCCATTTCTTTTTGTGCTGGTAACTGCTGTCATTGCAGGCTAGGAGGAGGTGCTGAAGAAACATAGTACAGTGATGTTCTTCATAGAACTGCTGAAACTTTTCTTCCGAAGATATTTGCTGAGGTGAGTTTTTATTTTTTTTATTCCCCCCCCCCCTTTCTTCCCCTAAAGCATAAAGAGTGTAGTTTCTTTTAAATTATTATTTCTGCAGATATATGGATCTAGACTGGGTCACTGCTTAACGTTAAAGATTTTTGGTGTTTGCAGCATCTTCTGTGAGCTGGAGGAGCAGAGCAAACACAAACCACTCTCCGGTCATCTGCTCATGTTCTCTGATAACGGAATGCAGAGAAATATCTGAATCATGAAACCTTGGCTCTCTTAGTCAGATTTTTCAGATCAACATATGGGATTTTGCAGAAGGATCAGATTGTAGATCAGATGAGGTAGAGGGTCAGTTAGGCGCCTGCTCTAGCTCTTCAGAGGAAGGTTTGGTGGGGGGGGGGGAGGTTGATCTGGTTTCTGACTTACTCTATGCTCCACATCTCTGTTCCTGGTGATTTCGTTCTCCTGAAACTTTTTTTTTTCTTTTTTTTTTTTTTTTTTTTTTTTTTTTTTTTTTTTTTTTTTTTTTTTTTTTTATCATCCTATGCTACCTCGCTCAACATTTTTTGATAAACTGAAGGTGAAGGAAGCTGATGGAATGATTATTAATTGACTGTCCTGAGGGTTTTCAGCAGTTTTCTGAAAAACATTCTGATAATTTAGCTGAGGTAAGTTCCTCTCTGAAAGCAGGAAGAGCTTAGTTTTAGGATAATTTTTCTTGTTTCTTCTGCAGATGGATGTATCCAGATTATATGAGCAGATCTCCACCAAAGAGTGTGTTGGTCTGAGAGACTTGGTTATTGACCATGATTGTCTTCAAGTGTTTGGAGCGTCTACTGAAAAGTTAGAGGAATCAGAGCACACGAACCATTTTCAGGTCATCTGTTCACCTTCTCTTTAAGGTGTGGAGAAATATTTGAATCATGTCATGACTCGTTGAGTGTCAGATTTTCAGCTCAATATATGGTAGTTTTCAGAAGGGTAGGGTTTTAGATTAGCTGAGGTTCAAGTCAGGCGCCTGCAGTAGATCATTAGCTGGAGATCTGGGTTTTAGGTTGGTCTGGGGTCTGATTGGATGCCTGAATACTGACTTGTTCTCCACATCTCTGCTTCTGATCAGTTTGTTCCAGAACTAACATCTGTGTATGTCTCCGAGGAGCTCATCTGATGAAGAAGAAACATGCTGCTGATGGCATTTCCTCGTCTGCTGGAGTACCAGGTGTTTGTATGGTTTAATCCATTTCAAGAGGAAATAATCACCAAAAGAAAGAGTTTGTCTGAGTGATGCTGTCATTCAAGCATTAATTTCTCTTCTAGTGCTTGGACGCTCTACTGATGAGCTGGAGGATCAGACAGATCAAACTATGCTCAGGTTTATTTGTCCCCCTCCGCCCCCCAGTTCTTGTTTAGAATGTGGAGAAACATCTGAATGTCAAGAAACTATGACTTCCACATTTTCAGATCAACAAACGGGAGTTTGGTTGAAAGATCAGGTTTAATATTAGATGAGGTTCTAGAGGGTTAGTCAGGCGCCTGCTGTAGATCATTAGCTGGAGATTTGGGTTTTAGGTTGATCTGGAGTTTGATGGATGTCTGGTTTCTGACAAATTCTGTTCTCCACATCTCTGCTCCTGATCAGTTTGTTCTCTTGCTGTTTGTTCCATAACTAATATCTGTGTTTGTCTCTGATGAAGAAGAAACATGCTGCTGATGGCATTTCCTCGTCTGCTGGAGTCCCAAGTGTTTGTATGGTTTTATCCATTTCAACAGGAAATAATCACCAAAAGAAAGAGTTTGAGTGATACTCATCATTTATTTTCGCTTCTAGTGCTTGGACTCTCTACTGATGAGCTGGAGGATCAGACAGATCAAACTATGCTCAGGTTTGTTTGTTTTTGTCCAGTTCTTGTTTTTGGGATGTGGAGAAACATTTGAAACCTAAACTTTCTTGGTCAGATTTTCAGATCAACACATGGGGTGTTTGAAGATCAGGTTCTAGATCAGATGAGGTTCAAGTCAGGCGCCTGCTGTAGATCATTAGCTGGAGGTTAGGGGGTTTAGGTTGGTCTGGGGTCTGATTGGATGTCGGGTTTTAGACTTTTGTTCTCCACATCTCTGCTCCTGATCAGTTTGGTCTCTTGCTGTTTGTACCAGAACTAATATCTGTGTTTATCTCTGAGGAGCTCATCTGATGAAGAAGAAACATGCTGCTGATGGCATTTGCTTGTCTGCTGGAGTACCAGGTGTTTATATTGTTTAATCCATTTAAAGGTTAGGGTAACCCTAACCCTCATACTCTATCTTTTATTTTCGCTTCTAGTGCTTGGACTCCCTACTGATGAGCTGGAGGATCAAACTATGCTCAGGTTTGTTTTTCCCCCCCGCCCCCCAGTTCTTGTTTTGGGATATGGAGAAACATCTGAATAATGTCATGAAACTTTGACTTCCACATTTTCAGATCAACAAATGGGAGTTTGCTGAAAGATCAGGTTTTATATTAGATGAGGTTCTAGAGGGTTAGTCAGGCGCCTGCTGTAGATCATTAGCTGGAGATCTGGGTTTTAGGTTGATCTGGAGTTTGGATGTCTGGTTTCTGACAAATTCTGTTCTCCACATCTCTGCTCCTGATCAGTTTGTTCTCTTGCTGTTTGTACCAGAACTAATATCTGTGTTTGTCTCTGAGGAACTCATCTGATGAAGGAGAAACATG